>JAFIDM010009631.1:75772814-75801522 GCA_023159025.1 Thereuonema tuberculata | reverse complement strand
TATGGTATGTATGCAAGGGTTCCGGCTAGTTTATGGATTAGAAACAAACTCAAGTTTCGTGATAACCATGCATCTGTCCACTTGAATATTGCAAAATGGAGGAGGTTCAAATATGAACATTAGCAAAATCTTAAACACTTCGTGAAGCAAAAGGACCAAACAATAGATAAACAACAGGTTTCTTATGTTTAGGCCTTCAAAAAAATGTTTGTATCATAGATCCATGGTTACTTAGCGACGTCACTTCATAAAGGTCAGTAAAATGAATAAATTAATTTAATGTTAATTGATCTCCACTAAATATAACATTTCAGTAATTTTAAATCATGTTAGTGTAACTATAAACAAGGGTTCGTGCTTACTGATGGCTGAGAAACCCCCTTTTTACTTGAAAGTAGGCAATATTTAGGGCGTCTGTAGGCAAATTAACACGCAGTCCGATTCCAATAAGCGTTATAATTTCACGACATTTTTATTTCCTAGGCTGCAAAGGTTTAATCCCATGCAATCGTCAGCCAAAAAATTAAATGATTCGTGACATGACTCGTGAAGTCTTTTCCTTAATGGAAAAATCATTACGAGAAAAATACATGAACAGATGACAGGCAATGATGGGACTGACATCGGAATCACAAATCGCGCATCATAATTTATATTAAAAAAATATATATTTTAACTGAAATTGATTTTTTTTCCATCGGTGAAATTCATATTCTCAAGCAGACAGTATTTTGAGGGTTAAATTTCGGCTTAAAGAATAAAAGCGAAACATCAGCCTAAAGAAAGTCAGCTGATGAAATAGTAGTACTGCCAGTGGCCAAGAAATCATATTCAAAATAAAGAATAAAAATTAGTACTGAACTTATAACAAGGAAGATGTCTCTCAAATGGAACCTAAGTTTTGATCAATGATATTTCCATCATCTACAGGTAGATATCATCCTCTAGGAATGTAATATATTCACCTTCTAGGAATGCTAAAGTCAATTTGGCTGAATTTGGCTGTAAATGGATCAGCTGTAGATAACACACAATAAATGTTTCAAGTTGCTGTCCTGTTAAGAAAACTGACAATTAAAAGCATGGAATGACAAATGGACGAGAAAAAAGCAATTTTATTAAGAAAGTGACCTTATAAATCATGAAAACAGTAAGTTTCAATATATTATTGATTAAACAAACGAAAACTTTCAAAATTCATATTCTTTGACTTTTTCTCTGTCTATGGACAATTACTATTTATGGGGTCAACGTAAAATGTGATTACGATTTTACTGGTTCTCACGTTCACCTCCTCCATCCCCTCAAAAAACAAAACTCGGATTTATGTACGCGCATTAGGTTAAAGCGATTGGAAATAAAAAAAAAAAAACAAAAATAAATAAATAAATAAATATATATATTAATATTAGATAAGATTCTAATTATGTACAGGCAACCTCAAAATAGAAATACGATTATTGTGGTTCTGACATCCCCTCCTCCCCTAATTTATTTCTTTTTTTTTTTTTAAATGCTAACATCAGTCAACTTTCTTCTATCACAAAGTCGAATTTTTTCTCCTTACGCCCTAACAGTAAGAGAAGAATCTTATTTCTGAAAAAACGAAAAAAAAAAAAATGCACAATTATTAATTTTAAAATGTTGAAAACAATGTTATATAAAGAAATGGAAGAGCACTATTTTTTTCCCAATAAAATTGTATTTTTATATGTTTGTAAAGATTTAATGTGTATAAAAGTTAATAAAGCTTAAACTGATTAAATAAACACAGCGAACATTACGACTAAATAAAAAATAAAAGGATAAAAAAAGATGACCAGTTTGAAGTCCTAATTGCAGGACCCTTTTTCAACGTCCCACAAATAGCAGAAAAGCTTCACAATATAAACGGATTTGTACCAATCAAATGATCGGTAATGTCAATTTCATGAAGGTCATGGCCTCTCTTAATGCTCAACAATATGTTTCATTTTATAATCGATACGTCGATGACTCATTTGTATTGGTTAGGAAGAATCAAGTTGATACGATTCTGAATGAATTTAATGTGGTTTGTACAGATATCAAGTTCACTCTTGAAAAAGAAAAGGCTGGACGATTGACATTTTTGGATGTCATGATTGGTAAAGGACCTCTAAGCTACGTTACTAGTGTTTATCAAGCATTGAACCATGAAGGTTCAATGATTAATTTCAAATCCAGCTTTCCGATTAGTATTAAAAAAATATACAGATGACGATTATACGAGCTTTTCCTGTTTCCTCGAATGAACAAATCTTTGATCATGAAATTCTGGATATTTTTAATTTAGCACGGGTCAATGATTACCCAGTATGGTTTCTCAACGAGACTGTGAAGATATCCTTACAAAAGATATATAATCCAAAACAATACATCAATAAGAATAAACCTGTTTTATATTTATCCATTCTTTATATTTTGTTTTCTTGTTTTTTGTTGTTTGTGGGGTCACTGCCAAACCGGCGGTGGCTTACACTAACTAGGTCTTGCCTTTCTGATTCGGTTAAGGGAAGGCAGGAATTGGGCTGATGAGTCCGCAGAAGGACGAAACGGCCGTTCCCAATTTCCTTCCCATAATCTAAAATCAGAAAGGCAATTTCCTGTTTTGTTCATGTGCTGCTTTCTTTTTCTCTTTTCCTATTTTCATCCATTCTTTATATTTATATATTTATTCATGGGCTCTTCTCTCATGAAAGCAACCCTGGAACGTTTTAACATTGGGTTGGTAGCAAAAACCCAGAATACCATATTATAATTCTTTCAAGGACGGGTACATAATAAAAATGAACAGGACGATTTGAAAATTAATAACTGCATTTACGGTATTCGGTTAAGGGATAGGGATTGTTTATATACGGACTGGAGAAACCCGATGCCCCTTCGGGGTACGCATGCAAGAGCATGCCAGGGCGGTATAATATAGCTTTACATGCATACAATACCGAACATATTCTGGGTTTCAAGAAACCGGTTATTTTTGGGAGTGAGCCTGACCGTCGGGCAAGGAAGTTTAAAGAATAGCTTCACATTTTATTTAAAAAAACCGATAATGTTGAGATTTTTGTCGATACTGCTGAATATTACAGCATTCATGAAATTTGATACTTTTCCGTTAATGTTCACTTTTTGTTTCGCAATGACCGAATAGAGAAAGAGTGAAACTCTTTCAGTGATGAGATTGAAAGGCTGGAAAAGAGTTGATTTAGGAAAAGGGGAAAAAATTGCGAGATGCTTATATTAAAAAAATAATAAATAAATAAATAAATAAATAAATAAACATTAACTAAAATGAAAAACATAAGGAATAGGAAGAGATGAATGTAAAAGGTACCGTTAAAGATAAAGATGTAGAAGAAAAAAGTGTAGATGAGAAAAAAATGAGAGATAAATTGCAAAAAAAGAACGAATTGACATGGGAATTTTAGATAGAAAAAGAATGATAATGAGTGAAATAAGTTGAATACAAATGGTGGGACAATAAGATTTAAAACTGAGGAAGGAAAAAACAAAAAAGATCTTAATACTCTATTAAGGGAAAAGAGAGAGGATAGATCAGAATTACAAATATTCCCTAACAATCCTTACAGTGTTATAAAATTAATAAATACCAAATAGAAATAAAGGAAAAACTTTATTATTATTGCTACTACTACTTTGGTATAATTTTTAATTTCGTAATTATAATTATCAAACGGCGTTACGAAATTAAAACGGAAGGTTGCAATAAACAAATAAACATAAAAAGTTTCGAATATCTGCGTAGTAAGATTCAGAAATAAATGTTCAAAATAGATAGTACACAACTTTTCTATATCATTTTAGTATTTTATAACGTAGTATTTTACAAATATTTACATAATTTATTGTTATTACTGCGTTTTCACTGCTTTGACATTTGAATTTTAGTCAAATGCTATTTAACTATATATATAGCATTATAGATTAGTAAGGATCAATCTTACAGTAACTGAAGTTTCAGGATCCTACGATACATAGTTTTCGAGTTATCGTGATTTGTTGACGGACAGACAAGTTATTGTCAAACTAAAGTTGTATTCCAAAGCATTTATTTGTTAAGCTTTTTCCCGTCTCTCTTTATCTCTAATGCAAATTAGGGGATATTATAAACGTTAGATCAAATCTGGGAGACTCTTTGATTAGTAATATAAACGCTTTCCTTGTAATATAAACAATCAACAAAAATAACAAAACAAAGTTGTTCTAAGGGTTTTGAAAGACATTGGAGGACACTCGTGTAAGAAGTTACGATACGCACCGAAATGAAGCGATAACAATAGAAAAAGTTATTTATGAAGTTACAGAAGGCGACGATTTGATTGGATCTTACCATTAAGGAGAAATGCTTCATTAATGTAGGTTAAAATATTTAAGTACGTACTTGGATTTAATATATAACAAAATTTCAAGTTCGTATCGTCTATTTTGTTCATTGTAAAAAAAAAAAACCAAAAAAAAAAAACCAAATATATATATATATGTATTATATCTCTTTGACCAACTGAAATGGTGACGGGGAAAAAATTCCTACTCACAAGAACCGATCGATAGTTTTTCTACGTCATTCTTAGAAACGCATCATTTGCAACACATGCAACGGCTTAATATCGTCCAGCGACGTACTACGAACAAGATTCATTGTCCCTCTGCCTCAACGGAATGGAAAATAATTTGTCAACAGCGACAAATAGTTTGAGAAACATCTTACAACCATCAACGGTAAGTTTTCGTAAAATTTTTATACGTTAAATAACTGAAACACTTCAACTCCACAAACAGAGAAGTTTCAGTTTTATTTATATCTTCATGTTGTTTTCATTTACGTACTCATTTTGTTATCAAATATTTCAAATGAAGACCGGATAAATGTTTTAACGCTAGTGTCTTCTTTGTTGCATTACTTGCTAACAAAGTTGTAAAGTTCATAATAACGTGTTTTATCTTCATTTTAATATCGTAGTTTAGCTGAATTTGATTTTTGGTTAAATATGTTTCAAATATAAAAGTGATTGGATATATATACTAAAAAGAGTTTCAAGGTTATTTTAGTTGCCTTTTCTGAATTTAATGTATATCAGTTTAACAAAACTATTTAATTTTAAGTCATAAAAAAAAAAAAAAAAAGCGTAAGCGCTTTGCGTAAGCACCTACAGAATGAATAGTTCTACTTTTATTTTGCTAATGATAATATTTAAAAATTACAATAAAATAAGTAATTAATAACAAAAAATGTCTGGATCCATTGTGTCTTTTAGGGTTCAAACTAACGAAAATATCTGAAAATTTCAACAGAAAAAAAAATATATGAAATAAATACTAGTGGATCGATTCTACGAATAGGATTTTGTATCAATACAAAAGATAAATTGATGGGGAAAAAATACAATCAGCAAAAAGAAACATTTCAAAGGAATTCAGATTTTACAGCTAGAATTATAACAGTTCGGAAAACAAAATCGTATTCCCAGCATGAATATCCAGTGAAACAAAACAAAGTTTTTCCTCACACATAAAAAAACCTCATATTTTGTTCTAATAATGAGCACTACTGTTATAGTACATAAATTGTAATACCCGGTAGGTAAGATTTTTCATACTGAAGAATCATAAAGAACATAAGCTGATGGCAGAGTAGGAAACATTTGTTGTTAGAGAAAAACACAAAATTAGAAGCATTGTTGGAAATAAAGTTCAGTAATACTGTCAAAGAAAAGAAATCAGATAAGAAAGCAATAAAAACCTTTCTAATACAAAAATTCGAACTGTATCAGTTTATATTTTGTAATATCAGTTGAGTAATTTTGTTAACAGGAATTTTATTCCATCATTCTAGTTATGAGAACAACAGGTAAGAAGTCAAAGAATATTATTCAAAAATTTTAAGCATTATAAGAACATCTTTTAAAATTATGATACATTCATGAAATATTATTATCATACTAGACGGGTACCGTCGCTTCGCTCCGGAACCTTTGCATTAAAAAAAAAAAAAAAAAAACAACTTTATTTATTTAGCAAATTAATATTGATATCGGAGAATATACGACTTTCCAGCCCGTTGTGCCCTTCTCCGCTTAACTCGGGTGTATTGCGGATTGGCGCCTCACACCTGGGGTTGCGCCACACACATTTTTGCATGTATCTTGCAAACGCAGAAACGTTTGTGAATGACTGATATATCGTTCGATAGAACTTTCAAATACCAACATTTTCTAAATATAATGTTCACTTCTAACTTTTATACTTTTCGTTTAAATTGAGAAAAAGTCAAAATTTGACCCTTTAAAAGGCGACATCTTGGAAACCAAAAACTTATTTCGAAAGATTTTTGTAGCATTTTGTTTGTCTTAAAAAGATCTACATTTTATTCATTTGCATGACCAATCTATCTCTTATAGTTTGGTCACAAAATTGGAAAAACGTAAAGTCTTATGATAGACAGAATAAAGCTTTTATAATATAAAACTAACTGCAAAGCCTGTCGGACGATAGGCATAAAAAAATCTGAAAAATCATTTTATTATCAACTATCAAATACAAAGTAAATGTAATCTAAATACTGTGCTAACTTGTGAACGAAGCTTCTACGGCAAAAATGGTTTTGAGTTTTGAAATCAGCTTAAACAACTGAGTAAGTATGCCAAATTTCATTAAAATGGATGCAGTGGTAACAAAATTATTTGGTTTAGAACGTATGTTTTGTTAGAATTCCAGTTAAAATTTCATGGAAACAACATGGAATGACAAAATGAACTAATATTTCATCCAATTTGAGTACCCTTGATTCAATGTTACCATTGAGAACCTTGGATCTATCTTAATAGCTTAATTATATCGAGTTACAAACAGACGGACAGACGAAATTAGCAAATTATATAAGTTGATTGTTTATGATTGAAATTTTCAAATATTTTTGGAACTGTTTGGAGAGGGAAAAAAAAATGGAGATCATCATCGTAAAATTTTTCATTTCGATGTCTTCGGAAGAAATTTGTTACATTTGTCCACAGTGAATCCGAAATAAAGAGTTAAGAGTCCACGCACAAAAACTGAAAGACACTAATTTATTAAAAGATAATCATTTACAAAGTTCTCAGCTTGGATTTTCAGGATTCAAAGTATTTTGTGTTTAAGAAATTAAAAAAAATCAAACAAGCTAACAAACAAAATAGTAACTTAAGTTTCTTAGCTGTGATAAGATCTTACAAATCTTCAACTTTAGATCATTCTTCAGAGTCGTTACAGGTG
Organism: Thereuonema tuberculata; assembly: GCA_023159025.1. Lineage (NCBI taxonomy): Eukaryota > Metazoa > Arthropoda > Chilopoda > Scutigeromorpha > Scutigeridae > Thereuonema > Thereuonema tuberculata. The sequence goes on along the minus strand of JAFIDM010009631.1, from coordinate 75,794,232 downwards.
TTTCAGGATTATTATCCTTCTTCAGCTAAGGTTATTCAAAAGAGCTACAGTTGAGTGAACCATAATAACGCATTCAGGTGAATCTGAAATTCTGTTCCTTTAGCTGATAGAAAGAAAGTCAAAACTTCGCTAAAATGATTTTAGTCTGAATACCGAATTACTGACTTTGAGATGTTGGACAAATGGAAACCTCTAATCACATTATGCGTTTATAACTATTCCATTCTAGCTCAACTTTTATTTGACTAAATTCGATTGACGAAGGATAATAATCCTAAAACAATTACCCTAAGTTTCAATAGTAATCTCAAATCGAAAATTTGTAAAAAACCATGGCGAATTTTGAAATTGAAACAAATGTCAACAAAGCTTTTAACGGTTTTTCTGGTTCACGGTTCTTAGTAGATAGCAGTTTGAAATTAAAAATTGCTTGGAATTTTAAATGAGGTAAATACTTAAGTGACAAATGCTTTCTTAAAATACTTTTTTTTTCCTTATAGTAAGTAGAACAGAAGATATACATTTTCAAGGTTATAAAGAAAATAGTTATTGAAAACAAACAAACAAACAAACAAACAACGAAAATCTACATTTCCTCAATTGTAATTGAACATAATTATGATATTATAGCAAGAAAATTAAACTGAATGAAGAACAAAAATTATTTACATCTTTATTCATATTTTTTTTTAATCGTTTCGGGTATTTATTTACCGGTAGTGGAATCACTTTGTTTTTGGGTTTCTTTTTTCATCATTGTTGTATATCTTTAAAGTAACGTGAGTTGTTGGCAATTATTTGAACGATGACTATGAGAGCTAACCAGCCTTTAAAATAAGATAGGTTTATTGAGAGTTGTATGAGTGATTTTTCTTTATTTTTACTTTCTCCGCACGATTGTAGTATAGTAATCAGGCAAACAGCTTGCAAATACAAATATTTTTTTTCCTAAAACTTCTAATCGTTTTAATTTCTTAAAATCTGCTATATGAAACAGAATAACCCAGCACTTATGACTGAATAATTTTTAATTTTTGTAGCATTGTAGCTAAGGCCAAAGTGTTTTGGAGACTACATTACCTTCTGTACATACAGTGAAGCTCGGTTATATCGCGATCTGCCCGAGCTTTTTTTACTTCGCGATGTCAAATGTCGTATACGCGAACCCTATTATCGCCCACACGATTCCAAATCGATTTAAAATGGTCATTTTGCGATTACCTACATCATTCAGAGCGATGTGAGAGAATTTTATACAGTATTTATAAATAATTATAAATCATTACCTTTTCAACACTTTGATGGGTTATATTAGCCAAAATCTTCATACAGTATTTCTGTTTTCTTACAGTATTTTGGTTAAACGTAAAAGTCCGCGATTCTGGTATTTTTTTAAAATATATATTGTACGCATTTTCGTGACATTAGGGTGGGTATAGAGTCCCAATTACTGTAAATAATAAGTAAACAAGCATATTAATTAATACCTTTGATTTTATTTTTGAATTATATACCTTTTCCAAAATAGAAGGGGTCCAAGACCAAATCGCGTTATATCCGAATTCGCGATATAAACAACCGCGTTATAACCGAGCTTCACTGTACTAATATGCTTTCATTACTTTAATTTCAATACAGAAATAAAATATGAACATACATTAAATATTTACAATGAATAGATAAATCAATAGATACCAATTAGGAAAACAAATAACTTCATCCTCTTTCATGCATGATTTAAAAGAAGTTAAAAATAATTATTAACTTCGTTGAAATCCTCTAACGTATTAGAAGAGATCACAAACCAAGTCTCTTCTGGAAAGATTTATTTCATTGCTTCTTTTTTTTTCTTTTTACTTTAGCTTTATAAATAATCAAACTATTTATAGTTAATTTCTCTCCACACTTTCAAACTATTTCGAAATAAGTAAAATATTCTGCTGAAAATTTTAACATAGTTAATGCTTCAATAAATCGTTGCATCTTTTATTAATTGTTGTTTATTCGTTAGAATTTTTTTTTCACCAAAACCTCAACAAAACTGTAATATTTTAAAAATTACAAATTTCTGTGTTTTTTGCCATTTAATTTGGGTTACGCATTTTCTAGTTTAAAATCGGGAATATTTGTTAAATTGGGAATGTTAACTACCTAAAATGATATAACTGGATCAAAAAAATTTAAATCAATGGAAAACTTGTAGATGGTTTTAAAAATTGCATGTTCTAAATTTTTGTAAACTAGAATAAATATAGTTCAACTTTCACAAGTAATGCTTTCTCGATTTCTCTACTCAAAACAAATATTAGCTGATCAAAATGAATTTCCGAAATTATATCTACTAGACAGAGAATATGTAGTTCTTTGGTTTTTATTTTTAACTTAAACTGTTTTTTTTTTTTTTTAAACTAATAAATTTATTCTGGCCACTGTACCCAGGATAAACCGTAGGAGACAGCTCATTTTATACCCTCAGAAACTAATGAAACACAGAAGAAGAAAGTAAACATCCATGCCGACGCCGGGATTCGAACCTAGGTTCTGACACACCGACATCATGGAAGACCGCCGTTTTGACCACAAGGCTATGCCACTTACTGTAAATTGGGTATCATTTAAGCAAGTTTTAGAAGCAACTCAACATCAGCGTACTTAGCGGCGAGAAATTTATTTGAAAAACTACGACAGCAATAACTTTCGATGTCTTTGTTCGTGGTTTCCATCCGTGGCTTCATCCACCACCCTCTCTTCTTTCTTCTTATCACTGCTGTAGAATGAGTTGAGAATTAATAACAAAACCAACCTCTTTGTCACTTTGCCGATTGGCATTTTTAATCGAAATATCATCAATGAGAGCAAAACGAGACTTGTCACCGGAAGTTTACTCCGTCGTGTAAAGCGATATTTCAATGAGCTGCAAGTGGCAAGTTTTCTAGTGAGTTTTGGGCATATTTTCAAGAACGAATAAAATAGCCATAGAGCAAAATTTTTTTTAATTATTTAATCTGGATGTTTTATAAAAAGGCCCATGCTCGCTCATTATGCAGAAATTGGTATTTTCTTGTATCTCAAACAAGACAGTACAAAGAAAGTACTTGTAGTTCTGTAACTTTAAATTTCATTTAATATTTAAATGGGTTTCAAAACATGAAAAAAATTAAAAAAAAAAAAAAAGACAAACTGTAGAGTTTTATAAAGAATCATTGTTAAACGAAATGACCGCCAGTAATGTTATGTTAAATAAATAAATGGTATATATATTTATAGCATACCATCATGTTTAAAGGAAGAATGAAGAATTTATGCGCTTACTTTTTAGTAATGACATCATAAAATTGGTTTTCTCAAAAAATCAATCATTTAGCAGAAAATGCGTTGCTGAAAATTACAATAAACATGGATTAAATGTCATTTTGATTCCTAGCAACCAATCACAGTAACGAATTCACAATGAAGTTTATTTTAAACAAAAGATTTTAACCATAGAAACTCCCATTAAATTGCTACTAATAACAACACTGGGGAACAAAATAATGGTTTTTTTTGTTTGTTTTTTTTTTTGTTTCAAGAACTAAAGTAGGTGAATCCGAAAATACTTTTAATTCTCAATTCAAATATGATTTTAAATTTTTTGCATCAGGCAAGGTTTTCAAGAGACAGGTGTTTATAATTTTAGGAAATTTAATACATAGATAATACTAAAGAACCTAATACCATAAACATTCTGTCTGACCTAGAAAGCATGAGATGTTGATTTTCTGTAATATTTCGGCTGTGGAGCATCTCTCTTGATAATCAGCCAGCTTACTGGAACTCCATTTGCCTTGATACCTCTTTTCCATTGTAGAAATCTCCTGGTGAAAGCATTCTCCGTGCTCATCACTGACTGCTCCGAGATTTTCTGGGGAGAAACCTATGTGCAAGTCCATGAAATGTATTTTCAAGGTCATTTTACATCCCATAACCCACTATATCACGACAGTTCTCTGCCTTTCGATTTCCCAAAAAATTCTGAGTAACATTTTGAATGATTGCAAGGTTGCTTTTTCCACTTGATTTAAATGTTTCTCAAACTTTTCATCGTGCATTAGTGCTTTTATTTGTGGACCCACAAAGAATGTTTGGGAAATTTATGTTTCAAAACCCAGGAATATTCTTGTATTATTGCTTTAGCAAAAGTTTTCATGAGGCCTACTTTGATGTGCAATGTAATCGACTTTACTTAGTCGATGTAAAATACACTTTTTTATTATTGACTAATGGGATAATTAACACATATTTCTGTCCAGGAATGAGTAATTCACGTTTGAGTCATTCTTTTCTAATGTAGTTATCTTTTTTGTCCCTACTATCCCATTCACACACATACACAAAAACAAAACAAAAAAAAAACAAAACAAAAAAAAAACAGTGCTTTGTGTAATCAAGTTGCAAGCCAAATAATAACTTTCAAATCGCCATAGATACTCTATTCATATTTTTCATAATGGAACTTTTCCAATAACAATTTCATATTTTCATATGTCTCTTTCATGTTAGCAGCATGGGCCATAAGTAGGGGAAAGTTGTACAAAATGGGGACGGCGGGTCAAACGGGGACATTCAAGTTCTCCTTGATTAGTGGTGCTATCGGCGAGAAACCATAGTGCTAATGTTACTGGATGCCATAGCAATAGTTTGAGTTGAGTAGTGAAGGTTGGTGACGCTTGCTTGAGTTTTAGTGTGATTTTTAGTTTTGAAGTGAAAAGTTTTCAATTTTTGCAAACTTTTTTGATGCGTTAGTTTCGCATATAACTGATTATAAGTATTGGGCGAGTACATATTTCATTTCCTTATCTATTAGTCAGTGTTTTGGCGTGTCCTTTAATCTGCTGAGTCGTTTATGTGACGAGAAAAGCGATTTTTTGTAATGTAGTTCACGGTCGGGTCAAACGGGGACACTCGTGGTGGTTCAAAATGGGGACGAAAATCGAATGTTGGAACGGTGAGGAAGATGATCAAACATTCATTTGTGATTACTGTGCTTAGGCCAGTTTAATGATCAATTACAATATTCCTAATGTTATTTAATGTCATTAAAGTATAAACAAACAAAGTTTTACATTAACCACAATATTTTACATTGTTTCCTATGGGAACCCCATTTTGTCCTACCGGTTGTCCAAAATGGGGTATTACGCAATAAAACACTTAGAATTAAAATACACATGTAAAAAAGGAATTTGTTTACTTTTCTGCACCATTTTATTATAGCTAAAGGACCTAAGTAAATGACTAATGGTTTATAATACTGTTTTATTTGCTAGATTTCGTTAAATTAAAGTTAAAGAAGATGCGTTCCCATTTTGGACAACTTTCCCCTACTGATGGGAATTTATTACCATTATGTAGAAGCACAGCTTTCAAATCAACTTTAGAGTAATCTATAAACAAACGCCACACTGTAGGCTGATATTCATGACCAAGTGTCTCCAATAATAGAACAAATCTTTACAAAACGATAGACCATTTTCTTCAAGAAATCATCTATAAATTCAGAGTCACGGTTAAGAAATAGCATATTTTAGTATCTTTGTGTAGAAGATTCCATCCTTTTAGCCGGGAACTTAGAAGTTCAGACTTTTTTAGATAAGTTCAAATCTCGTACAAGATCGTCTTGAGTTAATATATGTGGTTCAGGCGAAGAGCTTGCTTTAAATTTTGGATCACCACACAAGGAGTCTGTTTCCTGTTCTACATAACTTCTATCAGAATCTGAGTTATCATCACTGAACGTCACATGTCCTGGAGGTTTAGGTATGGGTAGCTCTTCACTGTCTGGAACTGGCCTCATTCCAGTTGGAAAATTAGGACAAATCACTGTATGCTTTGCTTTAGATGTAATCCCTTTAATGTTATAAATAACGATCAGAGGAGTGATCTTTTAGTTCCCTCCAAACCATAGGGATAGCAAATGCCATATGGCGCGATCCATTTCTATATGCAGTGAGAAGCGTAGCACAGCAAATGTACGGGCCCTTGCCTTTTCTTGGTCCCCACTTTACACCAAAATAAAGTTCATAACAGTTATTATAGAAATGTAGAAATTTTTGTTTGTTTTGTTAATACTTTGTTATTAGTGGAGTAAAGTTACGCCTCTAAGACTTCACTGTATACCTAACAGAAACTGTCAGGGTGGTTTAAACACTTCCTTGACATATTGGAAATCTAACTGCAACATTATAAAACTTGAAATGTATGTATCATCCACACTAAAAAATAAAAACAAAGCACTTTCAAAGCCATGTTATCAGGTTCACATCCAACTCACTACTGGCTCTTACTGATGGGACAATGCCACACTAAACATGTCCCTACATGTCGGAACATGAATGAAGCTGCACAGTCATGTCTATCCGTAACTCAGTATGAATACAAACCTTTCTTATGGAGAACTTCCACCTGGTAAAGTAGGAAAAATGACGAAAAACACAAAATATCTCATAGGAAAAATGACGAAAAACACAAAATATCTCATACTAAAAGTCATTGTCACAGAAAAACTATGGGTGACGGAAAAATTCTAATTACATATTTGAATTCAGCATAAAAAGTTACATCAAGAATACCTATTAGTTTTCTTGAGACAAAAATCATGTTGACCAGTGTTATTAAACTGCAGTAATCAAAAGTGAGTTGCCAACTTCTCTGTACACTTCCAAGAACAACAAATACAAAGGAAGAACAACCACATCAACTTTAACATCAAAAACTAAAGGTAAATTACAGATTTAGAAAACAATGGAGCAACAAGCATTCGTCTAATAGGTATGAAACGCTACTCATGAACATACAATATTCTTTTGGAAAGTGGCACCATTAAGACGCGACATTCAAACGCAGAATAATAGATTAAACCTGAGGTCCGCGGCTGAGTTATCGATTTAGTAGTAAGTGCTTTGATTTTGATGAAAGTAACTGTATTAATGTAGATTCAAATTTGTGAAGAAAATGCACATTGAGTGAAGTAGTTAAAGTACTTGTTTCTTTTCACCCAACCTATGTGTATGAAACTGCAGTTTCTGTTTTTAAAGCTACAAAAACGAAACACAGATACCCTTCCCAAATAGAATCAGCTTGGAGATTCTCTATTCTGTGAAGCCTATTATTGAAAAACTAGTGCGCGAAATGCAAATACAAGACTTTCAATGAATATTTTGTCATTCTAACCATTGAATTGTATAAATATATAGTATTTAACCAATACTATGTATGCAGTACATATGCAACCAATAAGTTGTACGTATAATTTATTTTTCATTTCTATTACCTCACGATTTTCTTGATATCTGGCAACTATTTAATAATTGAATATAAATCTATAACCTCTGGTTGAATAAAAATAACCAATAAGTTAAAAGTATGGCATATAAATTAGTGGAAAAGTGATCCTTGGATGTAAACAGTTAAGAACCATTCGATTTGAGGATCCCATCGGTATAAAGGTGAGAACAAGATTACGAGTTTAATCTTATTATCTATCAATAAATTCACAACAATTTGGTATTTCTATAGCCAATTTAAGGACCACTGAAGGGCCAAAGCACTAAAACCCAAAAATTTAAACAACAGTACTGATCAACATCAAACTGATGTTTCCTTTTAAAGAGTTCTTTATAGAAATTATTGGCCACTTTACAAAAGCCAAAAGCCATGTAATCATTTGCGACCGGGTATCGTAGGTAACGACATCCCACACTGTCAATCATCTATTCATCCAACTCCATTCTGTAGACATACATTCCGCTTGCATATCAGTTCCATGATTTACTGTACTTTTTCATACAGTAGTGGAGGGGAAAAAAAGGCAGAAAACAACCGAAGTTTTAGATTTATTGTGGTGTCGAAACTCACTGATCTACTTCGTGTTTACAAATCAGCAATAAAATTTCATCATTTGATTTGTATTTAAATCTGACAGAGGGTCTTGCATATAAATATGACTTTTGTATTTCTTGTCGAGATTTGACAGAAGAGGATAAAGAAAACAAGAAATACCCAAGTCCTACTCAGGTATCGAACCAAAAGACCAAAACGTTGATGCTGATTATGATAGATTTTTCATTCTAATCACTTGGTTGTCGCTAATCAACTTTCAAGTTTATTACCGCATTACTGCATTAATTTAACTGAGGAATTTTTTTCCCTAAATACAAAACAACTTTTAATTTATGAAACTGGATGTAATCACATTCTGTGATGTTTGACTAAAACATTAATACTTTTTTTCGCATACCCGTAAAGTAATTAACTATCGTGGGGTATCGGCTCGTAAGATTGATCTAACGCCTTCTTATTATGCGAAAGAGAGAAAAACTGTTACATAAAAATTTTTAAAATATAATTTTAAATCGAAATACGCAAGTCCATCCATCTATGATCAACACGAAACATAAAATATACCTTTAAGAAAGCTGAAATTTTAGTTGTAGGTTTAGGATGTTACAAAGGAAGCTCCATATTGATTTTGATAAAAATCAGAACAATAGTAAGTTTATTTAGAAGCGGTTAACGTAAGTGAATCAACAGCTTTTTTCTTAAATAATGCTTTAGAAGCTCTTAGCATGTAGGTATTTGAAAGTTGGCACATCAATTATATCTTGTTTAAAAATAATAATTAGTCTTGATAATAGTTTTTTTTTTTTTTCGTAATCATTTTTTAAAACCCCCCCCCCCCCCCCCCCCCAAAAAGGACTAACTGAAGCAAAATGAAGCAAAGGATAGTGTGGATTCTGTTCTAAATACCAACTTTCAAATTTTTTATCTTCTTGTAGGTGATTTAGAATTCCATTAAGAAAAAAAACAAAATAATTTGTAGAATGTATATATTCAGTAAAAAAATAAGAAACAGCACACAAAATTTTTTAAAAAAATTTTTTAAAAATATTTGTGTGCTTTTTCTTATTTTTTTACTTAAGTTATATTCGCACAAGTTAAAATATTTTAAACTAGAATTTACGTATATTTTTTAATTTTTTTACTGTTATTTTATACAAATTAATGTTGCAAACCACTGATAATGTAATTTTATTTTTCAACAAATTTTTGAGCAGTAGTTCCCAAAATTTTCAATCCCGACTTTCGCTCCATCCTAATATTGTTACAACAATCCTTTCGCTCCTCTTTTCGATACTGTAGCAAACCTCATTATTCCATTCAATTATACTTAATCAAAAAGGTTTTTATCTACTGTACTTCAGACTTCGTAAATGCTATAAACTCTGTTGCAAAAAAAGACGACGCACCCCGAAGAAAGTGTTCTATTGCTAAGAAATTTCGCAATGAGAATGTTATCATAAAGAAATAATTATATTTTCAATGCAAAAGGGTTTTTTATTATACAGCAACAAAACGGTCACATATTAATACGTAGTAAATCCTCCTCTGGCGCCGATACAAGCCGAGGCCATGGGTGGGAGCAGTGGCGTAGCAACGCCTTGGGGGGCCCGGGGCGGCAGTCCATTATTAAGCAACAACCAAAAAAAAAAGAAAGGGCCCCTAGGCTGGCTGCAAAAAACAACCAAAAAAAAAGGGGATTTCCTATTTAACAACCAAAAAAAAAAGGAAATAAGCTGTTTGGTGAGGCCTCTCCCAGACGGGGGCCCGGGGCGGACCGCCCCCCGCCCCCCCTTGCTACGCCACTGGGTGGGAGACAACATGAGAGCGCGAGCGAGCGAGCGGGCGGGTCCTTTCCCACCTCGCCATTCTCAAACTGTATAGGTTAGCCATATTTTTTGGGAGATTTGATAGCAAGTGGAAAGGATCTTGAGCCCGCCAAAATTTTGAAAACGATGTTTATTTTAGGTTGTTGCTGGCCAATTCACTAACTTGACCCCTTTCTTCCCGGAATAAAGTCCTACATCCGCCTGTCTTTGGCAGATTCTGCCAGATGTTCTGCAAATGCCTTCCCAGCAAATCAGACATACGGATTGGCGATATGATGGTCATGGGAGGGTTTGAACGCCTTGGAGTTCATTGTTGAGCGTGACTCGCCGTGTGAGGTGTGTTATTATCATGCTGTCAAATAGCCCCTCGAAGGCGTGACAGCATAGGCAATACAAATAACTGCAAAAAAGTACCTATCAAAACTAGGAGAGATCGGCAGTCTTAGGAAATGGCTTCCCAAACTACAACCCAGGTGTGTTGGCCACATGCCACTCGACCACTGCTGCCGGATTGGAGCGATGACCATAACCTCCATAAACGGATACGATTACCATTTACATCAAGAGAGAAACGGGATTCGTCGCTGAACACAACACCATTCCAATTGAACACTGTCCAGAATTCCCGAGCTCGACACCACTCCTGACAGTGCTGCCTATAATGGGTGGCCAATGGTAGACATGTTAAGGGATGCCGAGAATGAAGTCCCGCCTACGCCAGTCGTCGCTGAATGGTATCCCTTGATACTACATGATGTGTAGAGGAATCTATATGCCTTTCTATGGAGGGCAGGAACGTTCATTGGTGTTGTTATGTCTGCTCTCGTGATCGCATGATCCCCTCGAGCACTTGTTTCTCTGTACGTCTGGATCCATCCTGGTGGTGATGTGTGCCCTCGTGAACCCAATGCTACCAATATCGTCTGACTGCTACATCGTTTCGATCAAGATGGCGGTTGACACGTCTGCATGACCAAGCTTCTCTTAAGCCTAAGATGTGTCCCCTCTGAAACTCGTTCAGTTGCTGGTATTGTCGACTGGTGCGGCATAGAGGCATCTTAATAGACTACTTAACGTAATGAAGCAGCAAAACCAGTCAGATTTGTCCGTCGCATCGGTGCAAACGCTGCTTCTTTTATTGATCCCAGAATGCACCCATTTCATGCGCTCTGGTAACTTCTGATGGGTTCACTGGCGATGAAATTTTAATCAATTGTATATTTAGCCGAAAGGCATTTGCACACCGAGTTTCATGGCTCTCACTTTATTTTTTTAGGGGTCTTTCTATATTTATTTATTTATTTTGCAACCGAATATATAATATAAAAAGGAAAGACTTTCAGAAATTCAGATATGAAAATTTAAAATTTAGTTTTGACGGAAAATTTACCTTCTTCCTAGCAATGAAAGATCATAACATCCGTTAGTTTGGGAAACAGTGCTCTAGAGTCTAGACAAATTCATACGAATTTACTTTCTTCTATTTTTCTAAACTAAAACAATTTTAATTATTAGGCTTATTTATTATTTCAGCAGCAGGAGCAGCAGCAGCCAACTTACCAAATGCGTCTCCCTCCACGATCAGAGGCTCTTATTGCCACTGGTAAGTATATAAATATTGTTAGGTCAAGGGATATTGATTGAAATACTGATTATAATGCACTGAAGTAACGATCCGGTTTATTCCGGATTGCGGGGACTCATGCGTCTTCACCAGGAGATACACTTAATATTGAACGACAATGATAAAATGAAGTCACAATGAAACCTTCTAAGGCGTGTAGGTGGGGGGAGATCAGAATGGATTATTTCTGATAACGAACCGATGTCTGGAAATGTATCGTTTTCCTGCTACATATCCTCCTGCTTCGTTTGGATAGTTTGAACGGCTCATTTTGTGTCTTGAGCCTCAAGAAAGTGTACTGGTGACGACACGTCTTATTATCAACAAGTAATAATCACGTGAAGCGAATGTCATGCTGCTTTTGCCTGTCATTCTCTGTTAACGTCCTGTAGCAGGCGCATAATGGCTGAGTTTACTTTTGCTGAATACGCAGACACGATGCTAATTTACGGCGGAATCTCGAAGTAATGACCGATCTGATCATCAGCTTTAAGAAGTACGTTTTCCATATCGTCGAATTCCATCTCACACCACTTTCGACAGAGTTGATCAGTGATTAAGAGAAACTATGCAAATGGAACAGGAGGGCCTGGTAACAGAAACACGGTGCATTTCCAAACATAGGTTCCTTATTAAAAAGTGATCCATTCTGACATCCCCACAACAATACGCTCTAGAAAAATTTCTATTCTTTACAACCTGTATATTTACAAGTTAATAAATATGCCACTTCTTCATTAAGAACAGAAACGAGCTACTGTATCGAAGATGTCTCATTCTACAATCATTTTGAAAAGGGATTCCCGTCAAGAAGCAGAAAAAAAATTATTACTCAAAAGAAATGCATGCACAAACATTTAAACACAGAAGGAATTAAAGTAGTTAAATATCATTTAGTGTCAGTCGATTTTTTTTTCTATATAAAGCATACATATCGTAGTTTAGATAGACTTTACTAACAGTAGGTTTTAATTTTCACAGTGTACCAAAACATTTAAATTTTTCTCAAATCAATGACAACATTAATTTTGAGGGCAATAAAAACTCCTCTGAAAATACATCTCCTTTATTTAATATTGAATGTTTTAAATTAGGATAAAATCTGATTAATATGATAATTAAAATATAGTATGCCATAAAAAATAATTATTATTAATAAATACTGCTCAGATGAAGTTTGCTAACAAAGAAAAAAAAAGGGCAACGAAAACTAAACATTAAGAGATTAATGTTAATAATATTACCTGCCCTGACAGTTTTACAATTTAAATTCGTGAAAAAAGATATAAAGATGATATCTAGGTCTTCATAACTCCGTATGATTAACTGTTGTGTGCTTCATTGCAATTACTTTTTCTTTTGTGTTAGTACAACTGCGAACAAAAAAAAAAAAAATGTAGCCGGCTGTTTTTTGGCAAACATACAAATTCAGAGATTTTTAACGTTACTTTCCTACATCATCTATCGTATTTCGGAATAAACCTAACAGTGTCATATATTCATTATTATATCAAGAAACAATAAAATCACAACTATTAATATGCCATCTATAACTGTTTACATATATAGGCCACTTAGTGCGTAACTCTAAGAGGTAAGTTGATCTTTAATAATTGGCATAATTGTTTAAAAGTGTTTGCTTCTCATTACTGTAATTACTTGGTTGCTCTTTCGAAATCAGAATTCATATTATTCACCATTTATAAGTTAATAATAGATAATAATCATTACAGTATGTATTCATTTCAAATATCTTTAATGATGATTTTTTTTTTTTTAGTTATAAAATCAAGTTATGGGTTTACGGTATCAGATAAAAAGAAAATGTAATGGATGAAAATCGGATTAAAAATATATATAATTTACAGCTCGTAGCTCTTCAAATAAACATATGTGAATTTAAAGAATTATTTTCAATAGGCTTCCTGTGAATAAAGTAGCGAAGTAATAGCTAAAGTAAATAAATGAATAATCGATATGTCAGGTTAAAGATAGCTGGCAATTTCTTGCGTATAATATTGCTTAAGACAGTGGTTCATAATCTTTTCATTTTCAAAAATTATATTGATTTGCACTAATAGGAAAAAAATGCATAAAACTTAAGGTTTACATTATAATTACAGAAAGACAAAGAATGAATTACATATTTAATTTCAACATAAAACCTCAAAAATTGTCCCTCCTTCCTTTTTTAGCGGCCCCTAGGTTAGAGCTTGCCTGCAAAACATAGGGGACTGCTTTTGCTTTTATGCTTGCTGGATGTGACACTCCGTAATGGCCAAACGGTTAGAGATGTTAGAATGAAACCTTCACCGTTGTGTTCAGCATCAAAAAGTAGGTGACGACGTCCAAAAAATCAGACCTCTGGGACCACTCCCTGACCGGAAGTTGGGGGTTAAAAGTGGTCGCGTCCGATAAAATTTTTGTTTATAAAATTGTGCATATTATGGGGCCGCTTTGCTTTTGACACTGTCTAAAAGCATTAATTATCTTGTTAAATTATATAAATCAAAATTATACATACTATTAAAACGAGGATATAATATTTTTTGATCAACTACCTAATACGATGTAGGATCTCTTTTAGCCACAGCGGCCACTTTGCGAGACATCGGTTCGATGAGATGGCGGTAGGTATCCTGGGATATCTGGCACCACAATCTCAACAGCAGGTCCATCAGTTTCCGTACATTTCGGGGCGGAGATGTTGCGCGAACTTCCTTCTACAATTCGAACCATAAATATTCGATTGGGTTCATGTCCTGTGAATTTGGAGGCATGCACCATCATGATCATCATGATCCTCGAACCACTCCTTGATGATCCTGACAGTCCTTTTGGTCATGACTATCACCAGAATGGAACACAGTTGACATGAATGGGTGAACTAGGTTTGTGATGAAGTTCAGATATCTGACAGCTATCAGGGATTGTTCTACTGGGATAATCGCCCTAAAGTTTCGCATCAAAACATCGCCCACCGTGCCATCACAATTTGTCTTTTATCAAACTCTGATAAATCGACAGTTTTTCCCATTCTGACACCGAACACACTACTAACAGAAAGCCGGTTCTGCAGTTGTATATATACTGCTCTGTGCCCATTGACACTGCAACGGTCAGTTAATTTATCTAAACGCGAATAAGCAAAGTAAGCCAATGTTCAAACAAACATCCTTCCCCATGTCTGTTGGACAGGGGTAATCTAAATTCACTAGATTACGAATTTCGTTCACTGAGAAAGTAGAAAAGCAATAAAATCGGTTAGTACATAAGAATGTAATTAATTAGGTAACTACGATAAATAACATACTGTTTATCTGTACAGGTATTTTTGATGTTTTAAAAAAAAGTGAATATTTATCCGAAAGTAATTTAAAACAATGATAAATATTAAATAACTTGTCGTCTATTTAACAAACTAAACAGTAAATAACTGATAAATAAATAGGTAACGAATTACTGTTTGAAGTTTTTATATTTAATAATTGATTCTTTTTTTTATTTTTTTTTTGGCAAGAAAGCGGAATTTTCAAATTAAAATTATTAAATGTAAATTTGGAAATTCGCAATATTAAATTGTTATAACGGAATATTAGCAATTTATCATTATTAATGTATTCTTTTATTATTTGCAGGTTCTCTGCTGGTAGGAATGAATCTACTGAAGTTAGCTATTACAATAATGATGTTCATCCAACCATGGGCAGTCGTTGTTTCAGTGCTTTCTTTGCCTGCAGGAATATTTGCGATCTTAAATGGTCGTAATTGTGCCAGCCAGGGTTATGGAATTACCACAATCTTGTTGCTAGTGATATATCTGGTTGCCGAATTGCTTGCCATCATCGGAAGTCTGATCAACACAGCTGATGAGAATGGTAAAATCAGCCAATGTATGGGACGTAACAAAAATGACTATAGACATTGCTCTTCGTCAATGGTAAGTTACATGACGATTACAGTATTGTGTATTTGCACATTCTGCATTGCTGTCGTTATCATTTGCCTGTGCAGCCGCTATTTGTGCAAATGCTGTAGCTGCTATCATGAAGCATCGCAGGACGTTAAGATTGTTGTTCACCCTAATTCGATATATCCCCATTAAAAAAAAAACGCTGAACAGACACGACACCCGAAATATTGTTGCTCATTAAGTTAAAAGAAGATTTGTACAGAACTGTCACAGGAGCAGAATTAAGTATTATTTTTCCAAATAATTTTAAATATCTCTTGATAAAAAGGCGACTTTTAAATTAACCCATACTTAAGAAACTGTCAACTCTCACACATTTCAGTAAGATATAACCGAGTGTTAAATTAATATTTTAATTATATTGATATTTACAGTAAAGCATCAATTATCCGAAGCAATGCTGCACGGGGGGTGTTCGGATAACTGATATTTCGGATAGCCGATCATTTACGAAAAAATTGCACCAGTGTCATAGGAGCAATATGAAACACAGAAACAGTGATACATATTAAACACAAAACCTTATATTGTATTTTAAACATTGCTAATTATGGTCCAAGTCACGTTTTAGATAATAAATTACCTTATTTTAAATCCGTCCTGTGACTTCGTTGCGTTGTTTTTGTCATTACGCATTTCGGGAACTATGTCCCATCATCAGACCTATCACTCGGAAAGAAATTAAATTTTTAATTTTAATTCGCAAATTAATTTTTTTTTAATTTTTGTCTACTGAAACGCCCTGTTTCGGTTGATTGATAATCGGATAATCGATGCTCTACTGTATGTACATTTGTGAAACTTGCATTTTAGCACAATTAATATGCATCTAAGGGCCTTTTATATTTTTAAATTAAGGAAAAGTCAAAATTTTGTATATTTATAACAAAATTAATTGAAATTGCTATGCTTGTTACGTTATTCTTTTCAAAGTGAAATTCAACTCATGACGTCCAACTATTTTAACTAAAAAAAAAAATAATTTTTTATGTTAAGAAAGAAAGAAAAGTCAATTAATAGCTTTTAATCCTATTTATCCGACCTATCATTAGGATGAAAAGCTTAAAAAATGCAAACAAGTTAAAGAAAGCTCTCTGATATCAGAATAACAATTCAGTCTTCCGAAATAAAATCACATTTCCCGAAGGGGACTTTTCATGTTTTAAGAAATAATCTCCACACCCACGATTCTCAGACTAATTCTAAAATCAAATGAGTCTGGTTCTTGACCAAAGTTGATCTGAATCAACATAAACATCACAATAACTCTGCTGTTATTTAATGTTTGTTTTAATGCACTTACGCCAAAACAATGATGCAAATTACAATCTCTTTATAGCAAAAAAAAAAAAAAAAAAAAAAAAAAAAAAAAAAAAAAAAAAAAAAATGAAATGTCTCAAGCTATATAATGTTCATGTAACAAAAGGATTAGCTGAGTTACAATTTAATTTAAACCTTCTAAATGAGATTTCAGAATAGCGACTTCACTCGAAACAATTTCAGTAACGTCTAACATTTGTTGAGTTTTTTTAAAAGCTGATATATAATTCCCGCAATTATGAGTTTCTGTAATATTTCTTAAATTAATTTTTTGCATTTATCTAAAAAAACACTTTTGCAAGTAAGTAAATAAATAAATAATAAATTAGGTTATCTATATTTGAAGAAGAAAAAAAAAAAAAACAAAAAAAAAAACATCGAAAGTAATAAAAATATCTTTTATCTGTCTTCTGCAAATCTTGGATCGAGAGTTTGCAGAATGGAAGCAGTGGCGTAGCGAGCATAACTGGCGCCCGGGGCACAATACCTTTTTGCCCCCCCCCCCCGAAAACCATATAGTAATATATGTCTTGGGGACCATTTGGCGCTCCTCTGCGAGTGGCGCCCGGGGCATGATAGACCCCCTTGCCGCTCCCCTCCCTACGCCACTGAATGGAAGACCTTAACGAATGATCGTAACCATTTAACATTTAGTAAAAGTACTTTCAACTTTACGAAATATAAAAATGGAATTCATATTTACGAGAATTCCTAACTGGTCACATAATATATTTAATATAAGATAATTCACAATGTTGATCAATTCTTTATAATTATAAAGAATTTCTAATAATCCACAAGAAAGCTACACCGAAAGCCGCTTCCAAGGACAATGTCTATATCTCGCATGTGGAAAGAACTGAATTTTCTTCACGAACTCCAGTTTTACATTACATCTTTATACTACAGAAAGAAACGCTTACACTCATCTATGTACGAATTTTCGAGGACTATTTTCCGACTGTTCATCCGCATCAAGCTCAAAAATGAGTAGATATTATCTTTACATTTTAAATACTGAAAGTAACTTTCATATTTTAAATCCATCAGCTATTTTATTACATATTATTTAATGCAAAAGAACATGTTACATAAATTACCAACATGCATTATGTGTTTGCTACAGGACGATGTTTTGCAAGAATCAAATACGAAAATTTAAATTACCCAAAGTCATACTGTTCGAATGAAACTGCAGCTTTTTTTAATAGGTACGCCGTAGAGATAAATATTATTTAAAGTGCTCGCGCTGAGAGTTGAAACTCCCAGAATGCAAAGCAGATTATAGATTGTCCTTTCCTGGCCGTTCGCTAGCATTCAAATAGAAGAGAAGCGACCTCTTCTATTTCAATGTTAGCGAGCGGCCAGGAAAGGACAATCTATAATCTGCTTTGCATTCTGGGAGTTTCAACTCTCAGCGCGAGCACTTTAAGTCTTACGGTTGTGGTCTATAAGTTTTATCATTACAAACGAAAAACCTCCTACTTTTATTTTTGCTGCTGAAAAATGTCATATCGAATAACTACGATGCCCGTGTAGATAGTTACTGTTCAAATTATAGTCCCGATAAAGAAAAGGTGAGGGAATGCACAGGCTTCTAATAACTAGACAGTCATGAAATCTAATAACGAAATAGAAGTCAACCTATTTTTTTATGACGAAATTTATATTATCTTTTTACAGTTCATCCATAATTAATCTGTTGATACGACACAAAAACCATTTTTATCTTCACGTCAATGTGTGCATTTACTTGATTGGCAATTTTCATTCCTTCTGAGGTTCTTGGTTCCGATGTTTCGCTAAACGCTTTTCTTTTTTTATGTTAGCTTCTTAGGAAATACTTCATTGTCAAATTTCTAATTTAGGTTTTTTAGTTGCTAATTTATTTCTCGTCCTTCTTCTATTTTGATGAAACCAAGATTTGCTCTCAAACAGAAGGAAAAAATAATTCAGTGCTATCCCTGTACCATAGATTTTCCACGATTTTCCACATTATTATTATTCAATAAATAAAAGAAAATGAAATTTTTGGAACTGAATATTTTATGATCTGCTTAAAATGAATTTTGTTCGTCTGCTACAACATAGGCCTACGGTAGTAAAAAAGAAATGAACACCATTACTTCCATTTTTTTCCTTTTGCATTCAAATTTAATTTTTATTATCATCTATGATTAAAAATGAAATCAAAAACAATAATGCATTATTCTATTAAATAGATTTTCATAAATCATTAATAATATTAGAACCGTCAAAAGACAATGTGATAAATCACAGCTGATCTGCTTTTCTATTTTTACATGTTTAAACTAAAAAAATATTTAAAGATATTTTTGTAATTTCTATTTGGATGATATTATGCAAAAAACAATAACAAATACTTTAATTATTATTTAAATTGTTTCGATTTATATTTATTACTCTACTGCAGAGATGATAAGTGAACAATACATGTAAATTTGTCTAACTGACTTTTTTCATTTCGCTGGTTATGGGACTGGTCAATGGAATAATATCATCCCTTTAGAATTTGAAGCCTTGTGTTAAAACTATCTGTTCTTAACACTTCTTAGATGTAAAAGTTATATTCATCTTTCAATCACTATTGACTATGTAAACTGATTCCTTTGAAACATTAATATGCACACTAATAAAAAACTGTTATTCTTCAATAAAACTTGTTGTTAAGCAATTTAAAATTGATTCTATTGTTCTATTGTAATATTTGTTTTTACATTAGTAACTTAAAATATTTATTTCAATGATTTAACTGACTGTATTTTTGTTTTATTAGTTATTAAAAACAAATTAGCAGAAGTAACTTTTTTTTCTGTTTAAGCTATAATTTTATTACTGTAGATGTTATTTATTATTTTTTTTTCAAATTTCCTTAGAAGATTGATCTTTCGGATTAAGTACGACCACTGGTGACCTGAATAATCGAAAATTCCGATTATTGAAAATTATATTTTACATTTTAAATTGGATTTCATGTTTTAACACAATAGCTCAAAATAACTGAAACACAAAATGCAATAAAATAAAAAAGATTATCAGATTTATTTAAGAGAAGAACTAAATGACTGATACCAGCTTTAAGGATCACTCCCTCCCCTCCAGATTGAATCGCGCAATCTTCTTAAACGAAGCACTCAGCACCAAGGTTAAGATTTAGTAACTACTTACCTTAAGGAAAGGCAAATCTTAAAATGTATCTAATGTCCTTGTCGCACAAACTGTAACTCATTATTGTTATAATGCTAAAAGGACTATTTATATTAAATTTATAGAGATCACTATTAGATGAGTAACAATTAATTTTTTGAAGCATGCTTTTTTATTTTTATTTATTTATCACCACAACAATGAAGTGTAATTAGAACTATTCATTGTCATAACTTTATTTCTATTTAAGAAAGCCTACGTCAGTGTCAAAAGAAATTTTTAACGGACTGGTAATAACAGTACTTTAATTCTGAGAATTGGCGATCATTCTTCTGTAAATTTCAAGACATCACTTCTATTTATATTATTTACGTAACGACTGAAAAAAAAAAATGCCTAATTATTTTTCATACTGTTTTGTTTTGTTCTTAATTTGTATTATTTAGTTGTTAGCAAATGTATTGTGAATCTAGTTAGCAAAATTTCATTTCATCAACTTTTGCTCTTTTAATGTATATTTCATTTGCCTGCTTTCTCAAATTTGAAGAAATAAACATTTCAATCAGTTAAGGAAATTGTTTACATTACCTACAGTTCTTGTAGTTGTTAGTTAATTTCTTCATCCTTAAGATGCTTATTTTATTTTTCTATTAATTGAGAAAAAAATGTAAAGATGTATAGGCTCTTTATATTTCTTTGCAAATTCAATAATTTTTTAACATTAAAAAGTATTTGGATAATTTTTTCGCAGTTATTCTTCCTTTTGATGCGCATTGTATTTTATAATTTGTTGTTGTATAAAACATTTGTGTAATTACAGAATTTTAATACTTTTGTCATGCTTTCTAATTCTTATAAACTGCTTCAATATTTGTTGTGATATCTATTATAAATATTATTTTGCATTCTTTTTTACTTTAATTGTTTAAAATGTTGCCGTTAAATGTGCTTATACTCTGGAAAGGTTTCTGGTAAAACCTAATTGATAGGTTATATACAGTATTTCTTTATATAACCATCCATTGTTGAACAAACAGATTTTATTTATCTTGAAATGTAAACAAGTACGAAATTTACTAAAGTATAAACAATGAAAATTAATTTAACATAAAAAAAAGAAACAAACAAAAAAACAAACAAACAAACAAACAAAAAACAATTCTCATTGTTTTATATATAAAGAAAAAAAAAGTGATCAGTTATCATTTTAGTTACATTTATTACCAGAGCTGTTGAACAACACCTATTCGAATATTTAAGGTATAGAAGAAAATTAGAAATGGCTGATCCACACAACAAATCGGTTACTTATGATCTCAAAACAAAATAAAATAGTAAGAAAATAATTTTTTTTTTGTTTTGTTTTTTTAATTAAGCCTTATAATTACGAGACGCAAAACGAGGCGCAAAAACCTCCAGATAAATGATAAAAAAATAACAGCCAAATTCAATAAAATGTAAAAATGAAATAAAAATTCAAAATTTAATGTCTTAAAACTTTAAAATTTATAAAGCGAACTTTAGTAAATGTTCATTTCTTAATTTAAAAATCCTTATTAATTTCTAAATTTCCTTTTTTTTTCGTATAAGCTTTATTTTCTGTATTTTCGGGGGGGGGGGGGGGGGGGG
>JAFIDM010009631.1:75757174-75772714 GCA_023159025.1 Thereuonema tuberculata | reverse complement strand
TTTGTCGAAATCGAAAGGATGCTATTTGATCGAATTTTCGATATCGAGCCTTAAGTTAGGGTGTAAACGTGGGAGGAATGGACAAACTTTGTTGAAAGATACTTCTACGGGGTTTTCGGGTTGCAAAAATAAGAATATAACATTAATTTGTAATGATTACGTGATTTTTTAGCAACTGGGGAAGGTTTGAAGTGATAGGGATGTGGAAAAGAGCAGAAAGGAGTGGGTCTAATATTCTCCGATCTCGATATTAATTATATATCTAGGAATCTCGAATTACAAAATACGAATATAACATTACTTTGTATCTATCACGTGATTTATTTTGCCAACTGGAAAAGTTTCGAAGTGCTCTCATAATTTCAATTTCTTTCTCATCCACAATAAGACATCTGTTTTTTGTAACCCGTAACTCAGCTAGTTACTATTAAGTAAATTCATTCTTATTTTCATGCGGCACGTCAGTATTATTGATTATGCACAAAATTTGTTAACTTGATCAAATAGGATTTTATTACTTTTATAATTTAGCCTTGTTTCACATCATTTATTTCACAATCCACCTTCAGTTTTCGATACCAATTTTAACTATAAAACTATACATCATCAAAACTATGTGCCTGATAAACATCAATTGTCAAAGGGATGTTGACATACGGAACTTTGAGTTAAAGAAAGTTTTATTAGAACTACGAATAAAAATTCCAATGTCAGTACAGTTATTAACAAGCCAACTATAAATATAACTATTTCAGTTTCATCAATAACATAGATAGTTCTCGAATTAATCTTATGATTAGTAGAGAGACTAAAAACTCAAAATAGAAACTTACTACGTTTCTGCACTGAAAGAAATAAAGTTCTAGCAAACATATTACTGACAGACATCATTAAAAAAAGTCTTATTATTAGTTGTGGTAGAACACAGAAAATACCAGTTAAGAAATACAAACGTAATATTTAAAACAGTGCTACGACGCTCATTTAATAATTAAAAAAACTACAATTTCGAAAATAAATCTGAAAAGAATCTGTAAATACAACTATACTTAAAAAATCTGAAGATCTTCTATCTTGTTGTTGTTAAGACTTAATACCAGAAATAAACTTTTAGTTATCAGAATACTAATTTCCTACCATCTCCATTAGAGTTCTATAACTTATGTTCACTTTTCCATATATACAACAAGCAAACTATTAGTTTAAAATACGACCATAA
Organism: Thereuonema tuberculata; assembly: GCA_023159025.1. NCBI lineage: Eukaryota > Metazoa > Arthropoda > Chilopoda > Scutigeromorpha > Scutigeridae > Thereuonema > Thereuonema tuberculata. The sequence continues at coordinate 75,771,495 of JAFIDM010009631.1, read as the reverse complement.
TAGTTAAGGAAGCGGAGAATAATAAATGGAAAAAGGATTAACTTCATCAGGATTCTGAAGAAAACACATGAAAAACGACAAGTGGTGTCATATTTTTCGTGATAATGATGAATACATCCTATCACTATTTTAAGTAAAACACATATTTCTGCAAATAATGATACAATAAATATTCATATTTTGAACATATATTAATGAAGGCATAGAGCATAAAAGATTTAATAACAACAAAAGACAACCAATCAGTGCTTAGGGTAGGGAGAGCATTGCTGAGTTTCTTTCCTTCCATCTTCGGCTTAAATTGAAACTTCCGTAATCCTTGAATAACATTGCTTTTATGAACAAAATAAAAGGGAATAAAGGTTAAATGTTGACACTAAGAAATATGAACCCACTCTTAAATAAATAAATAAATAAACTAATATATTTTTTGGCTCAGACATTCTTAGACATCAGTGAAAGACGAATTTCAGAGGAAGACAAAAAGGAAAATCATTTACAGATTGTCTATTATTGATTGGCGATTGCTTCTGCTGTCAAAGCAAAATAGTTTTCCCGTTTTTTAGTGTCGCTGGCTCAAGTATGAGTTTCATCTACCAATCACTGACATTATGGAACAATCGATGAAAGCATGAGCTGTGTATTTTAACTTCTGCGTCGCCAGCTCATTGAGAACTGGAGTTTATCAGAATGTCTGAGGGAGAAAAAAAATTGCAAGAAATGCAAATATCAGCGCTGTATGAAAGTGATTCTTAACGTTCCCTATTTTTTTTTTATTCTAATAACACGAGTAACAAAATAACAATAATAAATCGTAATAATAAAATTATTTTGAATCCGTACATTTCTTGATCACTTATCTGTGATGGATATTATTGTTTCGCAATGTTCATTAACAATGATTTCATTCTTTTATTCGTTTAATATTTTCTGAAAATCCCATTTCTGAATCATGCAGTCTTTTCAAACATTGATTTTATAGTTCATGAGACATAAGCAAATATCGCGACCACTCTCTCTATACTTCTACCATAACGCACACCTCCCACTTGTTATCGATTGTCACAAGTATGACTAATTCTATCTGCGCAAATGATATTGTACTTCAATCAAAATGTCAATCTATTCTTAGACGTTAATTCAAACGCCAGCACTCGATACTACAAAAATAACAACATACTGCAATTCATGAGATGTAAATTAAATTAAATGAGATTAAAGTAACTTAAGCTATTCTGCTAAATTTTGCTATGAATTCATCACCATTTTTTATGTGACAATTTTAAACTTGTATTTCACATAATGACCTTTTAAGTTACAAAATCAATTTTTATTGATTTCAAACATTAAATAATTTTCTAACTTTGGACATTTGAAGACTCTGATGTCCATGTTGTAGTATACTGTTTAGTAGTGATGTGATCTTGAGTATTTGCAAGCCTTATTAAAATTATCAAGATGATGAGCACATATTTTATTTTAAAAATATTTGTTAATCTTTCATACATACTGCGTTTGATTTGGTAGGAATAAAGATTTGATTCAGTGTTGTTTGATAAAAACAATTTAATATATATATATATATATATATATATATATATATATATATATTTACTACTATTATCAGTAAAAAATTTATAAAATTCATGAGTCGAAAGCTGCTTATAATAGATTTAAAATATTCAAAATTTTCCCTAAATTTTTTTTTTAACAAATATCCTTTATTATAACGTTACTAAAATCTGCCATTGATTATTTTTTATATTTTAAATGAAGTTGTTAATTCTTCCAAGGTAGATTGGAACTGTCGTATTGTAATACTGTGTTACAAAATTAGTTATATTTCTGATATTTTTTTCTCCATAATATTGAATATTGGCATTAAATAGTCCTTTATTTATTGATAATTTTCTTTACCAGTCTGAATGTAATGGAAGGTACACTGACTGCTCAATTGAAAGTGGACACCTGAGTGTGTCATCCCAACAGTGAAGTTTGGCGGTGGTGGTGGTGTGATCGTGTTTCTCCTGGACGTAATCCGTCCAGGACGTAATCCGTTGGTTGTGATCGAGGGAATATGGCATCCACATAGTATCTAGACGTTCTAGACAATTCCATGTTTCCTACGTTGTGGTCGCAGTTCGGTGAAGGGCCATTTGTGTTCCAGCACGACAATGCACCGTGACATAAGGTCCGTGTTGTCAATGCCTGGTTTTTGGAGAATAATGTTCAGGAACTTCAGTGGCCCGCCCAGAGTCCGGACCTCAACCCTACTGAACATCTGTGGGATGAATTGGAGCGCCGGATTCGATGCGACCGCAAACACGCATCCAACTTGTGCAGGCTTTAAAGGAGGAGTGCGCAAAAATACCGTTTGCTTGCTATCAGAAACTGGTGGAGAACATTCCACGGCGTGTGGATGCTGTGCTTAGGGCAAAAAGCCACAGTACGGGATATTCGACACGCTGTAAATAAAGCGTCTGTTCCATATCACAGGTGTCCCTTTCAATTGAGCAGTCAGTGTATTTCAGGAACTTTCCAGGAATTTCTCTAACCAGAACAGCATTCCATAATTTTCTGATTGGTTTTAAAATTCTTTGAATTAAGTTGTGAAATTGCAAAATTCAAAATGTTTCTACAAATCGTAGGCATGTCACCAAATGAAGTTAAATCATACAGCTCAAAACGCATATCTCTACGATGTAGTAAAGGTTGCAGAAATATACGACGTACGAGAAGGTTGATCGAAAAGTAGAGGCAACTTTGCAAGTAGTAGCCGCGACTATCGTGGCGCACTCTGGTGATAACAGAAAACGTTAGAAGAAAGAGCTTTTCTCGACGAGGGAAGTAATTTAATTGTTTAGAATGGAATAAGTTCCTTACGGAGCACGTAAAGTATTGTTGTTGTTTGAAGGCGATCTTACGAAGATAGAACAACGAAATTGAGGTTTAACATGGACGCAAAGGAATGTTGGTTAGGACTATTGGGAGGCCTGTGGACAGTTGCATTACAAAAGAAACGCCCACATTTCATTAAAGGCAATCCACCACTACTCATTCACGATAATGCTCGTTGTCATTTTGCCTAACCCAGAAGGAACTTATTCCCTGACATGAGTCCTTGTGACTTTGATCTATTTCGAAAAGTGAAGGACAACGTTTCCGTGATTTTGTTGAAGTACTTAGCGCAATAGACCGGCCTATTGCAGCTATCAACAGAAACGGATCTGCTAACGGCATCCACCCTCTCCCACAGATTTGGGAGAAGGATATTCATCTGGCAAGTGATTATATAAAGGGACAGTGAAATTCAATACATATCTAATTATCAAAACTTGTCTGTTACAAACCTGTTGCCACTACTTTTCGATCAACTCTCGTATATAATCAAGATAACTGGTAGAAGTCACTGTTTCTTGAACATTCTTTTTACTTGTTTCTGAAGCTTTGACGACTCATCCCTTGTTTTACTGGCGCAGACCACGTATTTATTATAGATTGTTTAAAATACAAATACTAGTCATAAAAACATCTTTATATTGAAAATTTCTATCACAAATGTACCCAGAAGTGCCAAATGTACCCAGGGGAACCTTCTGTGTATATTTTATTTACGTAGAAAGAAGAGAATGCAAAAAGTAAAAAGATGACAATATTACAACTGCAAATACTTATTGTAAATTGCTATTATTGTTATACAGGGCGAGCAAAATAAAACTGGCTCGGAAAATAAATTTACAGATATATTGCAAATATTGACAATAGGACTGACCCTTGTTAATGAGCAGGAGAACTGCCCAGTACAGGAAATGCTGGAAACCGTGATTTCGATGCACCAATCGGTTGCTGTCACGTGTCTGCGCGTGCGCACTTCCGCATGCTCTGTCCGAGTACATCGCTGTGTCATTACGTGTGAGTGAGTGAGAGGAGCAGACATGTTTAGTGACCAGTTAAAAGCAACAAAAAATAGTGCTCACGATAAAATAGCGCGTGTTCATTGTCGAGTGTTATGCGAAGCACGATTCGTGGAAAACCTGTGCGGAACTGTTTGCGCAAGAGTTTACGACTGGAAATTTTTTGGCTAAACCTCCAGCAAAGTCTGCAATGCAAAACTTAGTGGCAAAATGGCGCGAAACGGGCTCTAAAGCGAATAAAAACCGTAAATATCCGAAAAGCGTTCAAACACCAGAAAACATTGCTCGAGTGCAGGAAAACCTGGAACGAAGTCCGACGAAATCTCAACGCCGTTTATCTGTGCAAGTGGGAATTAAGAGATCGTCGTGTCGAAACATTATCAAAAAGGACCTGCATCTGTATCCTTACAAATTTACTGTTGTGCATGAGTTAAAACGTCCAGACGAACCTCTGCATGTTAAGTTCTGTCAGTGGTTTCTGAGTGAAGTGGAGTCAGGACTTTTGGATTCCCAAAAGTTTTTCTTTTCTTCAAATGACGCCTGCCTGTCAGGGTATGTGAACTCTCAGAACACGTGCCATTATGCATCAGAAAATCCCCATCACTACGTCGAAACGCCGTTGCATAATCTCAAGACTGCTGTGTGATGCGCAATGTCTGGTGTCCGCATCGTAACACGACTCTTTCACCAAACTGTTAATGCTAACCGGTATGTTCAGACACTATTATGTGGATAAACTTTCAGACACCATATGTGAATGAACTCACAGAAGATGAACGACTGTATGGATATTTTCAGCAAGACGGAGCTACAGCACACACCGCCTTAACAACCTTGTCATGAGGTGTTCGGTGAGGAGAGGACAATCAACAAAGGCAATTCAATCAACTGGCCACCTCTCCCTGTGATTTTTACCTGTGGGGCAAATTGAAGGGTCAGTGTACTCCAATAATCCTCATACACTGGAAGAGCTACAGCAGAACAATGAAAATGCTATTGCTGCTATCCCTCAGGCATGCTATCCCTATGCATATCCCACAGTTTGATAAATCGAGCACAGCGCTGCATCGACGTTAACGGTGGCCATTTCGAGCATTTTCTGTGATGTTCATTAACAAGGGTCAGTCCTATTGTCAATATTTGAAATATATCTATAATTATTTTTTTTTTCCGGGCCAGTTTTATTTTGCCCACCCTGTATAAAGAACGCTTGTTTATCTGGAATGAACTGTATATTTGACCTAACACTGCGTCATTCTTATGTACAGGTAGTAGTCCCCATAAGCAAGTAATAAATTGTATTATCTTGGATTTCGTTTAATCTGTTTATAATTTATGGTTTCTCAAGTCACAATCGGTTATCACTATTTATAAACCAATTTACTTAAAAACCCTATCATAATTAAAAAAGACTAAGAAATTATTGAAAGAAAAATGCTGCCAAACATTATAGATGACATCACATGAGGAGGCAATGGTATTACTCGATCAAAAGAAAAGTGTTGGATCTCTCTTCCAAAAGACTACAAAGACAATGATGTAACTGCAAACAAAACAGCAGAGAAATATTCCTAAAAACAAGGATTAATTACAGTGTTTTCTCTTAATCAACTTAACATTATCGTTTCTATCTCATTAATTAGGAATTCTTCTATTCTGAAATATACTACAACAATTGCTGTTTCGTTGTACCATTGCTTATCAGTTAAAATCAGATGAAATCGAATTCTCCGCTTTCTCCCAAAACCTTCTTTGAACATCCTCAGTTAATAAAGGAAGTTTAAAAAGGCTACGACAGAATACAATGGAACTGTTAGGAATTATTGATTAGAAGAACTTCAGACAGATCACTGTAGGAATTTTTTTTTTGAGTAAACAGCTTAAAACTATTTTGTATCTATATATCTATCTATCTATTTATATATATATAAATTTCTTTTAATAACATTTGCTAAATTTATGTAGGCTCAAAATTCATTGCCTTACAATTTTGTCATAAATAAATTCGAGATGTGAAAATAAAATGAAACCAAAAGAATTTTCATTGGATTTTTTTTAATTTCGCTTCTAATTATCAAATTTCCCATCCCGATCCAGAATTAGTCTAAATATTAACGATTAAAATCGTAATTATTTAGATAATGATCGGAAATAAGTAAGTAAATCAATTTGATTTATTTAAATCATTATTAAAGATCTGGTTGCTTTTCATTTTTGGAACTTTTATCAATAATTCTGAATTAATCAAATGTTACAAATGCCTAATAGACATCGCTCAGCTGATTCTTATATTATTGGTTGGAACACATTTATGAACGGCCGTAAGAGAACAGTTTCAAAATACGGGGAGCATTGCTAGCAAGATTCATTCTGCAATATGATTCCAGAAAGACTTATCTGGAGACTAATATGACTTATTTGCTGCAACGACGGCATAGCTCAAAAAACATCATTTTTCAGAAAATGAGTTTGAAAGTTTCGAAAGTTAGTGAAATGTGTTGATGACCAGAGGCGTCACTAGCGTTGGTGTCACCGAGTGCAGTAGTTCATGGTGTCACCCCCTCACGACTTACCCCATAGACCTCCTCCGAGTCTGCCAGTGCCAAATAACGGGAATATACAGAATCCTTAGTAACGTTTATAAATGTAGGTCCTATATTTACAAAGGTATTTGAAGAAAAATTGAATTCAAGGTCGGTAGGTAAAAGATTGTAAGAAGTTAAGAACTACGAACTACATAGAAAAAATGTTACTTTTTTTTTTTTTATTTTAACATTAAATTTTAAATATTACTGTTATGTAACTGTAATATTTAAAATTTGACAACCTAAAATTTAAATTACATTACCATTACGTTACATTATCATTACATTACCAACCATTACATAACATTACAACCAACCATTATATTACATTAAAATTTACAACAAAGTTACATTAAAATTTTACAACCTCACATGAGGTAAGGTTGTAACCGTTCTGTATTGGGTTTGCACAATCAGCAACTACCAGAACAGTATGCAACAATAGAAATTAAAATGTCACATTAAATCTCGACTAAATCAGAACTTTGCTCTGTATAGTAGACAGGATACTTGATTATAACAGCTTATATTTTTAATAATATTCTATGTCATTACGAAAACTCAATACGTCAATTACAAAACCACACCACACGTCTACAGCGTTGGGAACTCGTCGCTGCAGTTGCGCAGGTGTCAGATCTGTAGGCGTCGCGTCGTTTAAAATCAACTATCCTCCTCTCCGACCGCCGAAAGTAGGCATCAAGCGATCTATCTATTTCGTAATTTTTCCTACATGAAAACATTTTGTCGTCTCTTTTAGTGACATAGAATCATAGACAATAATATTTTTCATTTTGGTGTCACCCCTTGTGATGGTGTCACCCGGTGAGTTACGCACCCCCCTAGTGACGCCTCTGTTGATGACACAATTCCGCTCTCTCGTGGCAAATTTTAGAAGCTCAGTTATGTCATTCTATCAGCAAAAAGAACTCCAACGACCTATTTTTTTTTATTTTTTTTTTTTTTACAAATAACCCGAAACTGATCATTTCTGAGTTATCTCGTTTGTTGCAGCAAATCAGTGATATGGTACAGACATCAAACAATACAGAAAACGATCCCTTCAGAGCCTATTGGTGAGGGCAAGCTCACAATCAATTGCAGCATAGATTTATACATCTTTGAAGCCAAGGCATTTTGAATGGGCAACATTAAGTAGGGCGAACACGATAAAGCAAAAGTCGTTTTCTACGGACCCCAGGTCGCATGCAACCTTGTCTGACAGATTTTCGAGCGACGCGACGGTTGCTTGCCCAACAAGTTGTCTGTATGGTTTTATTTTGATCAGGCAAAACATTTTTTCGGCCCGAAAGTTACCAATCGTAATGAAGCTTTGTAATATGTCAGTCGTGACGTCCCGCCGATTCGTAGAAATGGCGTCCCTTAGGATTGTCTCCACTTCAGTTGGGCGGAGAGGTATTAGAAAATTATTATTACAGAATGAGATTATCTTTCAAAAATAAATAAAGTTTATACTTAAATGCATTAATTTTATGTGTCAGAATTTATCAGAGTTTTTAAAAACTAGATTTTTTTCATAATTGCACAGCCTCGGCTGTGTTCGCGTGGAATTGTGAGATAGCCGAATGCTCGCTAGTTAAAGAATTGAAGAATTAATTTCAACAAATCTAAGAAATTCAAAAAGAAAATATCTCAGGATTGATTTGCTAAATTTCTGTTAATTTCTGAATCTGAATTTGCCATATTAAAGGCTTCAATAATTAATAAATTCAAAATTATTTTCACAGTTTGATTCATAGATGAGAAACAGGCACAATATCATTCAATATCGTTCGAAACTCCTTCTTCAAAATGTTTTCTAACGTATTTTGACGCATAAAATTACTATATTTCAGTGTAAAGATTGTTTTCTGTAGAATCTTGATGTTTCTTATTACAATAATAGCTTTTTGATGGTTTTAAGTTCATGGAATTGAGATATTTAGCGGAGCAAATACGAATGATGTCATCAGTGATGTATTTCAATTCTGTGCTTTATTGGTTGGATTCCCGAAAGACATGCGTTGAATGTTCTGTCGTGTTCTACCCTGGAAGTCGCATCAAACACGCCAGACATGTCGCTTTAAAATGCACCACAAGGATGAATCGTGTTCTCATAGCTTTAGAGAGATGAGATCCCTTAACAATATGGAATGGATTCAGGAGGGAGAAACGACGATTTTGGAATGGAATTATTAATGATCTAATCCACCCACCCTCCCTCAGACATCATTTTATGGCCCGGTATCTTGATGAAATGATCGAGTGGATTGGCCAGCCAATTCTCCTGACATTATTATCTTTAATAATAATTTCCTTCATTTTTGAATACGAAAGTTTTAAAATATATTTTCAGAACTGCTAAAATATTAATTAAAATCTATAGATAAATAAGACTTCAGATTTATAATAATAAAAGAAATACACTAATGTTTGTGAAAATTGCAACACTATGAAGGAAACATCAGAATGGAAGGAAAATTAGTGCACCAATTGCTAATAGTGATACAAATAAACGATTAAAGTTTTAGAGCAATGCAACAACAGTACTTGCAAAAAATCAGTATGATATAAAGCCTCCACGAGCTGCAATAAGAGCTGCTACACGCCGTGGCATCGAATCAAACAGGCCTTGTATGTGTTTCTGGGGTCTCGCCTGCCAGGCTGCTTCTATCCCAGTCCACAGTTTATCGGTATTGGCTGCTGGATGACAATGACGGGTTATTTGCCGAATGACCATACCCCAGACACGTTCAATAGGTGACATATTGGGCGAACATGCAGGCCAAGGAAGAAGGGGTGCTTCGAAGAACGCCTGGATATTTCTGGCAACATGTGTTCGGGCGTTGTCTTGTTGGAAAATGGCGCAAGGAGTGTCCTGAAAGAAGAATATGATTTCAGCTCCACAACTTTCCTGATATAGCGCTTGCTATTGAGTGCCCACAATTCAATCAGCCGAGATCGCCTATGATACCCAATTGATCTCCAAAATGATGGTATGATCACGCCTATTGTTCATGCAGTACAACGCTGGACAATTCACACGACATAGTGCCAGTCTGCCCGACAGTGAGTGTGTTCGTGACCTCGTAGCCTGAGGCGTCGATGGTTCAGGTCCAAGGGACTCCTCCGCAAAAGAATGCATGCACGCAGTCCTCGTGGAACCAGACAATGTCAGACCTGTTGCAGTGTTCCAACGTCGTGCTAACACTCGAGAAGCAGCTGAACGGTCCGTCACTGCCATGCGGATGAGGTGTATATCATCAAGTGGTGTCGTCACATTTTGTGGTCCATTTCCCGATTTTCGACTCGTCCTGTTCTCGTCAGTCCACTGCTTCCACACTCGCATCGCTGTCGTGGCATTATGCCCCGCACGAGCAGCAATTTCGCGGTATGAAAATCCTCCTTCACGCAAGCCGCTCAAACTCCGTAGCTTGCTTATAAGGCGCCCTTTGACATCGACGAGGCATACTGACTCCAGTATACATAGTGTACAGTACAGTATACGTGTACAGATCACTGACGATGAAAAATTACTTGTCAGGATCCGCAACAGTCCTCTACTTATACGCTCTTACACGACAGTTCAGTCTAGGCATGCGCAACCATTCTCAAATTTTAATCATTTGCACATCTTACCCTCCTTTACATTTCCTGCAAGTTTCAATTCATTTGCATGTTTCCTTCATGGGGTTGCATTTTTAATTGTTTTCATCTCATTGATGTTTTCGTACCTGAATATAAGTGATTTATTTTGATAAACAATTGCATTGAAAAGATAAAAAAAAAAATCGTTAAAATAGATATCATATTTTAGAATAAAAGCTTATAATTTATTGATGATATTTAAGAAATAAAGGTAAAATTGGACTGAGAAGTTGGTGTTTTTAACACAGGTTTTTATGAGCAAAATTAATCGATGACTCCGGAGACGGTGGCTCCCTCTATAAACAAAGTTTGGGCATCCACCTATAGGATTGATTAGGTGAGGAAATTCAAATTTGCGTGATACCAAAAGAAAACCGAAACTATTAAAGAGAAAGTAACGGATGCTCGGGAGAAAAAAACAACCTTCCTGTTTATTACTATATTTCCTTTGCTGCTCAAAGACGGAAAGGATTCTGTGTGCAACTAATTATATCCTGATACAGTGAAGGACACAAAGCTCAAAGGGTAGTTCAGTCAGTTACTCGAGACAAGTGAAGAAAATGGCGTTTTCTCAGCAGACTCAACAATTAACTTCAATTCAGACACAGGTATATTTTTCTCACTTGTAATTAGTTTTTTTGAATTAAGAAGTTTCCAAAATGTACTATAAATCTTTTAAGGGAAAAACTAAAAAAAAAAATTATTTAATATCATCGCGTAGAATATCACTGCCGGAGATGCTTCAGAAATACAGGTGCTGCCTAAAGCGAAATTTTCAAATTACCTGGCCAAAAGCCAAAATATCATATGAACAAACTCGTTAAGTAAAGTCTAAAGATAAGTCTAAGATAGCGAAGTTAAAAGTTATTTTCATTTTGACAATTTTCATTTCATTTTGTAGAAGTAAGTTTTATAGGTAAAGCAATTTTTTATAATTTTAAATCTCATCTCGTTTCAACAACATAAATATATAATCATATAAAGATTTTTCAACGTTTCGGTTATATAATACTTGCGCTGCTAGAAGTTTTCAGTAGAGCTTAAAATTTTGCGAAAAATTATAGGAGGAATATCAAATTGTGACCTTTTGAGATTTTGACCCAAATAAAAGTGTGTGTGTGTATGTGTGTGTGTGTGTATATATATTCACGCGCATTAAAAATATTAAAAACAAAACAAAAAAAAAAACACACACACACACACACATTAAAATTAATCAAATGAATCAGACCAATTACCATAAATACATACAAATTAGAGCCGAAAGGAGTGGTTTAAAAATTAAATGAAAATAAATTCTGTACAGCTACTTTACTGAGATCGGACACTAAAAACTACCGATATATTTTAAGAGCATGAAAAAAATCAGTCCTAAAAAGCAACTGGAAAAAAAAATGATCTCATCAGACGATTCCTCCTCATCAGCCACTGAAAAGCATTGCTGTTCCCATTGCCCTGATTTCGCCAAACCATTATTCTTCAAAAAAAAAAAAAAAAAGTAAAATAGCAATAAATTCGATAGATCTTTTATATACACCAAGGCAGTAGTTATAATAGACCATTCTAGTTAAATCACTACAGAATTACATGCACAATAAGAACACAAAAGCACTTCAGTTTTAAGCCTCAACGTTATTCCATCGTTTACTTTTAACTGCATTTAATATAAACGGCTAGAATACTGTAAAATCCTACAATTTCAATTCAATTCGATTTCTTATCTAAACAATTTAATTTACATAATCTAAATATCCCTTACCCTTTGTCTATAATAGCCTTGAACATCTAATAATTCATTATTAAAATATATATTTTTTTAACCTTTGCTAGGCAACTTTTAAAATGAGAATCATTATTTTTATACACTGAAGTGAAAAAAAAAAAAAAAAAAAAAAAAAAAAAACAAACAAAAACTGGGATACCTGTTAAATACAATGTAGGTTCTCTTCGCGTTTGGATGACGGTAGCAACACGACATGGCATGGACTCCACGAGCGCTCTGTGGAAACAGTGAACACCATGCATCTTGCACAGCCTCCACAATACCGTAATGTGTGCGATGTCGTTTAAATCCGGCGAACGCGGGGGCCATGACAAATTCGAAGGAATGCTCCTTCAGCCATAATCGGGGGACTGTAGCCTTGTGACATGGGGCATTGTCCTGATGAAAGAGGCCGCACCCGTCGAGCTAAATACAGAACATGAACGATGCATTCCAGAAACCGCTGTCCACGTTCGTCAAGGGCTTTTTTTTTTTTTTTACCTCACCGGTTTCCCACGCTGGGTGCAAAAATCATTAATTTGGGTAGTCCAGGTAACGTGTGAATCCCAACTTCGTCGTAATTTCCCAGATGGAGTGACTCATCTCCTTGGCCCCTATAATCATACCTTTTTTGAAGTAGCTTAAATACTGATAAGCTGCCATCGTAGCGCCCTTCCCAGTTTTGGGCATTTCAGTGCATATATAAATATAAAATCTTTCAATTTCTATTATTATAAAGCTTAAATGATTAAGAGTTATCTGCTTTATTTATTTTTTTTCCTTCAACGTATCTACACTTTTATTTCAACTTTCAATTTTTTTTTTCTTTTTAGTCAACGTTGCTAGGAAATTAAGGTTCATTCAATCACTCACTCTGTGTATATGTGTGTCATTACCCCCCCCCCCAAAAAAAAAAAACAAAAAACAAAAACAAACAAAAAGCTTTTGATCCTCTGGATTCCCTGGAAACTTGGTAAGGATCTGTAAGCCAATAATAATAATAATAATAATAATCGATCTAACTTTTATAAAAATATCTCCTGTGTAGGTCCTGAGATCTCTGAATGGATTTCGAAAAGGCTGATTACCTTACTTTAATAATTTACAATTATAAATGCGTACCAAAAATTTATGTATTTTATATATTACCGCGTTAAATTTCATTCCCAAAAATAAAAGGTCAAGGTTTTACAAACCAATAAACTGAACTTGTATGTTCTCTGAAGGTTTAGTATCTAGGTCAGATGGTGGTCTGTTGTCTGGAATATGCAACTGATTCATAATGATTGATTTGCCTCGAGTGCCAATTCCCTTTAATATTAAAGCTTCTCTGAAAATCTCTTGAATGATCCTGTTCTGGCTTTTAGTTGGAAACGATATAAGGTTTAGGCGAATGCAGAAGAACAGATCTAAAAATTATTTTAATACCAATCATATTAATATTTAGTTAGGTTACTGGGTCTACTGTGGCCCGATGGGTCGTTGGATGTAAGGCTCAAACGTTTCAGTGACCCGAGACTTTGTTGAGATCAGGTGGTCAGCCCAACGGTCGCCGCCTGTACCCCCGGGAAAGAAACCCAACAGAGGGCTGGGTAGACCCTAGGACCCGTTTGGAGGAGAATGGAGTGTGGAATCCCTGCCCTCCGCCAAGGTCGGGGATCGAACCTGCCACCTCCAACCCGCAGTCAAGCGCCCTTACTACTCGAGTACCCAGCCCACCAAACTAATATTACAGAGGATTAAGTATCCATAATACAATCTTGTTATATTAACATCTGCTTTGAAAATAGTATACTAAAAAAACACTTGTGAAATTATAAAAGTCTTAAAAGTTTAAGATTATTTCAGAAGTGTTTTTTTTTTTTTTAGTATCTATTTTCAAAGGAAATTATTTAAATAATTTAGAGCATTTTTTGTCTTTTCAAACTTATTCTATTAAGCATTCTAATCAATGGATAAAAAGTAAAGAATATTTTTATTTTATTCAGGCAACGGAAATTTCTGTAGGCGGAGGATTAAACACAGAAGGTTCTGATATGGTAATATTAATTTTAACTTGATATACTGTTAAAAATAGATCTTTGCTGTTACAGATAAACATAAATTCATTTTTTTAACTTATTTTTCATGATTAATTTCCTTTTATTTCTAATCTGAAAGTGCTAAGTTAGTGATGTCCTTGGTTTATATTTATATATTTTAACTGTGACACTACTTTGTCATTCATTTCTGTATTGTCTGTTTGATGCTTTGTTTGAACATCTGAGTCGATGAGAAATGGATAATTTTAGTTGATGAGAGCTAAAAAGCTTAAAATAGCTGTCTCAACGTATTTTTCAAATAACTAAAAAAAAAAAAAAAAAGGGCTCAAACTATAGAATGCAAATTTTTCTTTTATTCTTCAAAACTTTA
>JAFIDM010009631.1:75715539-75742174 GCA_023159025.1 Thereuonema tuberculata | reverse complement strand
CGATCTTTCGGATCCAAGATCTTGAAGATCGCGATATAACCGAACTTTCATTACTTCGCGACGTCAAATGTCGTATATCGCACCCTATTATCGCCCACATGATTCCAAATCGATTTAAAATGGTCCTTTCGCGATTACCTACATCATTCAGAGCTATGTGAGAGAATTTTATATTTGTAAATACATAAATCATTATCTTTTCAACACTTTGATGGGTTACATTAGCCAAAATCGATTTGGCGCCGCTATCTTGGCATCTTGTACGAGTCACGTGGATCGAAACTAGGTATTCATACGCCTATTAGATTACATGGGCCTCTTTACTGGTTGTCATTGGCAGAAAAATAGATCTCGATATTCATTTTGGTTAAACGAACAAGTCCGCGATTCTGGTATTTTTTAAAAAATATATTGTATTTGACGCACTTTCGTGACATTAGGGTGGGTATAGTCTCAATTACTGTAAATAATAAGGTAACAAGCATATTAATTTACACCTTTGACTATGATTTTAGGCGAAAAAACGGTAATTTTTTCAATTTTACAACTTTTCCAAAATAGAAGGGGTCCAAGACCAAATCGCGTTATATCCGAATTCGCGATATAAACAACCGCGTTACAACCGAGCTTCAGTGTAGTTGTAATGTACTCAAAGCAAAAACCTTAAATATGAAATCTCAATGTGTAGTAAATAAATTTCAAGTGTCACCTTACATATATTTATCTTAAAAAAAAAAAAAAAAATCAAAATAATTATTTTACTTCAGGAAAACAGGTACTTTGATAAGTATATTATAAAAGTTCAATTTTTTTTAATAATTACAAGAGGTATCAATGATAATTGTAACCTTAATAATATCAGAAAATAATTCAAATAGACAGTTAATAATTTCTTCCAAGCTAAATCAGGGTGTCTACTGAATCTCAAACAAAAAATTTAAGGACAATTCCCGTACATTTAAGGACATTTTCACAAAAATTTAAGGACATTAAAATTTGTATCGTATCGTAAAATACGAAGGCCCAACCAGGGCTTCCAAGAGAAATCTTTTAAGGCGGTACAAGATGAATTTTGCGGGGCCCTTGACAATCCTATTTTAACAACCAAAAAAAAAAAAACAACAAAAAAAAAAAAAAACCTGTAAACGTATCTATACCCCCCCCCCCCCCCCAAAAAAAAAAAACCCTGACATCATGCTTAAAATTTAGGGACATAGTCCGATTTTCCCGTACATTTCATGTCAAAGCAAATTTCCCGTACAATTCCCGGTTTTCCCAGTTGGTAGACACCCTGTAAATTCATTAACTTATCATGTGTATTAAACTATGACACAATTTTACTCAATATTATTAACAGAGAACAAAAAATACTCAGAAGGTGCTGGATGTGAAAATAAATAAATAATTACGTATATCTGGAAAAAAAAAAAAAAAAAGGAAAATCTCCCATCATGCAGTAAAGTAAACAAAAACCAATTCATGCTTCTAATTTTTCATTGACGGGTAATTTAGAACAGCTGTTTCTTCATTATTATGGATCATCAGCTAGATTTACCCCTCAATGACAAGATCGGAGACCGTGAAAGGCAATGGAACCCAAAACCGCACACGGCTGTGGGATCCAACAAAAAACAAATAAAGAAAAGAAATCACCTATATTAAAACAGGATTTCTAATAAAACCCTCAACTCAAAAGTACAAAGTGGCATATTTTCCTTTTTTTTTTTTTTTTTTTCAACAATTCCTCTGCACATTAAACTTCTTTGCTTAAAATACGTAAATACGTAAAATACGTTTTTTAAAAGGACATTTTCAATTTTCTTATTTGGAGATATTTTACTTTGCACTGTGCAAAGTGTCACGTATCAAAAAAAGCTTTTCTCAATCCGACTTTTGAATTTGTATTTCAGTAAGAATTAATTATTAATTACAATTAACATCGTAAAAATAAGACAAAAAATAACCTTTTTTTATTGTGTACATCAAGCCATAGCGACCCCTTGTAGGTTTCATTTTGGGCCACTTCATGTCTCACAGAAAGTGACCGCAGACCGAAACTCATATTTCCCCCGCCTCTTCAAGTCATAAGAGTTCCAATAAGGTATGGCTCATATCTGTCCGGCTTGTAGTTTGGACTGTTGAGGTGGTGACAGAATGAATGTAAAGAACTACCACCGCTCCTTACACTTTTTGGGTCACTAAAAAGAAAGACAAATATGGATGGGCAATCTCGTAAAATAGTCTAATGCTAAATTTTACTGAAATGCTATCTTGCAATTCGAAAGTTTAATTATCTTAAATTTGTATTATGGGTGTATATGATACTTGGCTGTTATCTTTACAAATATTAAACGATTCTATTATCTATTCTAAAAACAGAACGCTATACAAGATAATATTTGGGTGTGTAAGATAAGGAAAGTAAAGTCGGTTATTCAAAGACGTTTCTATCAGTATAACTTCCACACAAATAACGATTTCAGTTGACTGTTAATCATATTAATCCAATAAGATTCACAATAACATTTTACTTTCAAGTATTAAAAAGACTGCTTAACTATCTTAATAATTTTGAAAAGCTTTACATATATATATGTATGTATGTACAGTTACTTCAATTCTAATAATAAAATGATACAAAAAGAAACGAAGCTTCTGATCTAGATAAATTTTGGCTAATGTAGAGCAGTTAGAAGACCCTAAACTTTAAGATCATGTAACTCAAGCATTAGATTTCCGAAAATACATGATATTAGATACGTTTCGAAGAAATCTTATTGAAAGAGTTGAATTGCATTGTTTTCAGAGTTGAACTGAATTTTCAATTTTTTTTTTTTTTTTTAAAAATGTACACCTCTAAAATCTCATATATCTTCCCTTACATTGTAAATTAAAGAAGAGAGGACAACTGTTTAAGACGCTAAATCACAATATTACTTGCACACGTGATAATACTTATTATTTATGCGTGTTTTTAATTTGATCAAATTAATCTTCTTGCACTTTGTTCGTTTTGATTCAATATTGATTAAAATTAAATGGCTTTACAGAATTTTAACGCAAGATCAGTCAAGTCTAATGAATAAACAAACGGAGAAGCACTTTTGCTTTTCTTACTTTAAGAAAAAAACAAGGCAAAAAAAAAAAGTGGTTTCCTAGGTGTAGACGAAACCAAAGCGATCCTTTGCATGTTTCATTTTCGGCCACTTCCTCTGACGTACAAAGTGACTGCAGACCGGAACTCGTATTTCCCTCTGTAAGTCATTAGGGTGCCAAACAGTTTATGACTCATGTCTGTCCGACTTGTAGTTTGGACTGTAGAGGAGGTGACAGGCGGACAGAATGAACTTAACTTTCGTGTACGTTTCGCTAAAAGAAAATAAAACAAATTGTAATAACAACAGTTACACAGGAAATTATGAATCTTCTTAAAAAATGTGATGATAAATTATCTCTAGTATTGTTTTCCATTCCGCTTCACTCTATTAAAAATGCGAAATAAGATCTAAAAGTTGGATTAGTTTATTATCGTTGATTTGATTTTTCATCGTGAAGCTACAGTAGATAACTAAAGGATGCTTCGCTAATTATTCTCCAGGAACCTTACTCTATACTAACATGGCACTATAACTTAGGTCTCAAATAACAGATCATGGTTAAATGTGGTTAGTCATGTTGCTGACTATGTACAATTGTGTAAAAACTCTTATTCACAACGTTTTTGTAGAAACGGTGCACGCTTGTTTTATTCACACTGTATGAAGCTTTATTTACATTCGTTGGGGAAGGTGGGTAAAGTAAGTGGGCTGGGACACAGCTCCATGTCCTTCAGTATTAAGGAATACGTTTGGCATCAAGTGTTATGAAAATGAATGGTCTGCCAAAGCCGCATCGGATACCTGTCCCCGTGGCACGCGTCCTAATAAGAGTCTAAGTATCGTTAGGAGTAAACACCACAGTTTAGAAAATACTGATCTAAAAACTAACTACGAAAAGTCAAATTAATAAACAGGTGACCACAAACAATAAAACTGATACTCAGAAAGTTGTCTTAAACGGATGATGAAAAACATACAAAAACTACGCTAAATAAGTTACATTCTTCTTAAAATGATCTTCCTTCATTAATAATAATAATAATAATAATAATAATAATCAGTTCATTATAAACCATAGAACATCATATGACCTTCGTCTTGAGAAAGAGAACTCCGATGAAAGATCATATGCATTAAAACCAACAGTCAAAAACTGAGCAATAATTTATATATAGGCTAATATTGAATTTATGAACATTCAATCAAAATAAATAAATGAATAGAAATGAATTTCATCAATTTTAAATTAACAAAATAATAATTATTTATTTTCTCTAGAAAGAACTTTTTTTTTGCATAAAATTTTTAAATATAAAGCATAAAAGCAAATAACTGCTGTGCGTGCAAAGCTGTACACTGCGGATATATCAAGCATTTTTATGACAAGAGTTGAAACCTTTTGTAAGCTGCATTTGCAGGTGACTTCTAAAAAAAATCCACCTGCGGCAAGACATTCCTTTCATTCGGAAAAATAAAAAAAGGGAGTAAAACAATTTAAATTAAAATCGGCCAATTTGTCTTTTGTGAAAAAGTAGCATCCTAACGAAGCTCCATTTTAATTCAATTAAAGAAAACAATTTTTTTTTAAAAAAAATTATTAATATTTTTTACTTATTTATCCGATTCTCAGTATCTGAATTCCCTTCGGCTCTTTTAAAGTTAAATAAATTATTCAACTCTCCTCAAATAATAATTAAATTTTGTCTCCGGTCAATGATACTGTCAAACTCCACTGTAGTTGATAGCCAGTTTGGTTCTTTAATGTCTACTCAAGGTCTAGGAAGACCTGTCAATCAAGCGAATGGGAGGCTTCACAATAATAGGACTGGGATAGACAGGATAATAAGCATCTTTTATATATTGTATATGTATACAGGGTGATATCAAAAGGTGGGTCAAAAATTGAGCTGTAGGTTCTACTCATGAAAACCAAAAACAAACAATTAATGGACCCAGAAATGAATACTTTTTGCGAAAAACGTAGTTTGCAGTAATTATTGTATTGTTATAAGAGTCAACACAAACAGGGCCCCCACAAGGGGGGGGGGGGAGGGTCAGTTGGTCCCTCAGCACCGGGGCCCGGGCTGAGATCTACAGCATGTTTATAATGTAGAACATGGGGTGGGCAAGACGTCGATCGCGCATTTTGGAGTGACTGCATGTGAGATTTCAAAAATCTGAAGATGTTTGGTTGTCGATTTGGAGATTCCTTTTTCTTTTTTTTGGTTGTCGATTTGGAGATTCCATTTTTTTTTAGTCTCAAGGTAACCGCGGCACTTGGAGTATACTTCAGGTAGCCCTTACCTTAGAAAAGTCTAACCACCCTTGCCGTAGAAGTATTAAATCGTGTAGTATTTTCGCCATATTTTTAAGAATTTATGATTTTGTTCATAACATTGGGGGGGGGGGGGGGGGGGGTTTTTTTTTTTGTTCCGTGGCCCGGAATTTGAAGTGGGTGGCCTGAACACAAATAATGGAAACGACTTGGAATTCGTCATAATAAATGTTCGAAATGTCCTCCGTTGGCTTGCACACATGCTTCCGCGCGCCTTCTCAGTGATGAACGAATTCTTTCACAAATCCATGGATTTTTGCCGTTGTCCTGAAAGCAATTGGTTATTCGTTCCCACAACTCGTTCTGACTGTTAACTGGACTGGAATTCACTAAGGTTTTTAAATATCACCAAATACAGAAACCCAGAGGATTAAGATCAGGGGAGCGAGATGCCATTGCCGTGGGCTACCTCTATCGATCCATCTGCCACTAAATTGATCATATAAATGGCGCTTCGCAATTCCATGAAAATGGGCTGGCTTAGCATTGTGCTGCGAATGGAAAGCGGAATATCCTTAGGTAATTGAAGAAGGTCATTTTGTAAGAAATAGACTAATAATAAGCCTCCCTGGTTAGTCTGTTCGGAAGAACAAATGGTCCTAATAAATGGTCTCCTACAATTCCTACAATTCCATTCGCTAATTTATTGACGTGTGTTTTATTCAACACCGTTTATTAAATCATTCGTTCCTTATTTTGTTTGTGCTTCATTGTATGAATATTTGCAATACGTTTTCTCGCATCATACTGTGCCAACAAAACAAGAAACAAAACACACCTACATTGAATACACGACGTTTTTCTCGAAAACTATTCATTTCCGGACCCATGTTTATAGGAACTTTTTTTGCTTGTTTTCATGGGTAGAACCTACAGCCAGTGGCGTAGCAATATTTCACATCTCAAGAGAATTACATCCATTAACAATACACTTTCATACTTCCTTTTAATTAATGCTGTTCACTATAATTGAGCCATTGTAGATTTTCGTCCCTATATAGTAAGAACTTCGAACAATAATTCAAGAAAGATACTCTTTCATGGAGTATTTTTCTTTAAGTTTATTATGCTGCAAATTTTTAAGTACAGTTTTACTTGGAATATTTACTTTCAATCAAATAAGTATAAATCTCTGTATTTGTGAAAATCCATTTACTCCGATTTTTTTAAAATACTTAAAATCCTTTAAAATTCATTAAATAAAATTAAAGCTTTTTTATAATCAGCTTTGAATATTTACAAAGGATAAAATATTCTGATTTAATTTTCATTTTACTCAACTTGAATCGTTGATGATTTTTTTGATTAGTGATTTATTATATATATATATATATTATCTCCTGTTCCTTAAAGTGACAGAAAACAGCATTTATAAAGGCGCACCCTGAAGTGAAAATTTTTATCGATTGGACCCTTCTGTCTTCTATGACATCACACAGAAAGATCTTGTTACTGAACGCCATCTGGTAGTACAATTTTGCATCACATTTGATCAAAACAACAAAACATGATCCTTTAATTTCGTATCGATCCAAAACATATTTGTTTATATGTTATGTATTTCTTCGCAAAAATTGGAAGAGGACTAAAGAAAGATAGGTGAGAAATACCATCATCACCTAACAAGAGTTAAAGTTTGTTCGATATAGTGTTTTGTTTTCATTGTGACATTCATTAAATCTGAGTAAATGGATGTCACTTGTAAATAATTTGGTCTCACCCATTGTTATTATTATGTTATCTTTATACGGTTATATATTACATCGAATTAAGGACATATCGATTCAAATCTATTAAGCTTCAGTATGTTATTGAGGAAGGTTAAACTTTGTTCAAAGCTACGCCACAACACTCGTCCCATCCTGTTGTCGTTAAATCGGATTTATATTATCAATTAGTATCATCACTTTGTAATAAATTAAACTACTACTTTTTAATTCTCGTGTTTTATTACAATTTTATTTAGCTTCTTAATAGTAAACTTCTAATTGAAATCCTGCAAATTAATTAGTACACTTAGAAAAACCGCAGTTTCTCACATTGAATATATAGCCATGAATTGAATTAATAATTAATCAAAAATACTAATTTTTTAAATTAAATTAATTAAAAAATTTGTTATTAATTACAACTTTTAATAATAACAAATTATTAATAACAAATTTTTAATTAATTTAATTAAAAAAATTAGTATTTTCTTTCAAATTTAGTGTGTGAATTAAGAAAATTGAAACAAAACCTGAGAAAAGATTGAACTGTGAATACTTTTGTTACTACAACGGAAAAAAAAAATCAAGGTTTTTAATGTTTTTTTTTTTTTTGTTTTTTTTTTGAACAACTGGTATCTAGCTATTTCTCGAATCACTGCATCCCTACCACTGAGATAGAGAGAAATAAAAAAAAAAAAAAAAATTAAGTGTATAGTTGGCGTTCAACCAAATAGTTCTTCAAAAGACAGTGGTTGGTAGCTAAATCTACGAGTAAACTTTCGTCTTTCCTAGATAATTTAGAGTTTATTTATCGTGATAACAGCGCCTGGACTTCATTGGTGGATCTAAGCCTAAGCCCAAGCCTTTTCAATTGGTCCAATTTGTACCAAAATCAATAGGAAATCAAAATTCCTTAATATTTATCTCCCCTCAGAAGTTTTCGCTTTCAAAGCTGAAATTATTGAGTTCCTGTGATTACTGAAGTTTAATGATACGATATTTTATACCAAAAATCCTTGTAAAAATCAAGCCTAGTACTGAAGTTTCAGCTGCAGATGATAAATAGGTTTTATTTGTGTTGATCCACAGACGGATATTTTGCAATGCTATTTGAAATCTATCATGTATCGTATGCTAACTTTATTATTATTATTTCCGAAGCAAATAAAGGGGTAGGGACGTAAGTAACAGGGACGTAAAGAGAGCTAGAGGAGTTGGGTTCAATTCCGGCGGAGATCGGGAATTTTTCCTATGTTATTTCTCCAGTCGCAGGGTTCACCCAAACCCTCTGTAAACTCGGTACCAAGTACCTTGGGTGTTAAGGGGGGGTGGGGGGGGGCCCGAAGGTCGGACTGGCCTCCAAGAGTCTCAAGATATTCTAAAAGGGTCACAGTAGAAAAAGTTCGAATTCTAATGTAAACTGTCCGGAAGATTTTTCTGTATTAAGTTATTTGCATTCAATCTATTTGATTGAACACTTTCTTTTGATTTTAATTTCTAATTTACTTGAAACAACTTTTTAGGAAAGATAGTAAGATTTGTTCCATTAAATAACTGCTAAAATTTGGGTTACATCAAATATCGATTAACAGTCATAATATATTTATTTATTTATTTTCTATTTCAAAAAAGAAAAAAAATTAAATTTTCATTTTATTAGATGAATAATCCAATTCAAAAGCGTTTTTGCAAAGGAAAATAGAAAACATCAGGGAAATTAGTAGAATCGCCATGGATTAACAACGAGTCTAGATTAACAGAAGAGATTTGGTGATCTTATCGAGGTGAAACCGGAACCATTTCGTTCACCGAAGATGAAAGCACTGTATGTTGGCTGGAAGATGACAGAACGTCATTATCTCTTGCAGAGGATGGCGTACACATGAATCTACACAGCAGCAATCCAAGGAGAAAAGACATTCCAGTCACCAAAAATAATCAGTAATTGTAATAATAATGTTTCTCTTTAGAATACGTGATTTATTTTCTTTCTTTTCTCTTTTTTTTTTCCTTCACAAAAATTAGTTTTTGAAATTACCCAAACTAAAAAAGCATTTGAAATACCACTTTTGTGATAGGAATTAGACAAAGACAAAATTTCACTCATTACGAAGAGGCTCGACTAACAATAGTGTAAGGAGAAATTTAATTTTAAAGACTCCAGTACAATACTGATATATTTTACACATTCCCAGTAACAAACCAAACACCTCTATATTTACAACTATCTTTTTTTTTATATATCTATATGATTTGTAGTAATTTATCGTCTGATTTACAACTGGGATTCAATTTAGTTGAAATTACTATGCCATCCTTATATTAGATAAAAAAAGAAAAAAACACCTTAACTCATTTTTAACGAAAGAAACATATTAGTAAGTAAAAATCGGCAGTCTTATGTTAACGGTCAGACTATGCTATAGGCTATCATGATCCAGGAGAAACAGCTAGCACCGTTTTTGAATAGGGGATCTACACTCCCATAAGTATTATGCTGAATGCTACGAAGTACCACTCTATTTCTGTTAATCCCCTATGATGCTTGTCCTTTCTGAAAACATAAGTTCCAGAAGAGAAACGTGTTGTGCCATGTTGTATTACTGTTTGAGAAAGGTTCGTCAAACATGAAAATGACTTCCAGATGTTACTATAACAATTAGCTGGATTTTAATCCTGTAGATCACGTCTGGGAGATGTTCAAATCCTCCACCTCAGACAATCGGAAATCTACGAGAAATAATCCTAACGATAATACACAGCACATTTCCTGAAACGTTCAAAGGTCCTGGAGCCCAACCGTACTGTTAGCGGCACTTCTGACAGCAAGAGAAAACCAACGAACTATTAGGAAGATGGTACCAATATTTGGTTGACAATGTATAATTCTACCATTTTCCTGTTTTCTCTTTCTATTCGCTGCTTTTATTACTTAGAAATTCCGAAAAAAAAAAAATAGAAAAACAAAGATTTTAAACGAATTTCTGTGCATCAGAAGTAAATTTATCTTTAATTTTTTATATTTCATTGTTTCGATTCAAACTTAGAAAATATAATTTTGGATTTTTATTTTTTTTCTCCTGTCGCCATTTAGAATATGAAGCAATCTGAGCGAAGAAACAATAAATCTCTTATGCTTTTCGTTTTGGGTAAGAATTAATACTATTTCTTGGAAAACTACTTTTTAAACATTGTATACTATATTTCTATAATTTTTTTTATGTTTAATTAATATAATCTGTATCAACTATTCATTTTATTTCTTTTTTCTTCTATTTCAGGAATTCTAATGGTTGCATGTTCAGCGGTGGTTTTAGTAATAGCTATTATCACTGGTATATTGCTGCAAAATTTTTACATTCATATAGCAAATATAATCTATGGGATTCTGATCATTATAGCAGGTGGGCTCACTATCTATGGTGGGAAAGACACTGAGAAAAGACTCTGTACTATAATAACAGCAAGTACGCTCTCATTTGTTACGATTGCAGCTATTGCAATGGCTGTAGTTCAGATGCTACTGGCCCTTGTCAATAACGAAGCCTTCTGCCCACATTGTAATTCAGACATAAAGAGCACCAGAGTATATTGTGAAAGTTGCAGAAATATATATGAAGCTATATGTATTTCTTGTATTTGTTTCAGTGCAGCAATTGGTGTTCTAATATTAATATTACAAATAATCACGATCCAAAACTGTTGTCTGCATTGTAAGAAGAATGCTAACGAACCTTCATAAAGAATAAAGAACATTTATTAGTCCAAAGCTAATCATCTTCTAAATTTACTTATCGACTCATATGGATCTTTAGAAGAAAAGCATAAATGGAATCATCTCAATAGATCTGGCAACCACTAACTGTAAGATAATTTCTTTCTATATACAAAGTGGATGAAACGGAAAGCCATAAAAAAAGTTTTTTCAATAATTTTCTAAAAATGATTTCAGTACTTAATGTCATTAGTTTGTTATTCACTTGCTGTTTCAAACTCGTTTCTCTCCTAGGATTACTAAATTTCTGAATTACTGCACTATTTCAACTAAATATAGATAAAACCACAAAATTATCGATATATCAGTAAATTCAGTATTTTTACTGGTTATATTCGTCATTTTCTTTTTAAGTTCAATTCAAATCTTTGGCCTCCAACTCTCATTTACGTCGTTTTTCATTCTAACATTTTCTGAACTGAAACAAGAAACAGAAAGTAACCTTGTGAAACTGAACTAAAGGATGGGCATTAAAACGTAAGTTAAATGATAATTGGCGGGTCGTGGCTAGTATAAACCTCGTTAGCTTAACAAGAAAATGGAATCCATAAGAGCTACTGAACCTCCTTAAACAATCTTTACACATCTATTTAATATGTAGGCTTACTCTTTAAGTACGAACCATGATATTATCAGGCTATGTAGAAAAGTTAGAATTGGTTTTTCAGAACAACTGCTCTAACGAGTATTTTACGCAGAACTATACTTTAGAATTACCCTGTATAAGATTTGGATAAATATTCAAAAAGGTAGGCGAAAAAACAGACAGACATTAATATTTCAAATGAAGTTTCATCGACATAGTTAAATTTGAAGTACCTCTATTTAATTACAACCCAAAATTATGCTTTCAATTAAATCTATATTACTAAAATCTTTTATTTCTCTGTCTGTCTGTCTATCCGGCGTAATTTCCTGAGCGAATGGAAAATAGAAATAATTTTTACAATGAAACGTCCGCTATAGGAATCGAACCTACAACCTTCTGTGATCCGAAGTCAGACGTCTTATCCATTAGGCCAAGGTGACTACTACTCACTTTATATTGTTTTTGGACTTATGTGTCCTTCCCCTTCCCCCAATCAATAATGAAGGAATTCAACCTTTTTTTTTTTTTTGAATCTCAAGATTTTTTATTTATTTCCGAACCATCTGTTTATTTTTAATTCGAAAATGACAATTAGAACTATAATTGCAGAAATGTTGGAATATTTTAAATATTCTTACTCAAATAAATTCTTTATGATATTGAAAAACAAGCACGTGTACACGGGAGATGTTTGAATAAAAAAAAAGTCAAGAAAGAAAGAAGCACTATTTCTATTGGATAGAATACTGAAAAATCACTATTTGTAACATAAAAACCATCACTATTTGTAACTCAAAAACCACTGAAAGGTATCAATTGTAATTTCAAGAAAGACAGAAGCACTATTTCTATTAGTTAGAATACTGAAAAATCACTATTTGTAACTCAAAAACCACTGAAAAGTACATCTATATTACTAAAATCTTTTATTTCTCTGTCTGGTGCAATTGTTGTAATTTGTGAAAATAGAAATAATTTCTACAAGTTCACTACGGGAATCGAACATGCAACCTTCTGCTCCGAAGTTAGACGTCGTAGCCATTAGACACCGAGGACTACATTCTAATCTCTATAAAAAAAATAAAAATATATCATAGATATATGATTCACACGCTGGTTCTAAAAGCAGTCGTGGATTGAGAGAATATAGACATCAAAACTTAAATTAAAAAAAAAAAAAAAAACTTTGAAAAAATTTAGCTTTAGTTTACTTGATGTAATCTGTGTATGTGTGTGTGTTTTTAATATATATAAAGTTGTTTTCCGTTACATATGCGAGGCTTCCGGAGCGAAGCGACGGGTAGCCGACTAGTTCTTATAAAGAATTTCACGCGCAGACTGTCAAAGCAGCATATGGAAGGATTGTAATTTTGTAATCAAATTTTGATTTATTAACATAAGCACGTAACCTAGCGTATGAATCATATTAAGAAAATAAATTATATCTTTAATTTAAGAGCCGAATCAAGAAAATCAATTATTCATAGCCTATATTATACCAGTATTATTCTTTTTAACCGTTTCCCTTAATCTGTAAATATACGTTTCAGAAGTAACAACGATAAAAATAACAACAATACTCATTAAACTTCAGTTTTAAATTAAGGCTACTAAAAGTGTCTTTTTACAATTACAATTTTACAAGCACTGTTCATATTATCAATAAAATGATGAAGCCCATGCATCTCCTTAAAAATGATTTATAGACGATAAAAATAAAATTATATACAGTGAAACAACCGGTTTCCGTCCCGAAATGGACCTTTCTCAAGCAATGAGTTACACAATGAAACAACTTGAATATATAGGAACAGTTCCAGGAATTGCCCAATGACAGTTTTTTTCTCGATAGGCTCCATTGTAGGACGTCACTAAACATGCAGATCTGTCACACCGGGCGCCTTACCGGAGTGAGTTGATAAACTATCAGTCATAACACTTGCCTGCGGCGATCACTAGATATTATATTCATAAAGTATGATTCTGGGTCTTTTTGATTTTTAATACATAAATAATACATATTTCCTATCAACTATGTTTGGAATAACCCACACAAGATTACAAAAATAAAGTTGTTTTTATTTTTTCTTAAGTAATCTCCTATTCACTTAGTTCATTAACTGTCAACAAAAGTGGAACTCATCTTAAGCCTGCTATTAACCAAATTTTCTGTTTTTATTTTTAAGAACTAAGGATGATTAAAAAACAAGGTAGGGATAGCGATTAGTAAACCAATCACAATACTTCGCAACGGCTTCTGATTCCTTACCCACCAGATATGGAACGTGTCTCGACACAGTCTATTCTAACGTAAAGGTGACTAGACCATCCCGGCTTCAAAGTGCGCGCACGAGTCTCTTTGGGACCCCATGCTATCTTACCCACCCCTATTTATATGGAATAATCGGCATTCTTAACTCAAACCTTGTTAATAGACTGAATTCCTAATAATGATTTAAAAAAAGAGATGCAAGTAGCTCCTATCTATAATACGTAAAATACAGAAAACTCACTATTTATATGGAATAATCGTCATTCCTAGCTCAAACCTTGTTAGAGACTGAATTCAATAATTTTTGAATAATTGTCTTCATTCACATATCAGAAGCCGTTGCGAAGCATTGTGGTTGGTATACTAATCGCTATCGCTACCTTGGAGCCCGACCAGCTAGAGACACAAACTCTACGGCTCTGAACTACTCTTGGCAAAACCTTTTCAACGACACCCTAATCAAGTCTCTAGCCCTCGTGGTTGCTGAGTTGATACTTGTCCACAGACAGACAGACAAACCGGGGACATAAGGCTTCACGGTATCAGAAGCCTAAAATCAATCTATTTCAAGAAACTTCATAATCTTCATTTAATGAAAAAACAAAACTGATAATTCCTTTTACAACATTTTAATCGTGATATTTCAATCAATCTATTAAAAACCAACAATTGCTTTGTGATTATACGCAGGACCTGCTACATCAGGAAACACAATGTTTATCAAAAGAGACCTGGCTAATGAATTAATGATGCTGCCATTTTAATGAAGAACCCAGTCCATCCACATACTTTCTCCAGATCATTATTTCAGAAGATCAGGGCTTGCAGCGGGGCTGGTGACACCAATTCGGAGCCTTTATTATTTGGCTATTTCTTGCATTTTATTGTTTATGTACTTGCTTATGTTCATATTGATAAGGGCATTTTACTTGTAAAATGCTATGCAAGTTATAGCATTTCGTTCTGAATCATCCTACGTGTATGCATGTACTTACAAAGAGATGTCCTCGTATTTGGTTTAAACTTCAAAGACGCTTTAATATACATCAAAAACTGTTAAAATAAAAAACGATCTGAATTAAAATTATGTATCGTTATCAGATCATCAATGTAATAGGTTTAGGCTTTGAATATGACATCGTATTAGTTTCGCTCTAAATTGAATCAACAGGGAAAATGCTCTGAAAGTATCATATGCACTTTATTATGCAAACACTATTCTCGGCCAAACGAAAGGACGACTCTGACCTTGAACTACACCCATGATCTCTTAATCATTCCAGGACTGAATTTGTGTCGAGAGAGAAGATTAAAAAATGGCGACTCTCGGACACAGAAAACCGTTGGAAGCCACACAAAAAGGAAGTTATAGGTAACGTTACTTCTTATTTCGAAAAGGCCTTATGACATGCTTACTTATGGCACATCAGAGAAATTGTTTTCGATCGCAGTGCCGTTTTTTTAGACAAGACGTGAGTCAACGAATCCCATAGTGTTTCTTCGTGTTGGCAATCTCAGGGATACAATGTCGTCAAAAAGCCAAATGAAAAAGGTAGGAGACTGATTTTGAACGATTGAAACGAACGAATGAATAAAAATAAATTTTTGAAATTATATTGGATGAGAAATCAGAATAGTTCAAGAAAATAAATATC
The DNA here is from genome assembly GCA_023159025.1 of Thereuonema tuberculata. NCBI lineage: Eukaryota > Metazoa > Arthropoda > Chilopoda > Scutigeromorpha > Scutigeridae > Thereuonema > Thereuonema tuberculata. Next base: position 75,726,741 of record JAFIDM010009631.1, on the reverse strand, counting down.
GTCTTTTTTCCGTAAACTTCAAACTCCCTAAATGTTCACTTTCCCGCCATAAACACTGACATATACAATCGATTCAAATTCTACTAATGCGCCATCTGGTGTCCACGGTCGTTCTTTGGTTTGGCCGAATATAATTATCCGTAAAAAAGTAAATGCTTTCGAAATTGGTACTTTAACTATAATTTGTGTTTCTTCTGTAATTCGCATCGTATTCTGCTCACTGAGGTAAAAAAATATGCTATTTAAAAGACTTACAATTTGGATTCAGTTCATCAAAGTTTAATATTAACGAAGTAATAAAATTATCGGAACCAATATACCAGGATGTCATTTTGTATACAACTTGGTCTCTCTCATTATTATTATTAATAATAAAATTATGATTGATTTTAAATAAATAAAAGCGAAGGCAACTTTGCATGGATTCGAAAATTTTCCGGAGAAATTATTCTCTGTCTCTTTTATACTACATCAAAAACAAAAAATCAATGTTTCGATTTTAAAATTGATTGCATTACATATAATTATATAAGTAATTATCTCCCCAATTTATTAAGCGAGTTTGTTGGTTAAGTTCACAGATAAAAAAATCACATCCAATTTCAGTGAACCTACAAGGTCTATTTTGTGGGAGAGGGTTTTTTCCCTCCCACCCTCGAAATGTACAGAATAAACCCTTTCCTTTGGTAGTTTTTTTTTGGTTGGATGACTGGTTGAGAACCGTGCCTCCTCCCCGAAATTTTGATGATGATTTTCTTTTGGGCTGTTGGAGGTCAGCTTCCTAATCCCCCCCCTCCAAAATAAAGTCTTAATAAGCCCCTGACCGAATCGTTAGCGATTACGATAAAAACTGCGGAATACGGTAGTGAAAAATTCTGTAAAATATGTTTTAAACTTATAAAATCAATTTATTTATCAGATACTCGTTCCTGGTATGCGATGAACATAAGCGACATTGAGAACAAAAGAAACCAAGTAAAATAAACAATGATTCGGTAATTTTATTTTCTTGTTTAGGCCTACATTACAAATAATAGTGATAATAATAATGACAAGCTGAACGGGTACGAATAAGCGTTCAATATTTCAATATTTTTTGAAGTGACCGTTGATTCATATCCAGTTTTAAGGCAGTTTTCCGTAGACTTCGCCGTGGTGTTTGCGTAATTTGGTTGAAAGGACGTTCATGATTGTCAAGGCGTCCACTATTTTCGGACCTCCGGCACTACGCTTCACTTGGTGCAACACACCTTCCGGTGCTTCGAAACTTGTATAAGTGAACTACTGGGTGCTCGTCTACCGAAGCGTGCTCACACACAAACTGTAAAAAAGTACCGTAAAGAGAGGAAATAATTCTCCACTAAAAATACCTTTTCCTCAATGGACAACGTCACTAATACTGTTCATAGCTGCACAGGTGGGATATAAGATATGTTGGCACCTGCGACATGACACGTTCGCATATATATAATCACAATGTGGCCTGCGTTTTCAGTACTGTAAATTAACAGCCATACTGTATAACTATCATTGGTGGAAACACAGTTGCTATATTAAAGTTACCTAAATGATACTAAATATCATTTTATAGAAAAATAAAATAAATAGAAGACTAGTTCCAAAAAGCTAACCGCCCATTAGTTTGCCTGAGAATAGAGTTTTCTTAAAATAAAAAAAAAAGAAGTCAACATTTGAAATCATTGATTTGATTTTTCACGTGAAATCGGATTGTATGAAACCAATATGAAGTATAAGGGAATGGATACAAAGAATTTGCAATTCTTTTGATGATTGATACATACAAGAAAACAAGTAGGCCTATTAGAATTACTTTCCGTTTTGTCTTGTAAATGTTACTTAATGTTCGAAAAATGTGCAGGAAATCGATCTCAAATAGTTCACTCATTTTGATCTCGGAAGGTTTTCCATTTTTCCCGAAATGAAAAGTCTTTAGCTACAGAAGTGCCGAAACTCATATTTTCTGGGATCAGTCGATTTATGACCAAAACCTGTCCCATTGCAGTGACCGAAAGATCTCTTTGGTCTTAAATAGTATCACAATCCAGTTAGTATTTTCAACCCAAAAGAAAGGGTTGAGAATACTAACTAACTAATAATATCACTACCAGAATACCAGTAGCCTAATATACTACTAGCTAACTAGCTAGGGAGAATACGACTAACTCCACTCTATATTTTTATGTTTGATAACCAGATTAGTCTTTTCAAAATATCTACAGTAATTTTTACCGTTCTCAGTTCCTCTTTGTAACCATCTGATTATTCCATCAAAATTCACAAGTACAAATAGTTTAATAATGACAATGATGACTTAAGCTTCTTATGTATGGAATCAATAAACTTCTTTCATTATGAATAATTTCCTCAATTAATTCAATCTAACCCTATGTTGTTGATTAAGTACTTGAAGATCTTCTACAGAAAATCCATGTTTGTTTAAAGAAAACTAAAATCTTTACAATCTAATATAAATTTATAAAGGATATTTAAGATATCTTTCATTATCTATAAACGACACTGAACTAACAGAGCGAAGCAATTTTATTAATTATATTAAATTGCCAACTTACAATTTCAATTTTAGATATTAATCTCTTTTTTTTTTTTTGAGACATGCTTTAGTGCAATATTAATTTTGAAAAAAATGACTGCATAAATCGAAAATATGATAACGATTTTGACATGAAATTTGTGATCAACAGTATCTAGAGGAATGATATAATCGAAACAGACTAACCACTGCACTGTATGCAGACTTTTCGATATTCGTAAGCAAGCAAGCAAGATTTTTGTTTTCGAATTTTTATCAGAATATCATGAGAAATTTCAATCTCAATCAATGAAAACATCTACAAAACATTTATTTTTTAGGCGCTTTTCATTTTGAAATCTATTTTAATTATCGCTTCATCGGAAAGGTATCTATACGGATAATTAAATTTTTGAAGATAGTAAATCAACATAAACTAACTAAGTCAACAGAACGTCAATTTTGCAAATTACAAAAGCCAGTTTAAATTCATGACTACAAACCGTTTGGAAATCATAATATACCATAGGTTTAGATCGTTAAATTAAAATGATGCCTTTTCGTTCAAAGCGAAATAGATCAATAAATTACCCATATTAAATCTTTACCAGTAGCGCCTGTTTTAATTTAATTGAATTAAAATCATATGATAAGTTTATCATCATTTCTATAATTCTTCCTACTGACGATAACGGATGAATTTGTTGTAATCAGTGACTAATGAAATGACACAAGAGAAAATTCAGATAATATAAAACCGAGTCATGACAACAATCCAGTCAATAACGAAGAAATTCGTGTCTGAAAACATAAATACAATTTGCTGGTTAAAAAAAAAAAAGAAAGAAAAGAGAATAAGTAGTATCAATACTCATAGCGATTACTGAACCCTATTTTAAAATCCAAATGTCTTCGGCTAGGAGAATGAGTTCTACGTCATCCACAGTTTTGGTAAGTAAATGAATATTTTATTATTATTAAAGATTCAAAAGCTATAAATCGCTCAACTTTGTTTAGCATCTTTGAGAACAACACAAATTACTGACAGAATTGACGAATTTCAGTAAAAATAAATATTAGTCAAATAAATAAATAAACAAATAAGTATTCAAACATTAACATTAACTCAAATTTGGGAAAAAACAATTTTTTACACCTTCATGTTTGGTGTCTTCTTTTGCTTTATTTATTTTTCATTGTTTCTTTCGAAATGCTTTGTCTGCTGTTACAGACACGCGGTGCTTCCTTTTTATATTCGTAAAAAATATATACACTTACGACTAGGTTATCCCATATTTAATATCAGTAGGAGTATACATAACAGTGCTTGTATTTTTAACACAGCAAATATAATATTAGAGAGTTCATTTGTAATGAAGTAGTCTTGTTAAACCGTTGCTTTATTCAAGGTGCTTTGTTGAGGTCCCTTTGGAACAGACAATGATTAAAATTTTATATTTTTCAAACTTGTATGCAAGAGTCATGACTTTTTTTTTCTGTAATATGGCGGGAAAGAAATCGTATTCAATTCTCTAAACATAAAAAATGCTTAAAACAATCAAATTTTTCATTGGCGCTAAATGCTTTTCATTTCCAGTAATTTATGGATGCAGTAGCGTACGGCACTAAGTTTTCTGGCACTCAGGGCGAATGTGCAAAACGTCGCCTGAAGCCTAAACGGTGTTGATTTCTAACCGAAAAAAATCGGCCGGATACTTACTCCGATCGTCTCCCCCCACAAAAAAAAAAAAAAAACCAACAAACAAACTGCTCTATTGGATGCATGTGAAAATTAGACTGCAGATCTAGAATACAGTAAAGGTTTAAATCGACAACTCCTTAGACAACTCAAGCAAACTTAAACGATCTCATAACTTGGCTTGATTTACCTGAATCTTTTCAAAGCTAAAGGGAGTAACTTATTGACTAATTTTTAAGTTCTTCAAAAGAACGAAAACTTTACTTTAGCAATAAATATAAAAGAGTTAATAATACTAAATAACGAGAAATATAAAATCATTTCTCATTATTAAAGGTATTTATTCAAAATGCAAATTTTTATCCATCACTTTCTATTGCAGTTGGAATTCATGAATGGTAAGACATTATGAAAACTTTCGGAAAGAATACATGCAAATATCATTTTACTTTGGATGTGCCTTAGAGTTTACGAATATACTTGCCTGACAGATTCTCAAGATAAAGATCACGTTATAATGTTATCCTTTTCAAGGTAATCATTTCGCAGAAGTATTGCACTCGGGAAGTTTTTAGATAGCAAGGAAATATTCATGTCACTTATATATTACAATCTAAAATCAAGAGAGGGATATAAAGTTCATGTAGAAAGTAATTTCATATTTTTAAAATTTTCTTAGTCTAAATTTTATTTTATTTTTTTATGAAAATTGGCGAATCATGAAACGATAACAAGTAAATGAAGTTCTGCTAGAAATTCAACGACTCCCTTGGAAGCTCTAACATTCACTGTCCAAAACCTTCTTGGCAATAAAAAGCATTTGAACTATAAATAGCTCGTCGAAGTCAAGCTAAAAGCTTATAGGGAAATGAGATGCTGTTGGTTTCTCTGCAGGTATTTTATTCATTCCATTTAGATTTCTATTCACAAATGTTTGCAGATGTAAGCGATGAGCATCCGAAGAGATTTCACCAACACATTTTCTTAACGACGACATTTTAGCTGATAACTGATAGCCATAAATCAGATTAATCCCCAAGTTCTTTAGAAAAAGACATAAATTTTAACATATAAACACAGCTGCTATATACTACGGTTTTTTAACACTTTTAAGCCATATTTTTTAAAACAGGCAAGGCATAAATAAGCAATCTGGGAAGTTGTCAGACTTTGGAATCTTGAAGTGGTACAATACGAAGCACTGATTTGAAGTCAGACGGTGACACCCTCGATGACGATCCTCGATGTCCGAAACTCAAAATATAACGTTTCGGCTAATTATCGATTTTATTTCAAGATTTCAACAGTAATTGTTAAATACCAATGGTGCTATTGTACTGTTGATTAAGCACGTTTCTTTGTATATAAAAAGCCAAATATCATGTATTTAATAAAAAAAAGTAATTTCATCATTATTTCTAAAATTGGCCCCGACTTAAAATAAATAAATAAATAAATAAAATCCTATAGGAAAGTAACTACAGTAATTCCGCGGACTGCCTACATTCATGCAGCAAAAAAGCTAAAAGTTTTTGTCGATTTTCTATCAAACGTGATGTGATATATTTAAAATGAAAAAGAAAAACTGAAACAGTCCAAAGATAACAACCAACAAGCTAAATCCACTTTCATTCCAATGAAATCTTTTTTTCTTTCAGTTTGCAGCTATTAAGGGAGAGTGCTCTAAATTAATCCTCTCGGGCAAAAAAAACAAAACAAAAACAAACCACAATGTTTTTTACCTAGTTTCGACACTGCGATTTACTGGACATGTCGGAACTAGAAATGGTAGGATACCTAGCTCAGTTTTAGTCTAGAAGACACAAGGACAATCGATGTCATGCTGTTGTTTGCTAATGCCAAAAAATTATTATTATTTATTATTATTTTTTGAAAGCTGCTTTTATATACTATCAAGATAGAATTCATTCAGTTCTGAATCTAACTTGATGCTCACGTGAAAACTAAAAATATCTTAAACAATGTAAATACTTCAACAATTCACTGCAATCTTATATCTACGGAGTTCATAAATTTTAACAGCAATTAAGGTCTTAAATTGAAGACGTTAAAACTGTGTAAAATATATATTCCTGTACTAAAAATTAAAAGCGAATTTCAATTATGGACTAATTAAAAGAACGAAAATGTTTTTTGAAAGTTTTTGTTATACTTTTAAATTAGTTTTTCATTTATTTAATCTTTAAAATTTTTGTATTAGATGCTTAAGGATAAAGCATCATGTCATTTATTAAAGATCAAATTTTAAAACTAAAATAACAATAATAATAATATTATAAATTCTTAAAATTTCACCAATTCTTAGATTTCCCATTTAATTAATATAGAAGATTATTTTACCCCAGCACCCCTACAAAAAAAACCAACTTTTTTCAAACGTTTTGATTAAGTAATTTTGTAATAATATGGTGGTTTCAAAACAATTTCCAAAAATTGTATTAAATACACAAAACACTGAGGAGTAGTCATTCTTTATTTTGAAACGTCAGTCCACTATAGTTGTTATGATGTATCTTTTAATGATTTTGTTTGTATATATTCTCTTTAGTTGGTAACACATGAATCACCACGAATGAAATCTTCAGGCCTACAAATCAGTGGTAAGTCATATTCTTGTTTTATTTGTAAAAAAAGTACTTGCTCATTATTGAATTTCATATTTTTAATATGTTCAGTTTCTGAAGATGTATGACTAAATGATCATTGAACCTCCGTTAAAAAAAAATAAATAAAATAAACTAAGTAATAAATAAACAGTTGTAACTGCCGTACATATACAGATATAAAGAAATAGTAAAATCTCTTTTAGTCCTGTAGTAAATGTCAACCACACGATTACAAGACAAGGGCGGAGAGACCACCAGAAATTTTTGAGCAATTTTTACTCAATTACTGTGTGAGTAAAGAATAAGAGAAAGTTTATTGGTTATAGTTTCAATTTCTAAACACCTTGAATTATTATTACTCTTGTGTTAATTAAAATTAGAAAGGTTCCAAGATAGTACAGAAACACAATTCATAAGATCCTTCTTAACTTTTAACCGTTTTAGAATTTCCTGTCCCTGTGATTGACGATAATAAATCCAATATTAATTAAAAGTAATAAAAAAAAAAACTGGCATTCACTGATTAATAACAGGACTAAGTAAATCCACGAAAACAGATTGGGATTATTTTGTTTGCAACATTACATAAAGTAACAAATATTTCGTGAAATGAAATATATAATTATCACTTTATGTAGTTTGATATTGGGTATTGGATGTTTTGGATTACCGTGATTACAAATGGACGAACATGAGTATTTTGCCTTAAAGCTTCATCCTAAAACTTTTTTTATTCTTCTTTCTGAAGTAACAAACCTTAAACCCAATCTATCACATTAATCGTTATGCGCTTTCGTTGTATACATTTACAATTTCCTAATTTCTTATGATGTTGTCCCATGGTAATTTAGTTACTTTTATAGATACTTAATTTTCTTCTTAGATATAAATATAATCCAATTTTAATTATTTGTTAATGATCTTTACATTAGGTGGAATGCTGTTTTTCTTTACGCTGATTATGCTGCCTCTAACTGGTTACCTGGCCACCATCTCTTCTAACTTGACCGACTGCTCAATTCTAATGTGTGCTGAACTCCTTAGCCTTTTGGCAGCAGTATTTTCTCTTCACGTTAGCCGAGATGTCAGACGCAATCGTTGCTTATTAATGGCAACAGCAACACTAACATTCACTGCAGGTATCGGACTTATTGGAGCCGTAATAACAGACTACTTTAAGAACCCATCAACTGACTGTCCAATGAGTTTATGCCCCCAATGGAACCGAAATCCAAATCAACCAATTCGATCGGATTGTCAATGGAGATGTCAAAATACTTACGTCATTATATACTATACGCTTGCTGGTCTAGCATGCTGTGGCGCAATATTTGGCATACTTTCCGCAGGAATAGGCTGCGCTGCTGAATTCTGTCGCTGCTGCTTATCCAGTGCTTTAGGCGACAGTCAACCAACATTCGAAACTATTGGCACTCACGTTACACCCAGCATTCGTGAACAAGAAAACCGAAATACGAATTACAGCAGATTGGAGTAACAAGTAGGAAACCACAAAATGATATAAACATTGAAACTTTTATGTGAACTTTTGTGTTACATGAATGCATGAACTGTACAGTCTATATATGCGTTCGGCATGTTTCATATAATAAAAGTCAAAGTATCTTTTTAAATGTAATGAACTACAAGTAATGAAGAATCTGTGTGGGTAAGAATTAGGATTAATAATGCAGATAATAAATATACAAATTCTTGCAAATATCGCGGTTGTAAAGGATCGAATTTTATTACAAAGCCATTTGAAAAGGTTTTTATACATTTGCTCTGTTGCCTTAACTTCTACACAAAATCTTATATTTGCTATGTCCTTGGCTGTAAAGATTTTTAATAATGGGAAAATAGTTCAGTGACACAAAATCACAATCTAATAAACAACGTAATTAGAAAATTTTCATATTTAGCCTTATAAAAAGGAAACTAATTTGAATCAAAGATGTTAAGGATAGATTTGAAAAGAAAATATTTAAATACTTTACTTAGATTTTTATATAAAATAAAGCACATTAACTTGCTAAAGAATTCTGAATATCAAAAAACCGAGCATTTTGAGCTTTAAGATATGAGTGAAAAAAGAAAATGTAAAACGGATTTTATTAAGCTATAGTTGGTAAGTTAACCAGTGAATATCTGCATGTTAAAATTCAAAAATAGCTGTTCTAAAAGACATTGGATAATATAAACTTAATACACATAAGTAAACATAATATATAACAATAACCTAGTAAACATAATATAAACTTATCAGAAACTTTTCAATTTTCTACGTAATTGGCATTTATTTACAATGGTAAAAATATTTTAAAAGAGTTGGAGGTAGTTGTATTTCTATTCAGGTCAATAGAAATTTCAGTTTTATAAGATAATGTTTTTCAGTTATCCTGTATTAATGGCAAACGTATTTTGGCATTTTTTTTTTTTTGGCCCTAGCTCTTTACTTATTGTCCGACGTGTATCTTCCTTTTAAACCTATCTTTATAATTTCATATTTTTAAAAAGATATTTTTGAATAACCTTGATCAGAAACCGACAGACTGACGGATATTCGCATGTCGACTTAATTAAAATTCGAAAAAGGTTTTGTTCTTTTTCGCTGGGGAACTACAGAAAGACAAACAAGCGTTACAAACTTGTCAGATACTATGCATAAATAAAAATATATATTATTAAAACAAAATAGAATGTAAAAACCAGTTATCAATGAAAAATAATTAATTACTCTACAATCAGACAAAGCAAACAGTAATTCCAAAATGTGAAAGGGTGGCATTTTTCTTACTGGCTGAAAAAGTCAGTCAGTGCTTTATTTCGTTAAAGCCTATGAACGAAGCTTTAGTCGCCTTCGTGATTTTAGTGGATTTCCTGTAAAAATAATTGTCGTCATAACTCGTGAGGTGGATTCTTCATAAAACTATAACCATAAACATCCTGAATTTCAGAATAGCAAAGGAAATGATTTTTTTTAAACAAAGCAGATGACTTTGAAGGGCAATATAACTTTAGGACAATATAGGGGAGCTGGAAGTAAGGCTTCCGATGTTTCTTGATCAATGAGACTGACCTGAGATCGGGTGGTCAGTCCAAAGCTCTCAGGATAGGTTTGTAATATCAAATGCTACTTAAAAACAAAACTGTCGTTGTTGTCTCTATAATGCTTTGTACACTGATTTCGCTTATTACTCTATTAAACAGCAATTGAAACCTAAATATGATAGAAAAGCCGTAACAACAGATTTTTTGCTATGAGATATTTTGTTCAAACACAAATATTAGTGAGGGAGAGGGGGCTGTGTAATATATTAATTACAGAAAATAAAAATCTAAAAAAATGATCGTATGACATTTTTAAAGAGACTAAGATTAATTATTGTAAAAATGAAGAATTTTATGTAGAATAAATAAGAAATTGAAAAGATCACAAAACCTTGTGCGTGACCTCGAACGCTGAGAATCGTACGAAAATGTGCTTAGAATATAAATCGCTCATCCCTAAAACAGTGGTATCAGTCATTCCCATGCAAAACTCAGCTGTTGTCTGCTAGCGCCGTCCGACAGTGGCATGTTGTACCTGCACTAACACGTACTTAATCTAGTTGTGTGAACAGTATACCTGCATAATTATTTTAAGCAGAGGGAAATATAGCAATATAGTCACGACATTGAAATATGAGTGTTTTTGGTCCTGTTATATCGATAATTTGTTTCTTCGCGTTACCAAAGTTCCTCTCTTGGACCTTCAATAGGTGATCATTCAAATGTCTCTCGTTTAAGACGTGCAGTTTTTCATGAGAATGACTCATACCACTGTTTTTTGGCAGGCGCAATTTATATTCTAAGCACATTTTCGTGCGGTTCTCAGCGTTCGAGGTCACGCACTTCCCTTGTCAATATTATAAATATTTTGGAAGATTAATTTATCTATTTTTTCTATCTATCTATGTTTTTTTTATTTATTTGTACACTAATCGTTTGAACATTATTTAATATAAACAAATTTTTAATCCATAATTTCTGAAGATTATATTTACTTTCATGTTTTTCTCAAGTATCAAAATTTCTCAAAGTCTAAAACTGATGCAATATTTTGTCGAGGAATAAATGAAATTCTGAAGTAATTAGTTTCGAAAAAAAAAAGCAAATCTTTCTGAATTAATGAAATTATCAGAATTTCTTCGACAATAGCGAATATATCAGCTACTGTAGTTATATAGGTTATATTTAATTAAGTATATTGCAGGGGTGTCAAACTCAAAACTAATCGCGAGAGAGACTGCTTATTTTAAATTTCATCGATGGCAAAAACCTAA
>JAFIDM010009631.1:75703375-75715139 GCA_023159025.1 Thereuonema tuberculata | reverse complement strand
ACTTTCTTGTACGTTTGTTTCTAAAGCCTTTTTCTTCTTTATATCTACACCCATTCTCTTATGCCCACGCCCCAACCTTCACTGTAAAGCATTAAAAATATTAATTAAAGCATTACTATATAAATATTGTTCATTTTGAAAAAAAAACAAAAGTTCAACTATAAAGCATGAATGCTGATATCTGCCTGTCTATAAGTAGCAGCGTCTTCGCCATTCTGTAAAAAATCCCAGAAAAACTGCCTAATTGAAGGTTTTCCAAGAGTGGTTGTGCTTCTTTATTTTTCATACTCACATCCTCTGTACTCGTGAGACTCTAAGAGAGATGTAATGATGGGAAGAATTGTCGAAACTTCCTATAAACGCAATCCAGATCTGCCCGCTGGTCAAATATTGACAACTAGACCACTGTGTAAAATTGTAAATTATTTCTTATCCTGCTTATCACCTCTTTCTTATATCTCATCTAAGAATTTCTCTAAGAAATATGATCTGCTTATTTATCATTTAAAAAAATATAATAATATTGGTTTCTTCATTTAAAATTTCTGTAAATCCTCATATTAAAGTTTAATATTAATAAGTTTTATTATTAAGCTTTGAAATTACTTTAATATTAAATTAACATGAATAAATTATTTCACCTAACAACAAGAAATCTTTTATTAATTACTAAAATGAATTTCTATACAAATAACAAATAAGATCTCTGTATAATAATCTATTGCGAATTTAAATGCGTTTCACTTGTATCAAATTACTATATTCATTTAAAGTCGAGAGGATTTAATAGCTGAAATGTTTCAAATTTATATTTTAGTGTTGGGTTTATTACTCAGGTATAATAATAAAAGTTTTATTTTTTTTAAAAAAGAAAGAACAATACTAAAATTTTTGAATGATAAAAAAACGACTTTTTCATTTAATTCAAAAATCAATTAGATAAAAATGAATTGTCATGTCACGTGTTGGAAACAATTATTACAAAGGAAGCAGTGTTCTATCTAACTTAATTTGAAAAAAAAAAACAAAAAAAAAACGAGAAAGAGATAAAGAAAACAATGCTTTCCTCTGAACTTTAATTTTTATATGAGCAATTTGAACATTAAAAAAAAAAAGATTTCGTTTCTTTTTATTTTTAAAATAAACATTTTCAGATTTTGTAGATACTAAATACTTAAAACTAAAGTAGATAAATAAATACAATTTTTAGGCTTCTCCTATTTTTCAATGTCGTATTTATCTACAAAGTCAAGGAAGGAAGTGAAACCATTCGTCAGGGTAAAATCCTTTTAGTTAATTTCCTCAACGAACAGTACAAATTCAACGATAATTAATTTTATTGCTCTAAAAACCACCGTTTCAAAGCGTATACATTACAAACATACCTTTAAGTATTGTTTGAGCTGACGAATTTAATCTGCCAGTAATCAAGATCTCCAATGAAGATGATAACCAACTTGTCAACTCGATAGGATGACAGAGGTAATGCCAGGCTTCAACACAATGGCTTCTAATGTCCAGACGATATCTTCCAAAGAGATCGCCATTGATTGCGTCAATGAAATGACAGAAAGCCAAACGACGACATCCTCAAGTCTTTCACTGTCTTTCTCAACAGATTCTCAAACTTCGGTGAGTAAATAATATTCATTAAAAAAAAAAATGCGCATTAAATATTCTATTTTTATTTCGTAGAATTTTTTTCTTAATTTCCTTTCAAAAACAATTCGCATTTACGCTAACGATAATAATTCTGGAAATTGCATTTCTTGAGTACGTAATATCGATAAATAAATAACAACTTGTTCTATTTTTTTTTCTTTTTTCTTTTTGTATTGACGCTTAAAGCTTGTTTATTTTAATTATAAAGGAAAACAACTAAGTTTTCGTAGACTTTTCATATATAACCAGTTTCAAAAAAATTAGATATTGTAGATTGATATGCCTCATCTGCAAGTCGTAGCAATAGAACACGCAATATTTGAACCCCCTATTGCACATTAGTTCTGTTTAGAAATTTTAGGCGACGCGGCTCGTACGATAGGGTGACCAGATTTTGAAAATAAAAATACACGTCACTTTAATGTAGCGGACAAAATCAACCAACACTTCATTATTATTATATGACTTATTTAATCGGAAATAAATGCCACTCTTACTGAGAGTAATGCTTGTAAAGACAGTTTCTTACAAGTCTCCAAGTAGGGAAAATTGTACGATTGTTTGCCATTGTTGCATCAGTATTTTCAAATGTCTACTTGCAAATATGTAATAATTTCCGAGACAAATTCTAATTCATATGTTGATTACAACGTTAAAGTAATAATATAATTACATTTTCTCATGTAATTTTATAAATTTGTTTATAAATGTGATTATTTGCAATTATATAATGGCATAAAGAAAGTGGTTTTTTTTAATGCCATACATGCAAGGGTTCCGGAGCGAAGCGACAGTACCCGGCTTGTACTATGTTATTGTAATATTGCTAAGATATTGAGTTATGTACTATTAAACAAAATAATCAAGAACGTAATTCTGTTACAGTCACAAGTATAGACAAAGAAAAAAAGAAAAAAAAAAAAGCCTCCACTCAAAAAAATTATCTAAAATAACTGCAATATCATTACAATGAATTATCGTTTTTCGTATTAAAATACTAAGTATTAAACTTTTGTTGTTGTGTTTTTTTTTCTTATTAAATGTTAACCAGTCCTATTAGGTGTAATTACTCCTGTATTATAGGTGCTGGAAATTTGATGTATGTCATTTAGATTTATATATAGAAAAATTAACAAAATTTAAATTTACAGAGTTTAAACTAACACAGAACACGTTATGCACTTATTAATATTAAAAAAACTTTAAAATATAAGAAATTCTTTTTAATTTTATTATTGATAATATCATATACCAGTTGATTTTTAATTGCTTATATACTACTTCTATTATAATTATCCCAATTTAGTTGACTAAAATGTTTAGAATAAATATAATCATTTATTCTAAAACCAAAATTATTTTTAATTTTAGGTATATCAAAAAGTTTTAACCAATTAGATCTAGTAGAACAATTTGAGATATAATTTCCTTTTATATTTTTATATTTATAAATATTTTTCAGAATAATATTATAAATATACTTTTTTTTTCTACATTTAACATTTTGTATTTGATTCTTATTTTTAATTTATTTTCCATAGGTTGGTACTTATAATTAAGAAAAATATTGTTAAAGATTTTGTATATCAATCTGTTCATGTTATTTAACTGTTGTTTAGTTAGAAAACACCAACATTCCAAACCATAATTTAAGATAGACTCAACTAATGATTTATAAATAATAAGCTTTTGTTTAGAATTGTATATATTTATTACCGTAAGTAATAAAACATACATAAAAGTGTGTAATCTGTTAAAGACATAATTGTACTGCTTACACCAACTGTAATTATCGTCAATATAAATCCCTAAATATTTATATTTTTTTATACACTCAATAACATTACAATTACAGTTATTTGATATGTTATTATTGTTATTTGTTAAAAATTATTACAAAAATTATTATGTAATTTAAAAGATAAGGTTAAATCTAGTTTCTTATTTTTAGTTTTAATTATCATAATTTTGTTTTCTTCTGATTTATTATCATTTTGTTTTCTAATGCCCATTTCGAAATATTATTCAGATCTTTTTTTGAAGATTTAGATAAGCACTTTTTTGATCATTGTTACTACTTAGAAGTAATACATCATCCGCGTAAATATAAACAGAGCAATTTTTAACTGAATTGTATATAGAACTTAGATATAAAATGAAAAGTAATGGTCTCAAATTTGAACCTTGAGGAATATCACTTTGAATATAATAAATTTTACTTCTGAAGTTTTTTATTTTTATTTTGAATTTTCTATTTCGAAGATAATTTTTTATTAGGTTATAAAGATCTCCTCTTATTCCATAACTTTTTAATTTGTTTAATAATATATTGTGGTTAATGCTATCAAATGCTTTATTGAAATCAATATAAGCTATGTAAGTTATTTGGCTATTATTTAAATTATTATTTATTTTATTATTTAAGTTGTTTAACAGATCATTAAAGGTACTTTTCTGATATGCATATTGATTTTTATTCAAGATATTACATTTAATTATAAAACTATACATGGATTTAGTTAAATAACTTTCAATAATCTTAGAAATGTTGGATAGTATAGATGTAGGTCTATAGTTTGAATATTCTTCAGTATTCCTTCCTTTATAAACAGATTTATATATGCAATTTTCCTTAGATTAAGATAAGTTTTTGTTTGAAAAATATTTTTAAAAAGTTCAATGAAAAGAAGTGAAAAATTTTCTTCGTTTTTTTTTTTTTTATTATTATTATTTTCGTAGTTATATTATCTATACCAATGGAATTAGTATTATTTAATTCTTTATTATTTTTAAAATATCATTTTGATTTGGTAATAAAACCACAATAGTATTGGATTCTGTTATTAATTTTTTTGTATTTCATCAATCTGTTTTTTGAACAAATGTTTTATATAATTATAAAAGATAGTATTTCTATTATTTTTCAGTAATAGATTATTTATTTCAGTATTTTTATTATCTTTTTTATGATCAACATCTCTTTTAACTAATTTCAACATATTCTTATTAGAAACATTATTATTATTTAAAAAATTATTTAAGTATTGTTTTTTGATTTTGTTAATATAATTTTTTAGCCAATTTCCTTTTCTTTTTATAATTGTTCTCATAAGTTTTATTTGTTCTACTATTCTTAAGTTTGAGAAATAAAATGTCTTTTTCTATTATGTGCTGCATTATGTTATTATTCATCCATGACTGTTTAAATATATTATGTGTGTTTTCATTATTATTTTTATATCCATTTTTTGTTTTATCAGATTTATTCTTAGTTGTTATTATTGATTTATCAATAATTCTCTTTAATTTATTTATATATTTATTAGGATCTTTATTATAGTCTTTTTTAATTTCCAGGGTGAGATCTATTAGGCCTACTTTAGTATTATTGTTGTTGTTGGTTGGGGTTTAATGGCGCAAAAGCAGCTGTGGCTAAGCTGCGCCAACTTTAGTATTAAGATAATTTTCATCAACAGTGTATTTAATACTGTAATTCTTTTCTCTTTGTGATCTTCAATTTCTATTAGAATTCCAAAATGATCAGATACATCCCATTGTATTATATTAGTTTCTATATTATAATTATTCATATATGTAAAACAATGATCTATACATGTTTTGGAAGAATGTGTGTTTGTATTACAATTTCTTGTTGTTTTGTAAACCTGATTTTTATATCCCAAGTTATTTATTAGTATATTTTTACTTAATTATAAATAACTTATAAATACTTAAAAAAATTAAGTAAATTATTTATTGTACTATTCGTATTTATGTCTATATTAAAAAATTAAAAATTAAATTATATATGAGAATTTAACATTTTTAAACATTTAAGATCTCTTTCAAATAAAAAATTGAAGAGCACTAACATTTTGGCCATTTTTTAATAATATATTTAACTGAATTCAGGTTTAAATGGGAAAAGGACATTTGAGGCGTGAAGAACCTTTCCGAATAACTTTTTGAGATATTGAACACTAAAAAAGCTAAATACTTGTACAAAAATCTGGACTGCACATATCATTTTTTATTTTTCGCTGTTTTGGGGATAATAGTGATCGAGTTTAGTCCATTTTACCAAACGGTAGGTCGTCTTTCTTACCACAGGTTGATGCAAACAACTTAAAATCTCGGGATTTGAGGGTTAGTTCACACTGCCTCTTAACGCCTCAATTTTAATGGTAATTTGTTTAATTTCTTTTCTTTTCGAGATAATCACTAGCACTAGCAGATGTTTATTATATAGAGATTTTATTATCAGTAATAAAAGTATTCCGAACAACCTTATCTGCTAAAATAGAGTGCTCTAATTATATAAATAAATAATTTTCATGAATTTAACAAAGCAATATTTTTGGAAAACCACAGAGTTCACAATCAGATACTGCAAATGCAGAATTTCACGTTTCACTTCTCCCCAACGATTTATTAAGAACTGAAATGCATCGATTATTTTTTTTTTAATTAGCCTAAATGAAATAATATTTGACTTAATGTTTTAAATTATCAGATAAGTTTTCTTCAAAACAAATATTTATCTGATCTTTAATCTCTTGAATTGGTTTTTTTTTTTCCTCTTCTGATTTTGTATTTGATAAAAAAAAAAAAAAAAAAAGTTTCACTCAAAGTAATTAAAGTTTGATATTTTACAGCATAATTTCACTTTTCTATTTTTAGGAAATTTCAATAAATTCTAATAAAGAGTCTTATAAAAGTTTAGTGTTTGTGTGTGTGTGTGTGTGTCTAGTCAGCTTTAATAACTTTTGAAAATTGCCACAAGCATTTACAGACAGGGACGATCTACTCTGTATTTGAAAATTTCTTTCTGTGGATCTTTGAGAAGAAATTTCCGCGTGAAAATGCCCAAAGAAAAACATTAGATACAAAACATTGTGTATTCTAATGATGGATACAAAAGATAGTCGTCGTGACAGATGCTAACTTATTTTGTTTCAATATACTCCAATTTATTAAAATTAATTGGATTTCGTCAGCTTAACGTAAATATTTACGGAAAATTTGAAAACGTTTTATTCTATTCTGTGACATTGATAAATTCTAATTTACAGGCCCTATTCTAACTCTTCTCGTCTGTATTTTTTTTAAAAACTTTAAAAACCAAAGAAAGCAATAAAAATAGCAAGATATAAGGAAAGTAGGCTTTCAGTTCTTTCAGGAGTTTTTTTTAAAATCCATTTCTGCCAAAAAACTACTTATTGTCACATTTCAAAACTGGTCATCCCACCAATGTAATGATCACTAATGACTAATAAAGTAAAGCTCGGATCTACTAAGACTAATGTTGCTGTTTTGGCTTCAACGTTTTCAGTTGATTTGGAAGATTAACCAATGTTTCGGCAATCAGGTGAATGATTACAAAAACATAGAAATAGTAGAACAGAATTAAGCGTAATCATTATATTTATCAGTTCTAGTTTGATCTTGATTAAAAAATGAAATTAGCTAAAAAGAGATAGCGATTTCATACTGAACACGTTAAAAATATTTCAGCAACAGCAAAATATTTGGTAACTTATAGCATTTGATGAGTAACTAAATAATTTGGTAACATCAAAGTTCATCCGTTCGAAACTACTAGTAACTACTTTTCAGATAATCTAGTTTCTACGAAAAATTAACTAGTTGATATTATCAACCTCTCACGGAAACGAACTAAAAAAAAATATTCGGAAAAATTATTTCAATATATAGTAATTAGTATCAGAATAAAAAAAATAATGATCACCTTTGTTCTAAATTCGAAATTCCTGTTTCATACAAATAAATAAATAAATAAATAAATAAATACAAAGATCTGATTAAAAAAGAGATTAAATTGTAGTTAGCATTGTGAGCTCAGTTGGGTATCAATATATTCAGTTTGAAAGGTATTTCGAATACATTTTGTATTGTGGGTTTAGGGACTTTTTCACCGCCCAAATAGTAAGTTTATCTTGAACAGTATGCTGGGTAATTACGAGATCAATCTGAATAATACAACGAACTAACTAAAACTATCTGAAAAACATGAAATTTATAACAGGGTTTTTTAACAATATAAAACCAAACATGTTTATTAAAATTTTATTTTTAATCATTTTCTGGAAGCGAAACAAGGACTTATAAGGAGAGAGCACGGCGTGTATATCGAGAAAATCAATGCCCTTTTGTAAGATGAAAGTACACATGGAGTACTTCAAAAATACATACGGGTTGAGGGGCCAACTCTCAAGCGTTTCCGAGATAGTTGACAATGTTTTCATCGATTTCCGAGTATTAGCTTATTAACTTACTATTCGATTTGAAAGCAAGTGTTTTTGTGGCGTGGTCAGTAAGTTATCGGGCTGGAGAATATTCGTATGATAAATGTATCGTTGAGAAGATTAACCGGCAGCTTTGAAACTTTTCTCGAGTTCCGACAGGAACCCGAGAACAAATAATTGTTACTTCTTGTAAGACTCTCACCAACGATAAGATGAAGTTTCTCGGCTGGTTACAAGCGAAATTATGGAGGAGAGATATGCTCAAGATATTAGTGCGCAAGAATCAAGGAAAGACAACGATTGAAAAGAAAATCCTATCGACAACGTCTCCTAAGTTACCTAGTGTGATTAAATGATGAAAGAAAATCTACAAATTAAATGGATTTAAGGTATTTGTAGAATTCAGCTTCACTGATATCTGAATTAAGTTACTGGAAGCTGTAAGGTTATTATGAATTCCAAGTATTATTTAAGTACAAACTATATAACTTGATTCGTATTTTACTGTTTTTTTGTCTGATTTTAAATTTGCCTGCTATTTCTGACTGAGAAATTGATGATTTTTTTGTTTCTTAGTTGCTGAACACTAACGAGCCTCTTTGGAAATCGGAAGGTCTTGAAATATGTGGTAATAGAACTCACAATAGTACAATTAATTTTCTAAATATTTCTTAATTTGTGAAAAGTTTAATATTTTAATTTGAAAGTTACTGAATTTTTTAGTAATGAAATCGTACTTGGCGTGGGAAGACACTAAACGAGTTTAATCTATTCTAATAGTTTAAAAAAACAACAACAACAACAATATGTTTAATAAATTTATTTCGTAACCAATTCCCCTCCCAAATCAATTTCTGGATACTTTCACACTATAATTACTGTTTTCTAATATCATTAACTATACACATCTTAATCTTGTCAGTTAAAGGAAACGCATATTGTTTATTCATTTATTTATTTATTTATTTTTATCAAAATATTATTTTCAAGAAAATTATTTTTTAATTCAATTTTTTTTTAATACTATAGGTGCTTTGCTATTACTGGTCAACATGATATTGATGTCCCTGAGCAGTTATCTCGTCACTAACAATTTTATTTACTATTTCGTTATTTGTTTTGAGTTGATAGCTTTATTAGCTGGTCATCTTGCTTACCAAGTCGGTAAAGACAAACGTCGTTATTATTCTGAAGTGGTTTTAGCGGCAGTTTTAGCGACTGTGACTTCGGTAAGTTTAATAGTGGCCGTTGGAATCGACTTTACCATTGATTCGTCCGTCGACTGCCCAGTAAGCGCTTGCTTAAATTTAACGCCCTTTCCATTAATTTCAAACTGTCATTGGAGGTGCCGAACAGTAAATGAAGTACTTTACTTGGTAAGTTTAACACTTGCAGTCATTAACACTATTATAGGACTACTCACAGGGATATTAGGGTATTGTACGGCACCAGGACGAAAAAGGTTCCCTAAGAACTTAGGAAAAACAGAAGTGACATCTGGATATCTCTCCTTACACATATGTTACTGCTGTTTACATCAATAGATTCGTCTATTTTTTTAAGATATTGTGAATTCTTAGAAACATTATCTTCATTTATGCAAAAAAACAAACCGATGAAAATTAAGAGTTAGAAGTGAACGATATTGTCTTTGCTCAGTATAATGAAGGACAAGAATTAAACAACAATAACAAAAACGTAATTTTTTTCTTGATATGCTTAATAATTCCATAAGAATGGAAAAAGCCAAAAAGAGTCCCAACTAACAGAAAATAAGAAAGAAGAAGAAGAAAATATATATTTTAGAATTAAAACTGAAATGTAAATTCCCTTCAAATGACATGTATTTTGTAGAACTAGAAGAATCAAAAAATAATAAATCAAAGATGTAAAAAAATGTATTTGATGCAACAAGAAAGATCTCTTGATGTATATTTTTTCAATTATTTTATTCAGATATTTACTTAAAATTAACATAATAATATAAATAACGTAAAATCACTTCAATCCATCAGCAAATCAAGACTACGTGTCAATTGATTTGAAGAGAACATACAATTGTCGCACTCATCCTTCATTAGATGTAAGGAAGAAAACATTGGAGTTCATAGAGGGAGGTAACTTGGATTGAAAGCTAATATCTAAAATATTGCGTAAAAAAGTAAAACAGTCTTTTCTGTAAATTAACCAGAGCACTTTTTGGGGAGGGGGGGGGTACAGATAATGAAATATTAAATTTATTTATTTATTTACGTAAAATTCATCACCATCAAAATCTGCATAGGATAGTGGAAGACAGGGAAAAAAAAGAGCTAATGATAGTTGAAATTTAACTCTACAATCATGCACTTTACAGTTTTAAATGTTGTTGCTGCGCCTTGCGTTCAAAATCAAGAATTTTAGCGAGAAATAATGCTCATAATAAGTAATGTAAATTCCTCCGGTACAGCTTACTCGTACTTGACTTGTATTTTATCGTTAATCTATTATGACCGACTACTTACATTTTTCCTTTAGGTGTAATTAAACTTTAAACACTGGTAAAAACTGCATATAAATCTATGTATGGAAATAATAAATATATTTTGGGATAGTTTTTTTCTTTCTCTAGATATATTATCATCGTTCTAACAAAACTCAGGAAGTATAAAACTTAAATTTCTCAAAACATCAAATTAAAACTTGAATTTCCTTGAATAGTTGCATCTTTCATCGCGATTTCAGTTCGATACATTTAGGGGAATGCACTTCAACTTTCAAAAATATAAACTTAAAGTGATTGCATTTGGCAATTCTTGCCAGAACTTATTTCATATATTGAATAAATGTAGTAATACATGTGTTTAGCAATTTAATGACAACTTTTTAAAACCTTTTTAAAAACAAGTCTGCAGATCAGTGAACAAAAATAAAATAAAAAAGATAACCAGTGAAAAGAGAGAAAATTTTGTTTGAATCTTCTTTTGAGGAACGCTAAGACCTTACAAATGTAAAACTTACTGTAACTTAATAATTAGTTTCTTTTCAATGATAATTTACTTGAAAATTTTCAAAACTGACAAATTTACTAATTTATTTTTTGGAAGAAAAAAAAATGAAATAATCTAATATTTTAAAAAAGAAAACAAAAACAATATGACAGTTTATCTTTAATTTTTAATGATGAACGTTTAATTTTAACCTAAGCCGATCAATGACAAACATTAATTTCATGTTTATTTCCAAAGCTCATTTCACAATAATAATGATTAAACTCAGTATCTATGAAAATTTTTGTTACCTAATCGGAAGATAATTTTAAAAAAATGTTTAAAATGAAGAATCAAGAGCTAGTTAATGTTATCGTTATTAAATAATACAAACAATCTTACCTTTATGGCTTCAGAAATTAGATGGAATTCTTTGAGAGAAAAAAACAAACACTCCACTTACCTAGAAAGAAGAAAAATATGCTTATTATATAATTTTTAAGCTTCATTTACAGGAACAGTAATAAGAAATATTTTTTATTTTGATTTCGATGGCTTAAATTCTGTAAATTAAGTTCTTTGTCTATTAAAAATAAGATGTAAAGTGGATTTTGATAAGAACTAGTCGGCTACCCGTCGCTTCGCTCCGGAAGCCTCCCTTATGTAACGGAAAACAATTTTTTATTTATTAAAAACACAGACACACACACACACAAATTACATCAAGGAAACTAAAACTAAATTTTTTAAAAGCTTTTTTTTTAATTTAATTTTTGATATCTATATTCTCTCAATCTACGACTGCTTTTAGAACCACCTTGTAAATCATATATCTATGATATATTTTTATTTTTTACAGAGATTAGA
>JAFIDM010009631.1:75651650-75701650 GCA_023159025.1 Thereuonema tuberculata | reverse complement strand
GATAATTGCTGCTAATAATAAAACGAGAATCTTCTTTTTGCCTTGGAATTAACAGTTTGAGATGCTTAAATCGCACATTGATTTCTTCAGGCAGTATCAGCCAAACTGATCTCGCCTGGTTTTAAAAGTTAGATAGTGATCAATTAAGAGTCACACTGTAGTCTTTTCAAATTCGATCCTGTCCTTGGAAAATATTAACGGTCGAACAATAAAAGAGAGCATGAGTTTTCAATGGAAATATTGATTTATAGAAGTCGACTATACCTTAGCACTAACAGAATGATTTACGTATTGTCACGATTACTTTAGTAAATTTAAAAAAATATGGAATGCACAAACCGTATGTTGCCAACGTCATTTTTAAGCAGCTCGATAACAAATTCCGAAAACATACCATAAAACTATATTAGTCACTCCCTGAACTTACATACCCTCGCACTTATGTATGCTTTGCACATGGAACATAAGTGTAACACAGAGCGAAAATATAAACATTATGATTTCATTGTCGCGAAACATTTTTTCCTATGGTTGAAAGTAGATAAAATTAAAACTCATTCGTTCTTTAAAATTCATGAACGTTCGTTAAGCAACGGATGACGGTATTATTATTCCTAATATTTCTTAGCACAGGAGCTAAGACAAAAATATTGTTAGTATTCAAGAAATGGCAATTAAGGCGTATTTTAAGGTATGACAGTTGTATCAAATAGAAGCAGCAAAACAAATTGACGTAGATCAAAAAACTGAAAAACAAACAAACAAACAAAAAATAAAAACCCAAGAAATAGGCGGATAAATGACGTCTGGCAGAGTATCTGATGGGAGAGTCAAAGTATTTAGTTAATAATACTAAACACTAAGAAAAAGACTGAAAGATTATTTATAGTATCATGGGAATCTACACAACTGCCTGGCTATTATGCGTTGCCACGATATGATTATGATTTTTATCTCTATTATTTTAGTTAGAACGAAGTTGTTTAAAGCATTAAAACTTAGAAAGTACAAAAAAAATCGTTCAGTATGCTGCAAGTTCTTGGATTGTAGATAAACAGAAAACTAACAATGGTAAAGCCGAATTCATCTTTATTGAGAAATCTAAAATGTGAAGGTGACAAAAAAGCATACGCTATTTATGTGAAAAGTATATGAAGTGAAATGATTTGTCGATTTTAAGACATTTTGCGTTGATCTGTAGCAATGAATTAGTGTTTTTTGTTGTTCATGCTTACTGTTAATCACTTAATTTTGATTATAATTGGATTTATCATTGATTCCACCAAGAGCTGCAAATAGCCCTAGAATATAGCATAATAGATCTCAGAGCGATTATATCATATAAGCTTATATGTTTTGGATCGCTGCTTACATCCATGGTTTCAACTCGCAGTCAAGGAAGTGAATTTGTTTCAAATCATGAATTTTCTAAAAAAATAGGCAGTTATACATATTGACCTGTCTATCTTTGTTCTAGTTCAAAATGTGTGTTCTTTTCATGATCATAATAAGGCGGAAAAAAAAACTTTATATATAATTTATTATTTACAGAAGATGATCTTAAAATATTTTTATATTAATTGAATTATTATTATTATTAAATTTGCTTTTCCCTGCTTATTTTTTAAAAAAATTATTTTTGAAACACTGTAAAAAAAAAGGAACTGGGAAGGCACTGTAAAATCTCTTCTCATTCTATAAAAAAGGGAGTTAGTTCGCAAATAGTTCCTCCGTAAAAAATGAACGAATTCACTTAAAAAAGATCCTAAAATCAAGAACTTGTTCAAAGAACGCGTTCCTTCTAACTACAGCAATAATTCATTCTCTAGTTGTCCCTCTTACATATTCCCAACTTTAATCAGACATTAATGTTGCATAAACAATTCAGAATTTTTCATTAAAATTCATCAGAAGAAAGCTGCTCCACCCCCCTTTTTTTCCTCAGTAGAGAGGTTCTGTACACAAACTATTTCATAAATGCTTTTTGCTTTTATAAAGGAGCAAATGAAACAACTTCGGTGTGATGACTCATTGCGTGAATCATTTCCCATTCTGACCGTCAGTAATTTTTTATGTTATTCCTTTTCTCAACAAAGATATGCTATTCTTTCTGGAATTAAATCAAAGATGTATTTGTTATTCAAGTTTATTTCTTTTTTTTTTTCCTTTCAAAAGAAAAAGGGAGGGGGAAAAAAAAAAAGGGAAAACACATGCCATCTAATGTTAAAAGAAAGCAGGTGACCTGATAAATTATTCCCCTTTTTTCTCAAGTGAGAATCTCACCACACTCCCTCCCCCCTCCTATTTTCACACTGGATTCATTATTTTTGAAGAGACAAAAACCAAAAAAAAAAAAAACCACTACGATTATTTTTTTTCCAAAGACAAAGAGAATTTAAATGAAAGAAGTGAATTTCTTCCAGTCCTTATTTTTAAACTATGAAATATTCAATTCAACGTTTTTCAAGAATTTTTTTTACATTAATATTTTTATTTCTGTTTGAACAAAATCTGATAAGACGATAATAACAAAGTTTATCAATAAACCTCGTAATCCGGTCGCAACGCAATACTTTTTTTCACTGAGAGGAAAAGTTTGGTTTCCATTTATTAGTTTTGTTCTTCCTTTCATCAATTTTAAGTTGAAATATTTTAATCCTTGATGTAAAATCAACAAATTAATCATATTTATTACTGTTTTCAATTGTTATCTGTATTGCAATAAGTAATCTATTGCAAATTTCGTAAACTCTGGAGAAAAAAACAAAACAAACAAAACAAAAAAACTGTTCATTTTTTTAAAATCAATAAAAAATAAAGCACCTGTTTTTCTATTTCATTTTAGATCCACTGAAAAACAAGAACCAGTGCCAATTTCTGAAAGGTGATAAAATAAGTTACAAAATTTTGGAAGAAATGTATTATGTATATATAATTCAGTATGCTGACATCCGAACATTCAAAAATTAAAATTTCATTACAAGTAGATAATTTCTAAGTTTAAGGTCAAGAACATTAATCGATTAACTCAGAAATATCCAATGATATA
This sequence comes from Thereuonema tuberculata, assembly GCA_023159025.1. NCBI lineage: Eukaryota > Metazoa > Arthropoda > Chilopoda > Scutigeromorpha > Scutigeridae > Thereuonema > Thereuonema tuberculata. The sequence continues at coordinate 75,698,601 of JAFIDM010009631.1, read as the reverse complement.
TTTTATTCTCATAAATGAATAATACTAGTTAAAAAAAAGTACAAAATATTTGCTAAATGATATTTTACATATTGAAATAAGCAAAATCTAGTAAATATATAATTTTTTTTCAGCAACAATATTCTGATATTTAGATATCGAAAATTTCTGTTCAGTAATGAATTAGATTAATAGAAAAAAAAAAAAACTTATTTATTTATTCCCAAAGATCTTGCAGGGACTTGCTATCGTGCGTAATGCCACAAACAGAAATAGCCTAATTCAAAGCTTATAACAGAATGGTGAAACATAGTTTATAGTATATAATTCACTGATGATTCTTAACTCCCTTATCAAAAACCGCTACAATATATATCAAATCGATAAAAACAAAGATTAGGTTATACATTGAATTTCGTTTTGCATTAAAATAATAAAATGTTTGAAAGTTGTTATTTTTTTTCTTTTTTAATTGAGCGTTGCATAATTACACGAAGTATAAAGAAGAAACAAAGAAGTGATAGTTTTTCGCTTTAATTTGGCTTTCGTGTTTTACAGCCCCTCTCTCACTGTATTTTTTTTTATTTTGGTTGGATAGAAAAAAAAAAAAGTAACTTTAGTCAGTTGAAAAAGTAACTTTCCAATTCCTGCAACACGTTACGGTATGTTGGTTCTCTTATAACAGCTTAAGAAACTATTAACTGACTGATTTAGAATTGATGTATTTTATTCTCATAATAAAAAATACCACATAAAAAAAATATGTAAAATGTTTGTCGAGTATTTAACTTATTTCTTATCTTATTTTGTCAGTTATTTAAAATATCGTCTCTTTGTATATATAATTTTGTTGAAGATATTGCCGAGAGAAAAAGCGAGAGAGAAGAATTACCATGGTATTCTATTTAATGATAATATATTAATTATATTATTATTCACTAGAATTTCCAGATTTTTTTTCCACAATAATATCATGTCTAATTATTAGCAGAATTATTAACTACGGAATAATGTCACTAAAAATAGCATTTAAATTTAAGTTTGGTAAAGAAAATAAAAAAATAAATAAAAAAAAATGATGTTTTCTCAAATAGTAATGAAGGTGAGTTAATTAAACCCTTTTGGAAATGAGCTAACCATTTATTTACACTCACTAGATTTAAATTTTCATTAAGGATTTTAAGGCGAATCCTAGTAAATAAAAATTATAATAATAGCCTGACGTTAGTGGGATACATTCATAATGTGGGGGCCCAAAAGATAATGTACTACGGGCCCCGAAATAGTTTTTGTGCAACAACAATTTGTATTGAATCCTTCGGAAGCTTTATCTTATCTACAGTTATTTTTTTATTATTATTATTATCTTGAACGCTTTTATTTGGGAAGATCTGCACCCGTTCTACAGTTAATCATGGCGGCGAACCAACATTCAATGGCTGTTGTTTCTCTCTATTATTAAAAATAGAGGCGATCGTGTTTCAAGGTCAAAAATTGGGATTCCCATGCAAGCATTAAATATACATTTACAAAAGCCAACAACTTATTCTTGAAAATGGAGTCTACTCAAGCTTGTTCACGGGTAAGTTATTCAGAGTTATTTACCATATGTTCCAGAAATTAGATATCTGTTAACAGTTAGTCGAAATTTTATAAAGAAACTGAAAAGGTTATTCTGCTTTAACTGATATCTATGAAACGAAAGAAGGAAAAAAAAAAAAGTTAAACTCGTCTTCTATTACTTCAAGGTTCAAATTCTAATTTACTGGCGTTGCTTTCTTAGTTATCTGAGTCAACATGGCAGTGAAATATCATCGGTTACAGGAAATTAAGAAAAAAAGAAAGAATAGTTTCATATTCTTTAGCGAATTGAAAGGATCAATAAAAAATAACACATTTCACTTTTAATTAATAGTATTAATTCTCAATAAGATGATTTTTTTTTCTCCATCACGTAGTTACTTTCACTGTTACTTTTTAAAATTTAAATTCTATTTGTAGCTTTAAAATTCAAAAAACAATAATATCGCAGAACATCTTGAAATTTTATTTTGTTAGAAAGATTAAAAAAAAAACCTTTTCCTACTACTATTTTTAAGCAATTATTCAGATAATTTATTTTTATTTTAAGCTGTTATGGCTCTTGTATCGGAAATTATTTTTTTTTAAAAATACCAAACAAGAGAATTAAAAATAGTTTCTTTTTGCTTAGGTAAGATCGAGAAATGAAAAACCGAGCAGATCTATTTTATTGATTATCGTAGGTAAGTAGAAGATCAAGAACAATCTTGTTTTGAATATTATTAATCCATTTCGATTATCCAGAACAAATTTTAGCTCTGATAAAACAGCACCTGCGAACTTAGCTTCTATTTACAATAGAACTTGTTCATAAAGGCTTTTGCAGAAGATATTATTATCATTTATTTCCTTTTTTACAATTTTATAAAACCAAGAATTTTACAAAAAAAATAATAAAATAAGATGCTTAAAATTCTTCGGATTTAACGATAAGGTATTTTCTTTTAATCTTAATTTTTATCTTTGAGGTCCGTTGTTATGCTTTCAAAAGAATTTTAATTCCTCATTTTTAAAAAAAAAAAAAAAAAAAATCCTAACCAGAGAATAAGATAATCTACAATTCTTTTTTAAAATGTAGAATATTTATTTCATTCATTACTCAACTGTAACTGGCTCTTATCCTTATGTTTCTAAAAATCCGTAAAAGTTATTTTTCGAAAAAGATTTAAAAGATTCCCTTAGTGATGAGACCCAAAACTATCGAAATATTTTCATAGCTACTAGAAACCCAGGAAAAGTGGATTCTCCCAACGTACGACTGCTTTCTCACAACTACCCGATAAAAGTGGATTCTCCCAACCCACGACTGCTTTTTGAACCAGCGAGTGCGTCTATGGCATATTTGTATTTTTTATAGTAATTAGAATGTAGTCCCCGTGGCCTAATGGATAAGACGTTTAACTTCGGATCAGAAGGTTGCAGGTTCGATTCCCGTAGCGAACTTGTAGAAATTATTTCTATTTTCACAAATCACAACAATTGCGCCGGACAGACAAACAGAGAATAAAAGATTTTAGTAATATAGATTTCAGTGATTAATATCTTTTCCGTAGGACACCTTTGCTTTGTAGAATAGGATAAGGAATTACACATACTTACGAAATTTCAATAGTGAAACTTAAAATTATCTTGTTTTTGAAATTAATTAATCCAATAGAAATTAAACAAACTGCATTTATTTCAAAACATTTATCAGTCTTTTCTATCAGTCTGGAATTTTTGTTCCAAGGACAGAATGTCTGGCACTGAACTTAATAAGGGAATCTTACGCATTAATTATCTGTCGTACAACATTAGGAAACAGTCGAAAACTTTTCAGTTTCAACCCTGTCAACTGACTCAGGAAATAAAGAAGTAAAGTTAACCTTTCTCATATTTATCTGGGGTGGACTAATGATAGCGAGCCAAAGGACGACTGCTATTATGATCTCATTTCCGGAGGTTTTTTTGCGAGCAGTTCTTGGAATATTTCTTGATCTATTATGTCGATTCAGCGCCCCCGACGGTTTTTATTTCTCTACATGACATTGTGATGAATAACAGCTTATATTTTGAAGAAGAGAATGCATTGAGAGTTGAAAGTCCGAATTCGATAATAGGAATAGACATAATTTTATCAATTTATTTTGACTACAGAATACAGAATATCTAAAAAAGAAAAAAAGAAAAAAAAGATGACGATTCAACTTTAAAACAATAAAATAAAAATCTATGCAAGTTAATTTAAATGAGAAAATCATTCAAGATAATTGTCCGTGTAACTTCAAAAATCATTCCAAAAGCGAATTAAATATGCTATGTGTCACAAAGCTGAAATTCTAATTCAACAAAACAATGAAGTAGCTTCAGTGAAAGAACAGAAACTTTGCTCTTGACAACACTGTGTAATATAATGAAATGCATATTCTTAATATGGAAATGTTCTGAAAAATGATTTTAAATAAAGATTAAAAAATTCAGTCACATAAGACGAAATTTTGATGACCTATCCAAAGATAGCAGGTAAAAAAAACTGAAGATGTGATTAAAGCTATACAGGCGGCCCCCCGGTTACGGACGACCCGACTTACGACGCTCCGTACTTATGAACGGTCTCCCAAGGCTCCACATAAGGATAATTTATAATTAAATAATTACATTAATAATTCGGGAACTAGTTTCTTCTGCGCATGGAAACAAACCCACATGGAGTAAGCGATTCGTGGGTGCAGCATCTCCTATCTAAACATTTTGTAAGAGTTTGTTTTTATGTTCTTTTTGTTTGAATTTAAAGAGCACAATAGTTTCTGTAACTTATTATTACAGTACAGGGGTATTATTATTATTATTATGTAAAAGTTTCAAACCTTGGGTTTCCCCAGCAAAAACAATATGGCGGGTCAAGGACCAAAGCACATATTGCCAAGTGTAAAGACGTGTGCAAGAATGATTAGGGATGTGTGCTTGTGTCCATAAATTTCCTAACTATGCGTATTGTGTTGAGTATTACAGCCTTCTGGAGTTGTGCATAAGTGTTTTTGTGAATTCCTAATGTGCTGAGGCTGTGATGCAATATGTGAGGCACCAGACCAGTAGCGGACAGGATGATGGGTACAACACGTACTCGGTCCTGCCTCCACTGCTTCTGGAGCTCGTATACTAGATCAGTGTATATTTACTGATCTTGATTGCGTGAGTCTATGTTCTTGCTGATAGGCACTGCAATATAGTGACGATAGTTCATGAATAGTTCTACTGCCAACAATAGCGGAATAGCGAATTACGGCATCCCTGCTATACCTGAGATGTTCCAGATGACGGAAATTTTTGAAATATAATGAAGGAGGCGTTGATTTGCTGTGAGTGCGACTGTGTTGAGAGTAGAAGCACCTTCAAAACTGATGAAATCGCAGTACCATAAATATCGCAGTTTCATAGATATAGTTGCTCGATTTGCTATGACACATAAAGGATGGCATACAATGCCTCAATTTTATCTTCTTTTTTTTTTTTTTAATGAATATTAAAAGTGTTCAAGCGACTGTCTTCTTCAAAACACGTTTTTGTGGCGAATACAAAAACAAACAACTTCGAGATGATTGGTGTAAGACATGGATTCTTACAGCAAATCGAGCAACGATTTCTATGATACTGCGATATGTATAGTGCACCGTTTGTGACAATACTGGGAAGATGAAGGTACGCAGTATACGTAGGCCTGACTCTGAAGCTTTTAGGAAAACGATGGAAAGGGAAGATCGACATATACAATAGGGCCGTGCTAATATAGACCCACGGGTCACTTGGAGAACAATTCATCATTTATTGGAAGCCAAATTGCAGTTTCGGGAGAAACCAAGCTACACCCTCCTTTAATTCTTCTTTAAGAATGGCTACAGAAGATTCATTTGGTGAGAAAACAACTGCAGTGTAGAGGCGACTCTACCATACCATCTTTCATACCATATATCTTCTGTGATGAGTCTAGATTCTTCTTAGATCGTTGAAATGGCTGCATCTTTGTTAGATGCCCGGAATGTTGAATGCACAAAGACTGATCGTTAATATATTGACAAGATAATCAATCCTATAATTCTCTCATTATGGAGTTCCAGCAGGATAAAGCCCGAACCCATAAGGCTAGAAGCACAAAGGAAGGTTAGTTCCTAAGTCCACAGACCTAAATCTGTACAGCACATATAAGACCAGCATGGGAACACCTAGCCTCAATCCTCACAATGTTGTAATCGAGTTCACCATACAGGTGTAGTAAGACATCATCCCTTAACGTAACACCCGATTTTCCAATTAGACGTGGACATATCGGATTCAATCCAGGAATGAGGTCATGGATTTTTCTTAGGTTATTTCTCCTCCGAACGAGTCCTACGGTCCACTCAGCTCTCTGCAAAATGGGAACCGGTGAATTTGTAAAATATGAATTTTTTCGGTAAATCCTGTAGACAAATTTAAAAGGCATTTTCTTGGTTTGTTGCTCCAAAGGGTCCTACTTTCTTAGAAATTGACCAGAAAACAACTTTTTTTATTACCAGAAAAGCTCTTAAATAAAAATATCTACAAAACGGATTCCAGTGGTCGAGCAGTTTTAATGTGTTGTAGTGAAGCTTGTAATGCTTACGGCAATGAATGAGAATCCCCTAAAAGTTCAATTTTTTTTAATTATCGAATGTGGTTTATTAAGTTATTTATTTTTATTTTTCTGTACATACTTGAATCATTTAAAATCCTGTATAGTAATTTAATAATTAATTTAATTATTGGTGTACACAATTGTTACATACATCCGGAAATAATCAGAAATCCGGCCAATACATAATATTTTTGAAATAAAGGCGATCAGTAAGTAAATGATCAAGAAACTGTCTTTTGTATCAGATATTATGAAACCAAGGATAGTTTTATTAGATTGATTAGTGAAGTCTAAATATACACTTTGCTACGGTGGGCAACGGTATATTATCAGAAGCGGTGTATCACCGAAATAGCCGATGTAAGGAATATTTTTTAATATAAAATGCGTAATAAATATGTTGAAATAGTTGGATATCTAGGCAAAATATCTGTGGTGATCAGAATAAATATTTTAATGATTCCAGCATGTAGCAATAAAAATAACTAAATAAAATATAAATAAATAAAATAAACCATCTTCGATAATTAAAAAAAGAAATTGAATTTCTTTAAGTGGATTTGAATTCACTAGGCGATTAGTGGAATTTTTTCAACCGGAAGACGTTTTTTTAGTATTATTATTTAAAAGCTTTTCTGTTGAAAAGAAAAAAATAATATTAAATTTAATCGATAAGAGTAATTACTATTTACTAATTTAGATTTTTTAAGCTTAAAAAATATATTTGAATTATGATTTGCTTTGTGTTTAATCCTTTTTTGTTATGTAACTCCAACAACAGTACTTTGCAGCATTTCCAAATTAATACAATGTGTTTTTATTCTTTTGTTAATTCTATAGGTGTTTTTCAGCTTTTGCTGTCACTAGGTATGTTCAGTGTAGCTGTAATGATTGGAAGATTTCTTCCAGATATTCTGTTCTTCTGGGGATTTATTGGCTGTAGTTTAATCTACTTCATAGAGGCAGTGTATACAATTTCAGGAGGATGTGACCAAAACAAGAACGAAAAGGCCTTAAGGATATCTAACAAGCTATCAATACTTGGCATCGGAGCCTCAACGGCTGGGATTGTCTTCGCACTGGGAGCAGTCGCTTGGGCGCCCTGGGACTGTGCCGCTGATCTTGGATCGACATGCGTTCCCAATATTAACTTTTGGCTATTCCCATCACCGCCTTATGCGAACGATGATTGCAAATCTCGTTGCTTTCCTAACTACACACTTTGGTATTACGGATTAGCAGGGGGGACTTTACTATTAGGATTGTTCAGTTTTATACACTTCATCAATGCATTTTGCTGCGGAAAGCACAGACAAAATTCCTATAAACTCAAGGATGCCGAAAATGCATCCGCCTCTAATAGTGGAATTGCTTACACCAGACTAAAAACAGAGGAGGATTCAGACTGAATTATAAGATGAATAATAATTTAAAAATGCAATACTTCCGACACTTGAAATAACAATGTATGGACTATAAATTTCTGAATAAATCTTTAAAAAATTTTAAAATTTGAGTGAGAAATTTACCAGACTGGGAAAATAAAAAGTTTTATGAAATGAAATGAAAGTTATTTTAAGTGTTTATTTAAAAGAATGCATTTAATTTCTTTAATAGCGTAGGGTTTGTTTGTTTGGTTTTTTTTCTTGAGTAAATGGATACTTAATTTTTTTTCATATGAATTCTGTATTAAGTTATACCTCTTGTATGTAATCGCAGAAATTGTCAGATGTACCTTAAAGCCTCGTAAGAGATGATCAGTAAAACCCAAAAGTTGTCCAACAATTGGTAGTAGACAACTAATTCTTTGGTGTTTCTTGATAAGTAATTCTTCCAATGATTCTTGGAGGGATTAAGTATGGACTAAGCGTAAAAGAAACATCTGCAAAAAAGCTGTTTAAAAAATTCCTGAATAATCAGCATCATAGAGAATGCGGGAGGGAGAAGGACCAGAATAGATATGCACTCCTTTGTCTGTTTTGTTTCTCGAAAGTAAAGGATTCATATAGATGACGCATTTAAACTGTATTAAGTTATATACAAAGGAAAGCACAGACAAAATTCCTATAAACTCACTCACCTAAGGGAATCTGCATTTATAAGAAATGGACTTCCAGCATAAAACTATTTTTATATATATGCCAGTGTATCTGGTCAAAGAGTTTATATTACAAACTATTACATTTAAGTTTTTACAGAAGCATTGAGAATAATATATTTTACGATAATAATTCAACATTACTTAAATAAAAATAAAAAAAATTTACGAAATAAAGTTATTTAGCTAAAATAACTTTATAGTAATTTCTACTGTATTTCAAACAATATTGTGGTGGTCTAGTTTTTAATTTAGATTTTACCTAGCAAAAAATGAATTTGGAGATTTTGGGTTTTGCATTAAAAATATGCAAAGAAATGAATATAATATGAAAAAAAAAATTGTAAATAGGAAATCTAAATGAATTGTTTTGAATGATGTATTTGTTTTACCATGATAGTGCCATTATTGATGAATAAATATTAAAAATTAAAAAAAAAATCATTTCACTGAATACTTCATTTTAATAATGTCAAATTTAATTTAATTCAATAACAGTATCCTACAATATCATGTTAACTTTGTAAAATTATCGTTTCTACACAAAAACGCTTTAATATCTTATGAAACATTGGCAAAAATGAATATTTGGAAATCAGCCTGATACCAAAATACTGTTGCAACATTATTTCATGTAATTTATTAGATCGATAATGTAGAAACCTTTAAGAATAATAATTATTATTATTATTATTTAAGGAACTATAATAACAGCTAAATAATTCTTCTTGAAGTCGAATTATATTGTACAAAATGATAATAGAATGATCAGTGTAATTCCGAAAAAAATCCAACCATTTCCCAACATTACAAATCACAAAAGGCTAAAACAACATAGACTGTGGTGCCATCTATGGATTGCTTAACAAAAACACGAACTCATGCTAATAAATAAACAGTAAGGAGAACATTATTTTCTTTGCAGCAGCTTCATTTGAGTCACAGGGTAAGACATAAAACTTCAAACTCAGGACAACGAAGGAAAAAAATTATAAAAATACACTTCTTCTAACAGAAAAATTCATGGTTTAGGTTGTGTTTTATATAGAAACCCTTAAGTTTCACAGAATGGTGATTAAAACGTTGGTAGTTAGATTGATGGTTCAAATTTTTAAGCTCTTTAATATAAATTTTTAATTCATATTTAAAATTTTGCTATACGAACTATGAATTTCGCTTCTTTTCATTTTTATTTTGTTTATCAAATGTTAATAGATTTATTTATTTATTTATTTTTGCAGTTAATGCAAATGATGAAAGCATTGTGAACATACTGTTGCTTAGGGGTTTTTAAATAATTAAATAGTATTTTTCAGGGCCTTTTGGCATATTCACTCCTCTCTTATAATGAGTTCATTTTAATCTAGAAGATGTTTCTAATAATAAGAACTATTTGTATTTCATTTAACTAGTGGTAGTTTAAATATTTATTGTGTAAATTTAATGGGAGTATTTCAATTAGTAACAATGACGATTGTTTTGTTTAGAAAGTTCGAGAACTAATATAATAATAAAAAGCAGAATAATTTAGCGTTGAAACCGTAGTGGCTGTTATTAACACCAATTGTTATAATGACTTATTTGAAGAAGCACATATCAAATTTTAACATTGAAAGTTTAAATTTTAATTTGATATTTCCTTTACGAAGATTTTATGAAAATCAAAACCGTACTTATTACATATTAAACCTATTAATTGTATTTGAATAAAAAGCTATTGTTATTTTTAATAGGAGTAGTTTCCGGTCAAAATAATAGAACAATGTGGGTTCGATAGAAGATTAAATACGTTAAGTTTATATTACATACCTGCAAAAAAAAAAGAGCTTACTAAACTTGATCAATTTCCTTTTGCGTTCGATACAGAAAATTACAACAAAATAAAATAAAATAAAATAAAACTATTTCGCATTATTTTATACCGTTCGGATTTTAATTGTTATCTCTTGTAAAAAAGTAAGTTTATAATTTCAATTAGGCTTGTTTGTTATAAACTCAATTCCAAACTCGCAGAACGATGCTTTCAAAGTTTTTGAAAACAAACCGATTTTCAGAGGCCCCCTAGGTTACAGCTTGCCTGTAAAACATAGGGGACCGCTCTTCCTTTTATGCTTGTTGGATGTCACACATTGTAGTGGCCAAACGGTTAGAGATATTAGAATGAAACCTTCACCATTGTGTTCAGTATCAACGTCCAAAAAATCAGACCTCTAGGACCACTCCCTGACCGGATGTGGGGGGAGGGGTCACAAATCGGTGCTTCAATACGTTTTTCTTTTATCATATCTCAGCAACCGTTTGTCTGGCAAAAACGTGACCATCACCAATTCAGAAGGGTCGATATTGGGGGAACGTCTATCGCCGTTTTCCTCTTTATCGGAAGCGACCACTTTTGACCCCCCCCCCAACTTCCCGTTTGCTGTGAGCGTCCATTAGGTTCATTGTAAACACTGGTCAGGTTCACTTTACTTTGTTTATAAAATTGTGCATATTATGGGGCCGCTTTGCTTTTGACACTGTCTAAAAGCATTAATTATCTTGTTATTTTAAACAAAGTTTCTGTTTTTCGTCTCCACTCGTTTCTTTGAATTTTCATTTTTTTTTTATTCTTTTTAAAGTGAAACTATTTTAGCACTTTCTTCCAATTTACTTTCCTAATAATTCTGAGAAGTGATACAAAAAAAAAAAAAAAAAAAAAAAATCAAAAGATTAGGTCACTTTATAACTGGAATACATTTCAGTTGATACACCGGATGTTAAGAAATTTCGGATACTGGGTACATGGAAAGCTAAGAAAAGCTGATAAGTGAGCTGAGTTTCCTCAAGCGATAATTCATATTTTCATATTATAGGAATTCTATCATATAAATAAATCATTCAAGAGCCACAACGGAAAGTTAGAAATTAAGTTAAAAATTACAAAAAAAAAAACAACCTCTAATTGAAATCTGTAATTTTTGTTTTCAGTCTTAAAATTAATACACTGCGCAATCAAAACTATCCGGACATCCCTCTTCAATAGTGAACTTAAGGCCAGATAGCACGACGATATCATGTACCAGTACAAAAGGATGAAGAAAGTCGTGTGTTGTTAATTGATACGAAGTAACAGCAGAATAGGTCGATCATCAGAGCTCAGTGACTTTGAATATGGACTAGTCAGTGGCTGCCACTTGAGTAGTAAGTCTGTCAGGGACATTTCAACCCATCTAAAGTTGTCGAAATCGACTGTTACAATTGTTATTGTGAAGTGGAAACGGGACGCCGTAACCACAACAAAACCGCGACTGGGTAGGCCAGGTATACTGACGTCGAGTGCTGAATGCTGGTTTGTGCAATAGCAGACTTCGATTGAAACATTCACCCGTGAGTATAACAGCAGTACTAACATTCTACTCAGCACCATGACTGTTTGTCGAGAGGTTTGTGAGATCTGCTGACAAACCAAACATTTCCCCTGTGAATGCTAAGAGCCGCCTGAGTTGGTGTAATGAGCGACGCCATTGAATAGTAGAACAGTTTGATGTCCAGTGATGAATCACACTATACCATCTGGTCCGATGGGAGAGTTTAGGTATGGCGAATGCTCCGGGAACGATATCTGCCATCTTGTGTAGTGCTAACAGTGAGGAGGAGGAGGTGGTTTTACGGTAAGAGGGCGTTTTTCATGGAATGGACTCGATCCTGCTGTACCACTGTAGGCAATCAAATGCGGAAGGATACAAGGAAATTTTGGTCAGATACATAGTGACTATGCTAGAGACCACTTCGGTGCCTCTATCAACATGAAAACGCTGTGTCATAAAGCGAGGTCTGTGAGGGAATGGTTTGTGGACAATAGGGTTCCGGAAATGGACTGGCCTGCACAGAGTACCGACCTGAACCCTATCCAACACCTATGGGAGGAATTAAAACATCGACTTAACTCCAGACTCCAACGTCCCACATCACAACCTACGCTGGCTACAGCTCTTCAGAAAGAATGGGCTGCCATCCCTCCGAAGACGTTCAGGCACCTGGTGAAAAGTCACATGGCAGACCCACGGCGAAAGGCGAACGCAACCCATACTAATTTCCATTAGTAGGGGCTGTGTCACTACGGAAAGTCTGACTACGGTTTCGGGTAGGTGTCCGGATATTTTTGATCACACAGTGTATCTAATTAAAAAAAACAATATCAGTTATCCCAATGCTGGATTAACAGCATTAATAATAATAATAATAACAACAAAATATTTTTTTCTAGCAGATTTTCTTTTTTTTTTCTTTTTTCTCACAATACTAATTTTAGCACAGCTCTTTTTATTTCTCATGAAGACTTTTCTGTTTCTGATCAAATTTCACAGCATTTCCTGAGCTGAAACATGGAACAGAAATGAAAAGATATAAATAACTGACACGACGAATGACATTAAACTGAATTTAGTAGATTCGGCAATATTTATTTTCTTTTGTGACACTAATTTATTATATGTATATTTTTTTAATTTTCTTATAATCAAAATACTAAATTTCTGTTTCTTGAGGTTTAAATAAATGCGAAAAAGTTTCAATTTATTTCACTGTTATTTTGTTAGTACATCAATGACAAAAAAGTAATGTTAACAACACAGATTTATATTTATATTTTTTTTATACTTTCTCTAGTATTGCAGTAATACAATAATAATCAAGCAAATATATACAAACACAAAATATTTTTTAAATATTATTATTATTATTATTTTATTTAATAAAATTTTTGCTACAGCAGATTTTGGATTTTTAATGGAATTTCTGATCACTTTTTACACATTACTCTCTTTTTTTTTTTTTTGTAGCCTCTATAATCCGATTTAGAAAAGTAAGAAATATGAATTTAATTAATTTTTTTTTTGAAAATGAAAAAATTGTATTGTTTATATTCAGTAGATACTGAATTTAAATAAAAATGTAGGGTTTTCGTTTGTGTCATTTTCACGACTTAAAAAAAAAAAAAAAAGGTAAGAAAGAAACTTAAGGAATAACATTTTAAGAAAAGCAGTCTTTGAGTTCTGTCAGGAACTTCTTGTTTTTTCCGAGTGATGTCTGTCTGTTACTAACAAGTAAACAAAGTCAGTTTGGTTATTTAAAAATTGTCTTACTACTAGATTTAATTAGATTTTGGCATTTTTATACAATGACCAATGGGTAGCCAATGTCATTTGTGATTATCTATTTTTAACCTAGGAAAGTGAGGCTTATCAAATCATGTGGGTGTTTGTCCACCTCCTGTAAAAACTTTTGAAAGACTGGATGGATCTTCTTGAAACTTGATATGCATATTTCAGGATTACAGGCTAATTTTTATATTTGAAATCTTTTCCCAATGGTTCCTTGTTGAGAAATTAGAGCGAGAAGGCGACGAAAATCCTCATAATTTCATCTGCTTGTAATAAGAAGCAAGCTAAATTATGATTAAGTCAATACAATAAGTTAGTAAAAGCAGGGTGTATCAGTTGGACCTGGTGAATTTTGCAAACAGTAGCAGCAATGTAATGACCTATCAATACACCCTCTAATTATGAAGATGCTCGAAGTGAAGACCGTCAGCATTTATGCAGTCCTGCAGTTAGTCTGGCGATACCGCGGCTGACTTTCTCGTACAGCATCCTCGCAATGGAATGAACTTCGACCTCGATGCGCTCCTGCAGCTCCAGAAGGTGATGTGGCTTGGTTGTGTGGACCTGTTCACGCACATATCCCCACAGGAAAAAGTCCATGGGTGTAAGATCTGGTGATCGACGTGGCATTTCGATCGCTCCGCTCCATGTCTGCCAATCTAACGTTCGGGAAACGTTTGTTTGAGGAATGCACGAACTTCATTGTGATAATGAGGCGGTGCCCCATCCTGTTGCAGCAACACTTTGTTCATGTCCGGAACACACCCTGGGAGGTGCGGTGATACTTGTATCGTAACTCCAAGTAGCGTTCATCATTCACTGTGTCATCGAAGAAGAACGGTCCTACGATGCCATTCAAAGAATTTCCACCCCATGCTGTAATTCCTGCCGAATTAGCTTGTTGCAACACCGTCGCATGGCGATTAAAATCCGACCAGTATAATAGATGTTATGCCGAAATACGGATTATTATGCCGATTATTACGGATCCATCAAGATGGAATTTCGCCTCATTTGTCCACACAATTAGATAAGTGTCTCGTCCTATTGCGATTCATCTAGCAGGATGGTGCAGAACTAAATCCTTCGTTCAGGATCATCATCAAACAGTGCGTGGACTCTTTGTGGACGATATGGCTTTAAGTTCAGGGAATGAATAAGACGTTCAACTGATGCATGTACAATGCCTGTTTCAGCAGACAGCTTTCGTATCGACGTTTTCGAACTTTTCATCAACGCTTCGACGATGATATGTTGGTCTCTTCAATCAAAGTAATTCTTTGGTGTTGATATTGTTGATGTGATTATCTCTTATGCTGAATAATGCAACGATTATTTTCTTTAAAAAGTACAGGGTGAATCAGTTGGACCCACTCAATTTTGCATACTCTAGCAACAATCAAATGGCCAAATTTGACTTTTCACCAGGCTTCGTCGATGATGTGATGGTTCTCTTCGATAGCAATTGTAGTGTGTGCCCCTTTCACAGCATGTTTTGTTGCAACAGAACCAGTGTCTTTAAATTTATTCTTGATTGTAGTCACTGTTTCACGTTTCAGATAAAAATCAAATTTCTCATCAAATAAACGTCTTGCTGCAGAGGTGTTGCCCTTCGACTCATAAATGAACTTAATGATAGACATACAATGCTTTAATGTCAACCGGAACGTACCACTTTTCTGCCTGCCATTGTGAATTATCGCACGGTCACTAACGCTTGTTCAATGGCATGAGGTGCTCGTACTGATATCAGGTGTATGCCCACTGTTTTTCACACAAGTATTCCGGTGCCCACCTTTTGCTAGGATAATGTTATTTTTGTGAAAACGTATAAACTTCTCTCAAAAATACATTTATTTACGTTTACGTAAATTACATATTATAATTATTATAAATGACACTGTCAAATCATTAATTAGTTAGACATTTATGTAAATTTCCTGTATTATTAATAATTATTATTATCAAGTCATTAACTAGTAAGATACAATAAGGGTTGGTGGATTGGAGGATGGGATGCTGTGGCCCTCTTATCAGAATTTTCATAAAATTATTGGCCATAGACTTCCTCAGGTTGTGCATACCTGATTTACGCTGTTGATTTCATTAGATTCGTGCTCTCTTATCAGTCTCTAACTTGATGAAAGATCCATTTCAAGGGGTATCAACATTATATTACACAACCTTAATTAAAATTTAACTCTTTAAGAAATAAAGAAATATATTTATATTTCTAATATTCATTTTATTGACTAAAACACTTGGGCAAAGCTTAAAATAAGTCTCTAGAAGTACATTTAAGTTCACGATAAGCAAAATTCAAGCTCTACAGGCTATTCGAAACTTGTGTTCGTTAATTATCACAAACACGAGTATTTCGAAGCTTTAAGGAAACTTATTTGTATTAACTATAATGTATTGTACAAAAAAAATGGTTTTTATTTCAAGATCCGCAATCAGTTAAAGTCGCTGGATGAAATGCTAGACCTGTGTTTAAGTTAGAACCGATGACCTGGCAATCGGAGAAGGAATTCTTTTAGTGAGTTCTGAAGAGGGTGGCGGCTATATATAGAACTTTGTGCGTCTAAGTCTCCACATCACAGAGCGGTGAGATAAAACTGACTTGTCTTGCAAGTCAGGTGCCGGAGCAGCAGGACGAAATAAAACAACATTAAGATTTCAATCTAAAAACGACGTAAAATGTAACAAACAGCACTCAATTGAAGAATCAGTTTCAGCACTAGTCCACGGTCAATGATGAAAGTGATTCACTGATCAAAACAGGAATAGGATTTCAGTAATTTTAACCGAAGGTAAGAACACTGATCACGAACTGAAATTACGTCTCTTATTATTTACGAACTAATATTTAGTCTACTATTTTCTACCAAGTTACAAAGTTAATATTTTGATTCCTCCAAATACAAATTCTATCAATTGTTAAAAGTGATGAATGATGAAGTTAAAAGCCGAAATTTAAAGTTATTTCTCGGCTGAACATGTTTTAAAATCCTGAACTTAAGCTAATGTGGCTTATTTCTTTTTTAAGTTTTAAAAGTAAAACTGAACTATCTTATAATAATACATTCTCTATTGCATCTGGTTGAACAGTTTCAGTCCGAAATGTATGTTTACGTTTAAAATACAACTTGTAACAACGATTGTTTTTAGGATTCTTTTGTTTAATCTTAAAGAAAAAAAAATCAACTAAAACAATAAAAAAAAAAAAAAAAAAAAAAAAATTAACTTCAGAAATTATTTGCCAACAAACTACATTTTTTTGTTGTTGATTTACTGATTTTTAATATAGTTTTTATTCTCTATTTTGTCATTATGATCTCAAGATCACAGGATATTTTTTTTTTCCTTAACATTAATGTTTTGCATACGTAAAGATATTCTATTGATGTCCTACTGATGAATTCTCAAAAATGTTTGTTTAAGGTGGCAATTATATATTTTACAAAACATTTCTTAGCATGGACAATCGACCTGCTACTTTACTCTCTTTCAATGAAATTAAATGGCAATTTATAATTTTTTTTCCCCATCAATGTGCATTCTCTTTTAATAGGTAATGGTGTCACCATCCCATAAGAAGCGCGAGGTAAGATACTTATTTTATTTTTTATTTTTTTCATTAATATTTTGCATTACAATGTTCTAATTTCATTCCGTGTTAAAAACGCTTTTCAAAAAATCGAGTTTCATTTATCTTTGAAATGTCCCACTTCGTCATTATTATCATAGGTTAGCTGAAATTAACTCAAACGATTCCTTTCTGGTGAAATAATAATAATAAAGTAAAACCATAAATTGATAAGTACGAAATCATAAACTGAAATAGAACATTACAAGTAAGGTCATCTTCAGAATACTATATTTCTTAGTCTTCAAATATTCTATATATTTATGTAACTTCATATATTCAATCAAAGAAACATAATCAGCACAATATATTTTATATCTAAAAATTAAATATAAAAAAAAATACAGAAAAAGTAATGAATTCTGAATTTAAATGATTTGAAAAGAAATTCTAACGATAGGCTACAAAATTTGAAAAGAAAGGATGGAATATGGAATTTCACTTAAGTGTTTAATCGTTCAAAATTTAAAAGTCAATTATTGAAGTAAACGTATTCGTCTATGCTTAGTTGAGAAATCACTTGGTACATTAATCTTATAAAATAGGTATGTTATTTTTTTTTAAATTACTTTAAAATATTTTCTACCTTGAATTTTCAAACAAAACATTTATCATCTCTTCGGTAATAAATACGATATAACGATGATATAACGATAATATAACGATGTAATAATATATTACAATTACACCATTTTCTTTTTTTTTTCTTTTTATTAATTTTCTCAACCATAAGTAATTCAGAAATGTCCAATTAATTGTTTACACATTATATGTATATATACAATGTCCGGCCACTTTATTAGATACACCTACCTAGTAGCGTGTTGAGCCTCCTTCAGCCCTCAAAAAAGCCTGAATTCGTCAAGGCATGGATTCTACAAGATGCTCAAAACGTTGTTGAGGTATTGTGTACCATGCAGAGATGAGTGTGTCATGCAGTTCCTGAAGATTTGATGGAGGTGTAGTCATAGTCATGTTCCTCAAACCATCCTGTAGTGATGCGGGCTTTGTGCACCGGTGCATTATCCTGCTGGAAGTAGCCATCTGCATGAGAATAAACTGTTAACATGTACAGTTGCACTTGGTCAGCTACGATGTTTAGGTACGCTCTAGTATCCTGACGTGCCTCCAGAGGTATCAATGGAGCCAACGTGTGCCAGGAAAACATCCCCCACACCACGACAATGCTCCCACCGGCTTGAAGAGCTGTTGTAAGACACGACGGGTCCAGACGTTCGTGCGCACAGCAGGGATTTACCTAATAAAGTGGCCGAACATTGAATATTTTTTTTAAAAATTATATTTGTGGTCTGTTTTACTGTATTCCTAATCGAAACAACAACCTATCAATCAGCCAGGGCTGACAAGAAAGACACATCTTCCTTCAGTTTGGGTTTCATAATTTCAAAACTAGACTTTACTAATAAAAGTAGCTTACATACTAGAGCTCTACTCTGTATTACTAAAAACGACGACTCAGAATTAAGATCCAAATTTCTACAGAAAAACACTAGAATTAGAACATAAAACAGTGCCTGAACATCTTATGACATTACTGTATTATTTTAGCAGGAATAAATAAATAAAGGAAGGAATAAATAAAATCTCAAAATGCATAATAAAATATAAATAGAAACCATAAAAACGAATATAAAATTAATAATTGTAATAATAATAATGATGATGATTCTGTGTAAATAAAGGCAACTATAAAAAATTTACCTTGAACTATCCAATTTGGACTGTTTCAAAAACCTATCCAAATTTCACTGGACAGTAATGCTATTTATTCTACATTTTTTGTTCTGTTTTAACAATTTGACATAAATTACTATGCAGGTTTACTATGTTAAGCCTGCATAGTAAATTATGTTAAATTGTTAAAAGTTCTCATTACTTTTGAGTTTCTTTAGTGTTTTCAGCTACTTAAATTGTCTCATCCATTAGTTACAATGCGCAGCTTTAACCTTAAAGTTTATTATTGGGAATCTCAAATGAAGGACTTCTTTGTAAATATAATCCTGATCAATTCCTTGTTCGTCAATTATTCTGGTTG
The DNA here is from genome assembly GCA_023159025.1 of Thereuonema tuberculata. Taxonomy (NCBI): domain Eukaryota; kingdom Metazoa; phylum Arthropoda; class Chilopoda; order Scutigeromorpha; family Scutigeridae; genus Thereuonema; species Thereuonema tuberculata. Next base: position 75,679,467 of record JAFIDM010009631.1, on the reverse strand, counting down.
CGAAGCAATAATTCGTTAACATCCTCCATTCCCAACATTAAATCCAATTTGGATGGCACGTTGAAAATTTTTAATGGCACAAGACGGATATACAATAAATAAATATACATTTATACAATATTGGGCATCAGTTTTTGCTCCTCAGTCAAAATATGAATCAGTTCCCGTTCCAGTTCCTCGTGGAAAAAAAGGAACTTTTAGAGTTCCTTTAAACAGCATACTATGAAATTCTACACTGGTGGAAAATTAAAAATGAACACTCCTAAGGAAGTGAATGGGAAGCACCGTATTTGCGTGTGGTACTGCTGGAGGGCAGTAAATGCGATGATTCCAAAGTGTGGCGCTGTGGAAGAATTAGGAAGCTAGTATCGGCCGTGGATAATCCGAACCCTACCAGCAGTTGTTGACCTGCCGCAAGAGTGGCTGTTTCCAGCACCGTACTGTGCGCCAAAGTGGTGGTGAACGTTGTAGACATTGCCAGGACGCGGTATCAGTTAAGACCATCTGCAACCGTTTGCTGGAAGCGGGGCTACGATCACGGGTGCCGCTCGCCAGACCTCTCCTCAAGCCTCGCCATCGTGTAGGTCGCCTCCAGTGGTGTCGCATAAAGAAGCACCTGGAGGATGAATTACGCAGCGTTGTGTTTAGTGATGAGAGCAGGTTCTGCCTCAGGGCTAGTGATGGTCGTTTGCGCGAGCAGGTGAGTGGTACCTGCCACAGCATATACGGCAGCAACACACACGACCACCTCCTGGTATCATGGTGTGGGGAGCCATAGCCTTCAATAATCGTTCGCCTACAGGGTTGTCCTACAGGGAACATTGAGCAGTGCAGTGTACATCCAGATCATCATCCAACCCGTTCTGTTGCCATTCCTGCAACATCAGGGAGATGTGATCTTCCAACATGACAATGCCCGTCCACACCACTCTTGCAACTAACAAGATCTCCAAGGCATTCGCCAACTTCCCTGGCCAGCACGATCACCGGACCTGTCCCCCATGGAGCATGTGTTGAATTCGATTGGACGGCTACTGGCCAGGTCTGCAACACCGGTGACAAACCTTGCGCCACCAGGTGGAATATGCATGAACCTCCATTCCCCAGGATGATATTCGGCACTTCTACGATCGTCTCCATGTGAGAGTGCAGGCCTGCATTGCTGCTGGAGGAGGGTACACAGGGCACTGACTTGGTCTTCTGGCACATACGCTTGCCCCTGTACATAAGCGCGCAATACTCCGTGCGCTTGATTATATACAATAAACGACCTATGGAATGGGTGACTAAAATTTCATTCTCCTGGGACCATGGTTTCATTTTTAATTTTCCACCAGTATATTGTACGCACAAAAAAAACAAATAAAAAAACAAACCAGCAATTTTAATTTATTTATGTTTCCCATGTAGTCACAACGGGGGTCGCAAAAGCAACTTTCATTTTGATTCCTTTTAATATGACTAGGGCAGGTTCACAACTTGTAACAAAGCACCACAGAATTGACCCAAACCAAGCCTATAATATAATCTTGAAAACAAATTATGAAACTCAAGCAGTATCTTAAAGACTTGGTATCTTAAAAAAAAGTGAAACTGATTTTTTGCTTTAATCTCAATTAAATTCACAATATTTAGAAATAATTTTTAACTTATTTTTTTTTTATTATAGAGACTCGCCGCCGCCACCATCACGAGAGCGAAGTCTGATCTTCTAATTTCCGTGGGTAAGATTTAAAGCTACTTCTGAAAAGTTAAACTAACAACATTTCAACTTTTTTTTAATACACGGGTCTGGGACAACTTAAACTTACAAATAATATTCTCCATTGTTCTTTTCTAAATTACTCTCTTCTATTTATTTTTTTTTACTAAATAAAATGGTCGCAGACAGTTAATATATGTTTCAAAATCCCATAAAAACTGTAGTTCAAGTACAAAGTGTTCATAATTAAAGTTCACATTTCGAAAGGCTGTAACTGGTGAATCAATCAGCGGAACGACTTCATATTTCACACATCCGTGGCGATGGAATTTTGTTCGATGAAAAAAAAAAAAAAAAAATCCGAAGGTAGCCGCTAGGGCAATATATGGCGCTGCAATACTGTAGTGGATACACATGATTCGTTGAGTTTTACACGAGGATATGTTCGAATGCTTTTCACCAGTATCGACAACGTACTAAAATCGCAACATCGAATGATCAACCACAGCACGTTGAGTGTCACTCCTAATGTTGTGAATATGGCGCGTAATGCTAGTGATCAGGTCCCCTAAGTTGGCTAGATGTTCACGATAGACAAGGTCTTTGAGATGCATCCACACCTATCAGTCGTAGGGTTGAGATCGAATTAAGAACTTTAATTATGAACACCTTGTACTTCCAACCATGTGACTGGTTAAATAGCTGGAGAGAGAGAAAATCGGCGCATTCGCAGGATGGCCCTGGCGGATCCCAGGGCCTTTGCAGCGAAAATTCGAGCCGCAGTGAGACTCGGCGTCACCACAAGAACTGCTCTGAGTCGTCTATTGGAGTTTGGCCTCCGCTCTAGGCTTCCAATGGCGTATTTGCCGCTCACTCATGCCCACCGTTCAGTTCGTCTTCAGTGGTGTCGCGAAAGAGCTCACAGGACAGCAGAATGGAACTCTGTGGTGTTCATGAACGAGAGTCGTTTCTGCCTTGGCACTAGTGATGGACGTACACAGGACAGGAGGAGGTCTGGTAACGTTTGTTGGCAAGCTGCATCCGTCGTCGATGTACGGGACCGACCCCAGATATGGGGAGGAATTTCCTATGATAACAGGACCACCTGATAGTTATCCCTAACACCATGACGGCGAACGTTTACCAGAATGGTGAACGAACTCTTTGTTCTGCCGTTCGTGAACGGTATTGAGTGGGACCTGTTTCAACAGGATCACGCTCGTCCCTATGCCGCAGCTGCAACCTTACATCCTCTTCGAGAGGCTAATGTGTTACAATGGCCTTAAAGAACGCCAGATCTTTCGCCAATTAGAGCAAGTGTGGGACATGAGCATGGGCGGCCAGGAGCAGTTTTTCCAACAAGATAACGCTCGTCCGTACACAGCTATGGCTTCATAGAACTGTCTACGTCATGTTGCGACACTTCCTTGGCCTGTCCATTCGCCTGATTTGTTGCTAATCAAGCATGTCTGGGACCAGATGGAACGCCAACTGTCGCCACGTAGCAGTGTTCGTGATTTGGAGCAGTATTTGCAAGAACTTTGGGCCGCAAGACAACATACGGCGCCTGTGTGACTATGCCCGACCGTACCACCACATGTATCCAGGCACGATGTGGTTCAACGTCATACTAAATGTGGCCGTACTGTAGCTCCGCGAGACATCGTCCTGTTGCTGTGATATTGTATTCACTCCTGTCCTTTGTCTGCCATCATATTAATAAAATTCCATTTGAATCCAACGCAAATTTTTTTGTCAATGAGTGTATGGACGTGTATGATATGAAAAATAAGATCGTATGTTTTTTAGAAAGGTACAGAAACCTTACTAAAATTTAATTGAAAGTACTCATTAGTAGCTTCAGAAATATTTCTTCAATTGATTAATATTTTATCAAGAATGCTTGAAGTAGAGAAGATATTATTATTATTATTATTTTTCAAAAATTCAATCATTTTCAAGGCCTTAAAAAAATTAAATATTTAGGCATCTACACGCTCGCTGTACCTGTACTTTTTATTAATAAGAAAAAACAAAAGAAAAGAAGAAAGAAAGATGAAAATTTCTAATAACTCTTAGTTACTCAAAAACATTTTAAAGAAATTATTTTCAAAGAGAGTAATTTAAAACCGATAGATTATGGTAACATTGAAATGTAAGCTATTTTTCTTTTCCTCCATTCTCTTAGGTTACTGCATTATAGCTCTGGCCTTATCCACCATCCTCATGTCAGTTTTCTCTGCACATCCTAGAAGTGGCTACGGGACAACTGGTTTGGCGAGTGGAGTATTTGCCTTGCTTACTGGAACTTTCACCGTAGTATCAGGTCGGAATCCACGACCAGGTTACGGAGAAACCACTCTTGTTCTCTCAATTGTGTTGGGTATAGTTATGTCGGTGTGTATTTATGTGGCGCACTCATCGAACGCGCAGAAGGATGACCCGACTGTCTTTATGATTTTGCTCATATTCTCTTCCATTCAATGCGGTTTAGCAGTTACCGTACTGCTGGTTACCAGTATTCAAATCTGCGTCTGCTGTCCGTTCCATCGGTATTTCAACGAACCAACACGGGACGAAATAAATAAACGGCAAGCAACACCTAAAACTTCACAAATACCTTAATGTAATGGGAATTAATTTTCACGTCTAGCTACCAGAGAGAACACAAAAGTTATTAGACGAAAGGAGAGAAAATACTTCAGAAAAAATAATAGTTTTTATTTTCTTAATATTTATATTGTTTACACACGAGCAATAAAATATTTTAAACATGTTTCATTGTGAATCTCATTACATCTAAAAATATCAAGTGAATGTTTGATTGTTTGTCTGTTCCTTGTATGTTGCCACATCTTTGACGTATCGAGATCTATTCTGCACAGCAAGTGTATTTGGGCCCGACGAGATATATGTTGTTTTGCTTTTTTTCATTTCAGGGGTGGTTTTCCCCCCCCTTTTCTTTACCCCATCTTAATTTTTCCAAGATGCTACTTATCTGTATGACTTGGATCCATACACAGAAGCCTACCACAATGCTGCTTTTCTCGGTAACTCCAGCGAAAGTCGGAGAGATGGAGATGGGAGTACATTTGGCAAAACTGTGTTTTCCAGGGCTAGTCTTTTATAAATAATAACTGATTAACACGAAATGAATAAGGTTCATTCTAATATAATAAAATATGGCCGTATTTTCGAATCGATAGAAAGCATTAACAACCAAAAATGGTTTGTAAGTAAAGAGTCAGATTTCCAATAACAGCAAGGTTTCAGTTGCAAAAGTCGTGAATGGAAATCAAATCTATTTTTCAAAAATTAAATTATTATTTTTTTTTTACAATAAAGATATGTTACAGAAAAGAAAAACATGTATAAGTATGTTAGCAACAATGCTTTCTATCGATACGCTATAAGGCATTTAAATATGTATAAATATGTATAGGCCTATGTACAAAATATTAATTTTACAACAGACGTAAGGTTTTTTCAAAACGTTTACCGCTGTTTAAAGGTTCTACAGAAAAGCTAGGGTTTCATTTTATGGAATATTGTTTCATTTTCTGCACTATGTCAAATCATCATGATGTGAATCTACTGTAGTATATTACATTCAGTTTAAACGTTTCATGAACAAAGTGTTGGTAAAAGAATGATACATCTTTTAGGCTAACTATAAAAAAAGATAATTTAGTTTATTCTTGTAAGGATCTATAATTTAAAAATATTTTCAAGAAGGAAATTAGAGTTCAAAAGGTTTTGAAGACCAGCCAATCTTTTTATTATTATTATTATTATTATTATTTTAAGTAACAGATCGTACACCGTTTTTTTTTATTTTTCAATCCTTACAAAAATAAGATATTTTATGTTCAATATCTGCATTTTACTTTGTAAAGATTCCAAAAACATGATCAATAACCAAAAATAATTTAAGAATGTCACTAATGACAAAAAAAGTCCTTTGGAGACTATTGAAATCTATGGGACTAAATTCTGCGAACCAGATAAAATAAACGAGTTAAGATATACTTTCAAGATTGTATTGATGGTTACTTTGCAGGAAAGCTAATTATATTTTTGGAAAATTCCGCTTGAATGGCAACTTATTTGCGGCCTCGGACCTTTTAACTTTCGATACAATTTCTAACAAAATCAATATGGATCTTTCAGGATGGTGGGAGGTATGGATGGAAGGATATGCGTATTTCGAATTAAAATTGTAATCTAAATTGTTTGGTTGCAATCCTTTTTTTCTCCCTGATGCGCAGTCTATTCTCTTTAGAGCATTGCTAATATTAAACTCACCTACAATATCCTCTGATAGCTTTACTACCAGGCAAGTATATATATATATATAAATAAAGGGAGGGTAAGACCAGAAGATATGTATGGCTAAGATTTATCTGGGTCTCTGACTGGTCGAAAGAAAGTTGTCCTTTTTTGTAACTCTTCATTATTTCATGGCATTTGAAGTACTGTGCTTGTCAATGGCTATATAGGAAATATTTAATTATGTAAGGATTAATAATGTAGATATTTTTGGGGTGGGGGGAGAGATGTTGCTTAGACCTCCCCTAATTTTTTTTGTTTTTTACATTGTTATTTTTCTGATGTTTCAATAGTACTATGTATTACATTTATTTTGCCAATGAATTATCTGTTGTATATTTCACTTATATATGCATCTTTTTAAATTATCACTAAAACTATACAAAAAATTTTATTGATTTTTTTTTTCAATCCATGATAATTATAATTTGCATTATAACATGATCTACATAAAAATGAGAAAAAAATTAAAATATTATTCTGCAACTATAGACAAATAGAATGATGGGAATTACATTCTCTCTCTTCGGCACATGAGCTTCAGATGAATGAATTCACCTATCCAAGCTTTCTTATAATTGTATAATGAAATATGCATGTAGCCATAATTGTATTTCTAGTGTTAAAAAGGTATATTCAAAATATATTTTAACGTTAAGAATGTTACGTATAACTGCCTAATGAGTAATGCAAATATTTAATGGGAAATTCCACAGAAAGATCAACTAACTAATAATTATTTTCATTTTATTATACATTATTATTTATTACAACTTACGTGTTTCTTCTTATTATCATATATATAAAAAATTGACTATAAATACAGAACATAACATAAAAAGAAAAAATAAGCAAGAGAAAACCTTTCTCTTCTTACGAACACAAATCATTATAACACATTATTACGATTTGTGTTCGTAAGAAGAGAAAGGTTTTCTCTTGCTTATTTTTTCTTTTTATGTTATGTTCTGTATTTATGAAGAATCCTGAAGAAGTCCTCTAATTCAGGACGAAATATAGATTGCTGAGAAAAGGAGATGTCAGAGTTGTTGAGTCAATTTTTTATATTATTATTTATTGATTCTTATGGAAAGCAAATTAATTGTTTTAAATAAAAGCGTAACTTATTAAGCTCTCATTTGCTGAACTACATGAAAATACAGAAATAAAAGAGAGAAAATATTTGACGGTAATTTAAAACTTTTACGATGTTACTTTCATAGGATGACAAAAACTGGGATCTCTTAGATTGCTATCATGAACAGACAAAAGTTCATCAAACAAAAACCTAAGAATGACAAAATTTATTATTAGTTTTAATGTTGTTAGTCTGGAATGTTATGTCCGTTACTGAACTTTCTATTAAGTTTATACAAGAAACATGGGTGAGGATGATACTTGAATGACAATACAAATGCAAAGCAAGAATACCTAGGGAGATTTAAATTACATGTATTTCAGGTCTTTATATCACATTAACTTCCCCAATCTAAAGAAAAAAAAAAAAAAAAAACTTTTTGAAAATGTAAACAAGACTAGTCCGGAAAATAAAACAAGTGAATATAATTTTGTGCTAAAGCATAATTTAAAAGCGATCTATTACAATAAAAAAATTTAAAAAATAATAATAATGATAAAACAAGGTAATTAATGCTTTTAGACAGTGTCAAAAGCAAAGCGGCCCCATAATATGCACAATTTTATAAACACAATTTTATCGGAAGCGATCAGATCGTATCGGCGATATGCTTCGGCATTTCTTTCTCGTTCTCTGTCTCTTGTCTCTGACTCTGAGCGAAACCGTTCTTTACGCAGGCGTGAAGTTTCTCGCTTTGCATCAGCATCTTGTTTTTCCGCACATCGAAACAATTTTTCAATTTCAATAACAATAATCGCAACAATGGCGTCTTTTACATGCGCAACAATCACATTTGTAATGCAGCTCTACAATAATCACAGTAAATGCAACAATTGCGCCTTTTGCATTCGCGACATTTATAATAATAAGGAAATTAAAACAATACCGGGTTTCTTGGATTGTAGCAACCCATTATTAGCAAAAAACCTCCTTGGGTGGTCAGGGAGCGGTCCTACAGGTCTGATTTTTTTGGACGTGGTCACCTTCTTTTGGATGCTGAACACAATGGTGAAGGTTTCATTCTAATAACTCTAACCGTTTGGCCACTACAGTGTGACATCCAGCACAAAAACAACACCAACAGCGGTTCCCTTTTTTTTACAGGCAAGCTGTACAAAAGGGGCCGCTAAAAAAGGAAGTACATTAACGTAAGGAAAAAATAATAAAAAAAAAAAAATGTTAGGAAAACCTTTTCACTAAGGAAAAAAAAACACACACGGACATTGAGAAAAAAACATTAAGAGGGGGAAAAAAAAAAGTAGATGTACGGATTCGAACCAATAACCTTCTCGGACAGTATATGAGTCCGAGACCTTAAGCATCAAGCTAATAACTGAAATGAGATGGCTGCATTTCTAACATTTAAGCTAATAGAGGAAATCCAATGAAAGCAATGTCAACTATCTCGAACATTTGGGGAGGGGGGCCATTGCCCCTCCTATGTTGTTTGGGACTGAACGCGATGGTGAAGTCTGTCTGTCGATCGACCTTCCGTTTAGGAGTTGTTAGGGGCGAACAGACACGGTCAGACGGACAGGTCAAACGCAATAGCTATCGATTTTGGTCGCTATCATAAATAGCTCCCAAATGGTTTACCCCCTAAAAAAGGGGGTAAAAGTTAAAAAAACAAACTCGCTTGTAGGTCTACCTACTAATACATAAATTATTCCAATTTAGATGTGAAAAGAATGATAAAAAAATAATAAAATAAATAAATAAATCAAAGAAATTGGAATTTTCAATTAATTATTAAGACTTATTTTCTGACGTTGTATACATATGACAATAACTGCTGAAAATGTTTTACTATTCCACTGGAATGGATAGATAACAATTTAAAAAATTTCCCTTAACATTTACAAAAAAGTAACTCATTCATAATTAGGAATTTTTAGTGGCCCAAAGATCTAAATAGTTATTCAAAAAGACAGCAATAGACTAAACCAGAGATTCTCAAAGAGTGTGCTGCGAAATTATGTGGCATGCCGCGAGAAAAATAGACAAAAAGGATTTTTATTAAAACGAGAAAATAAGAGGAAATATATGTATTAAATATTTTCAACAACGTTATTTATTAATACTCGTACAAGCGAAACAAGTAAATTGTAAGTAATACAAACTGGAATAGTTAAAATTAATGAGTCAATAATACATCATTTTCATAATATAATGAGAAATATGGGCTTGTTTACTTTTTCATAATTGTTTAATCCGGGGTCGCAGACAAACTCACACCTGTAATTTTTGGTAAAGGGAGAGAACTCGCTCCCGTTTCTTATTTTTAAAGCTTGGAGTGCCGATGCCGTGAAAAATATTAAGACAACCTTTAGTGTGCCGCCGGATTTTTCCAAACACAAGTGTGCCGTGAAGCAAAAAAAGATTGAGAAGCACTGGTCTAAACATTTGAGAAAACAGTCAGTTTTTTTTTTGTTTTTTTTATGTGATTTGTATTTCATTACAGTAATAACGCGTTAAGGTAACTCGCATATTGATAAAAAAATTAAGAAAGAAATAATATTTATTAACATTCATCTAGCATTTAAGTTTTAGTTTTCTAAGTATTAAAAGCGATGCAATTGTTATACATCGTGGCCGTTTTTGGCCTGTAGCTCTCTTTACCTATATACCCTAAATTATCATACCACATATCAAACGAAAACTTTCTTAAATAATGTAAACCTCACATTTTAAGTTTTTACAAAAAATAGTTTTTGAGTTATCTTGAACACACAAGACAGTATTTCAATTTAAAATTTCATTCTAAAACCTTATTTTAATCCTTTTTTTTCTGCGCTGCAATTAAAGGATATTATATATATTTATACCAAATCTATTACATTCTATGTGCCTTTGTTTTCTATGCAGGTATTATTTAAAAAAAAAAAAAAACAAACAAACAAACAAAAAAACCGACAATTTTATTTTATTTATGTTTCACTATTTAAAACTACGTTCTCAAACTGTTTTCTTCAGTCCGATGCATAGTAAAAGGCATTACAAAAGTTAGACCAAACGTACAATGTTCTCTGATAACCATTCCTACTGTATTCCGGAATAAGGATTTGGGTCAACTGGAAACTTATTCATTGCTTTAACCTCATCCAGTTATTGGAATTTTTACCTTCACTCTAAAAGAGTAACAATTTTGTCACAGTTCAAAAGCTATTTCATTGATTTAATTTATTTCTTTTTGTGTTTTTTTTTTTTTTTTTGCATTTTTTTCGAATACTGAGAATTAAATCTAATTTCATTTTAAAAGAATGAACATAACGAAATTACTGATTTCATTTTTCTTTCATGGAAAAACCAGTAGTAAGCAAATCTTGTTGTTTATGCTTAAAATAAAAAATGAAAATGAGTGTGAAAAGAAAGAAAACTAGCTTCAGGAGTTAAATAAAAGTTAGAAGCTTTTAAGAGCGACGACCTATGAACAATTATTTAAAAAAAAAAAAAAAAAAAAAAAAAATTGTTCTGAAAAAGACTTTGATATTTCATTTGTATACGTTTCTCTAATATTAGTACGTAACTAAAATGCTTGTATTTTTTTTTTTTTTTTTTAGTTATCTTTAATCACTTTTCAGAAGTGTTTTTAAAATTTTAAATTTCATTCATATCACCTGAAATAAATAAAGGAATTAGCTAATCTGAAGTAAAAAAAAAAAAAAGGGTAGTGCCTTGAGATACGGAATTAATGAATATGAGACACTTTCAGGCCACAAGAAAAGAACTGTTCAAAGAATCCTGATTGAAGCGGAAAGTTTATTAGTGACAGAAGATTAGAAAAAACTCATCCGATTTTCAACGAAACAGCATCCCACAACTTTTGGAGTTTTAGATAATAGAATTTTTACTTTAAGAAAGTCTTAACAAATTTTCTTTACTTTTTTTTTTTAGATACTGAATCACAAATTTTATTTTTTCCGTTATATTTAAGGAGGTGCAGGAAATCACCGGCAGTTTTCGACGACACTGTCAAGTAACGGGCCAGGAGTTGTTAGTCGAAATATCTACGGATCACTCTGCTAACCGCATCACCAAAAGAAGTAGCTACCCGGTTAAAACAATATTTTTTAAGTGACAGTAAGAATACAATCAATGGCTGATCTCAGTGCACGACCTATGTTCTTGTCAGAATATCCTCCGATTCAGACATCAAATGTGGTAAGTAAAAAAAAAAAAAATAATTCGGAAATCTACGGTAGTACAAGGAGAAATGAAAAGTTTCAGTTGCAATACTGCTTTCACAAAAAAAGTTTCTAAAATTCTTCTTAAGTGAAAAAAGTAAGGAGCCTTTATAACATTAAAAAAAAAAGAAAGAAAGAAGCTTTCAATATTTTTGTTAATGTGGCATTTAAAATGGTCAATTATTTATTAATAGTTTCTTCGTCTAAATGAACAAAAAAAGATTTATTCATATAATGAAGAATTGAAAAAGCAGTCAAACGAAAAATTCATAATAATAATAATAATAATATAGTGGTTCACTTTTGTTGAGGTGAATTTAGGTAAATTTAACCTATGTGAGAGGAAATCATGTTTGAGCCAACCTGTTGATTTTTTATTTTTTATATTTTAATTTGTTTTTATATCATTATAATTGATTTTCTTTTTCTTTTTAGCTTCCTAAGCAGAAATAAAAGTTTTTGTCTTTTGACAATGCGATTTAAGAAAAGTTTCTTTGACTTCATAACTGGTTTTTTTTTTTTTTTTAAATGAGATACCCGATAATGATTTATCTGGATTATAAATAAATTTCATTTCCATAAATTTCAAATTGTAATCACAGGGAGTAATTAAAAAAAAAAAATTATCCATTAAAATTATGTAAATAATTACAAAATCTTAAGTACTTGTTTGGAAAACAGATTTTCGAACTTCACCAATCAACTTTATGTTTTTTAAAAGCTAACTACTCATATTTCATAATACAGTGAAACCTCCGAATAGCGGACAGTCTCGGGACCGGAAGTTTCGTCCGTTATTGGGAGGTGTCCGCTATTGGGGAGGACTATCTTTTTTTCATTTTTTAGCTTGGCATGTCATTTAATGAAAAATTACGTACAATCTTAAATTTCTACAATTAACATTGCCCTATGAGAAAATATGAACAATTGCAAACTGTTTACTATTTTCCTTTTTAAATGAATGCTAATCCTTTAGTCTTACTTAAAATAATAACAAAATTAATTACAGTATTTTAAGTAAGACAACGGATTAGAAAATTAATTTTATTAACTAAAGTAACCAGTTAACAGAGTTTGACATTTCTTTTTTGCATTGAAAACATGTTTCTCAATATGAATATTTAAATCGTTTAACTTTGCAAGGCCTTCAGAGTCCCCTTTGCTTCCAACGCTTTTTCTTGCAATAATGGCCCACTAATGGGAATGTTTTTTGCTCGTGAAGCACAAAACCAATCGAAGACAACAGAGTCGATCGCACTTGTCTCCGTTTCCGAACTTTGATGTGTTTGAAGTTTTCGTTGGAGTTCGTGATCCATAATTTCAAAATTTCCTCAGGACGCTACGTATTACTGTAGCCTGATTCTATTGCTTCTGAAAAACCACACAAGATCGTTCATTTTCTGTAGAATGTTGTCCGTTATTGGGAGTGTCCGCTAATCGGAGGTCAATACATGGAAACGTCTATATTAAGGGACTGGGGATTGCAAAATTGTCCGCTATTGGGGGGTGTCCGCTTTTCGGGAGTGTCCGTTAGTGGAGGTTTCACTGTAATAATGGAGTTTGACATTAATTAATATTATTTATATATGGATATATAATACATATCAATGTAAAAATCGTTTTATTAATCTAAGTATCACCTACTATGTAAAAAATTTACAAATTTTTCTGTCAAAAGCGGCGACTAGAATAAATTAAAAATTCCAATAAAACTTAAATCACTGCTTATAGTCTTATTTATAATTTTTTGCTTAAAGCAATTGAGTTGTTGTCGAAATATTTTATTCTATTTTGTATGCTTATTCTGAATCTCAAAATAATATAACAACTATTTAGATGAAGTAAATTTATTAAATACATTATGAACTAACTTTAAATAGTTTATAAAGTTACTTAAATAGGTAGACAATTTTATTTTAAAAATCCTATTGCGCATTTGTTTTCTGTGTAAAGCCACAAGAGAACAGTACCTCGGGCACAAACGATAATTTTCTCGGAAAGGTTAAAGCTGATGTTAAGGAAGCTTTATCTTTCTCTTTCTTTGAACACAGGAAAGCAAAATAACCTTCATAAGAGACCAGTGATCATCGCTACCAAATAGTAGTAACTTTACTGATTCGCTATCTTTTAAATAAATACAAACATATTTTTAAAATTAAACGGTATTCAGGTAAAAATGTTGTAATGAGGTAAAGAAAACCAAAAAAGTTATAGTGTAGAATCCAGACGTGGGCAAATGCGGCTCCAAAGAGTATTGGGTTAAGTGCGGCTCCCAATATCTCTTGATAAAAATATATAATTTAAAAAAAGAAAATAAAAAAAAATAAATTTTGAATTAATTATTTGTGTTTTCTTTCTCATTTTTTTATTTTCTTATATATGTCTTTTTAAACTTTATAGCAATTAAGATTTGTGTAGAAAAATTTGAATTTGTATATTTAATACTATGGAACGTGACTATGGTGTGGCTATATATACAGTAGAATCTCATTATAACGGACTAATTGGGGCTGAATGTTGTCCGTTTTAATGAAAGTCCGGTTTATAACAAATAATTCTATATCGGTGTAATGCATCAGGGTGTACATCAATGAAAGGACAATAGTTAGCTATAAAAAGTACTTAACGACATGACTCAAAGGTTACTGAATAAAAACTGATGAGTGTGTGCGGCAATTTGTGGAATTTCAGACAATAACGAAATTAAATGATCGATAGAATTGAGAAAGCAAACGAAGGAACAACGCTACAAAGTTGCGAATCCTTCCTTGTAGTGTTGTGCCTTCGTTTGCTTACTCAATTCTTTGAATCATCGGGCACGTTAAAAATTTTTTTTCATTAAATGATCGATGTTTAATCGCTTGCTTGGAAATGTAAAACTCGTCAGATAAACATATGCATCCTTTATTATTATTATATTTTTAAAAAAAACTGTCCGTTATAAGCGATGTCGTTATAATGAGGTTCTACTGTATATATGAAAATCCAGAATGTGGCTCTCGTTGACCTCATGTATGCCCATACTTGATATAGAAGATAGCCAAATAAAACCAGACGGTTTTATTTGGGACAATCGAAAAGTCACGATAATGTTTTTAATGAAAATTACTGATCGCATAATAAGTCAATATTATACTTACCACTGCGGCCTTGTACGTAGAACAACCCTTCCCTCCCCAACCACTAGGTAACTTTCGTATGTTATTTGGTACGTTCGCAATACAGTTTGCCGTGATGAAACAACGCTAGTCCCAATAGACCGATACTCATGAAACTTGGGATAAAGCGAGATAAACGAAATTTAACATTAAATTGAGAAACCATAATCTCATTTCCATCAACCTTTTACAGCTAATGCTACGACTATGTATTACTAATTCTGCTTTGGGAATTTTCATTTCTTTTGGCCGCATACAGATGGAAAGGGCACAAACCACTGTTAAGTAATAAATGCACAATAACAGCGAAAAGTGAATAAAGGCATACCCGGACTTAAGTCATTCGCTTCGCAGTTCCGACAGCTTAGCGACATGCCACTACTGACCACATCGGACTTCCACCCGGCGTCGCTGTCGTCTTCTATGCTAACCTTGAAAGGGATTGTGTCTGTGCACTTAAAATGTCATTAAAAACTCACTTCTACTTAAAAATATATGTGGAAACTAAAACAATAAATATTAAAACCGGTAACGTGTTTCGCCCATCTTTCAGAGGTCTTCATCAGATTCTGTCTATTACACCGAAATCTACAGAGATAAGAAAAGGCAGTCTAGCATGCAAACCTATCCACTGTTCTGAGTTACTGCAGTGGTATGCTTTGTGGTTTAAATATTTAAAAAAAAAAACAAATGCGCCAAGAAAATCTCTCTAAAAAGCGGAATTTTTATTTGGATAGGAAATTGTAAGATAAACTGTAAACAAAAAATTCTAATGCTTTGTTTTTGTGTGTTTTTTTTTTGTTTGCTTCCTTAACCTCACACTTTCAGTTTGATTCAATCAGAAGCGTAACTGGAGAATTTTTTCTGTGGTGGGCCAGGCCCTTTGTGTTCGAAATGCAAGTAGATAGGAAATCCCATTTTGTCCCATTCTTTATGCATTAAAGAATGTGTCTTGCAAATCACTGTTTTGAAAATAATGCATACAATGCCAATAAGTTAAAAAATATTTCATTTAATTTATTTTTATATTTAAAATATAAAATAATTACACTAATATGTATTTTTCCTGGGGGAAGGGGGGGGGGCATTCTGGGGTGGGCCGGGTCCACCCCCCCTAGTTACGCCTACGGATTCAATGCTATTAATAATGGCCATTCTTAATAAGGACACTAAAAAATGGGACACAGAAAGTGATAGAACATATACAATACGACTTTAAATAATAATGGAATTTAAGCCTTCAATGATTAATGTATTTTGAGATACACTTATACCGGCGTATACTTGAAACAAAGTTTTGAGTATATCGCTTTGAGTATATACTGGTTATCAAGCTGATAACCAGTAGCTGTAGCATAAGAAATGATGTTTTTACTACCAATTAACTATAATAATATTGCAGAAATGCTTTTCACCATCTCTTAATTAGGCTACAAATCATAAAAGTAACCTTCATCTAGTTAAATCTCTTTTGATGGGAGGTAAAATTACGGAAAAAGTGGTTCATGAAACTGAAATTGACAAACTTAACAGATAAAACAAAGACATTACTATCATTCCAAGCAATAATATCGAGGGCTCTATGACATAAAGGCCTAAGTGACAAAATCTCCATTCCGAGTTATTAAGGGTTTTATGTTTGTATTGCCTTGCCAGTTCTATCAGTTAGGCTTTTTATGGAAGTAGAATTCTACCAGTTGCAATGAAATTTTCAGTTAGGTCTCTTTTTCATATGAAAGGTATGGTTCTAGGATTTCATTTAAGACATGTAACTCAATTTTTACAAAAATGTCACTTAGGCCTTTATGTCATAGAGCCCTCGATATATGCATATACTAGTGAACAGCATTGAATTTTGAAAATACAGCGTAACTAATGTAATACTAATTACTGGAATGTTTTCTAATTTCATTAGTTAGTAAAATGATGATGGGGTGAATATTTTTTTCCACCCAGTTAGCAAAATATTAGATAAGTGTGTGTTTGGATAACATTTACTAGGAAACCAGATGAACAAAAAGGTGAACAGAAAAAATCAGTCACAGGAAAAACAACTATAAATGGCATAAATGCAACATCAACAAAAATATACCAAAAAACATTTACCTAAGAAGATGACTAGTCTCTTTGTATTTTAAATAGCATTTGAAAAAGATACTTTCTCGCAAATAAACAACTTCAGTCATGTTCCTTACGAAATATTTGACAAAATCAAACAAAAATAACAACATAATAAGTTGCAATGGAAAGTTAAACTCTTTAAATATGAAATTTGATATTAACCAGTGAGTTATTCCTTGAATTACTGAAGGGCAGCTCTTAATTAAAAGTGGCCCATAAGTTCGGTTTATATATGAAGGGCGTTCCGTCACGAAACCGACAAACTTCGCTAACATGTTCGGTGGTTAATCTAAACAAAAAATGTATTATAACATCATAGATCGTTTGACTTCGTTCCCAATATAGAGAACCAATGCGAGGTCCGTCACTATTAGATTTTTATCTATGGGATTGTAATAAATCAAGAGTGTATATGAATAGCAATCCAGAAACAAGGGAACAGTTACTCCAGGCAATCATTGACGCTGCTGTTAGCATCCACAATGACTTTACTGATGTTCTGTGGATGCTATCACTGGAAGCACGTGTCACAGCATCGAGATAAATAGTTTAAACAATAACTGTGAAAGGTGTAGTGATTTCAATGTAATTGCATTTCATATCAATAAATGAACAGAATATTAAATGGTAATCATAGCTTCATTCTGCGGATTAGTAGAACGAAGTGTCCGTATCTCGGAACGATGCCGAATCGATCCATGTACATTTTTTGCATAGAATAACCATTCGAAAACGCTGGCGAAGTTTGTCAGTTTCGTGACTGAATAACCTGTGTGCATATATATATATATATATACATACATACAGTAAAACCTCTCAGATCCGGCCTAATGTGGCGCCCAGTAGGTCGGATTACAGAAAAGCCGGACTACCGAGAGTGTTCTTAAAATAACTCAATAGTTCAATTTTTGTAAAGACATAATGCCAAATTTAATTAATTTAACCCCGTTTTCATAATTTTGCACTCAAATGTTTATTAAAACCAATACAAATGTGCTTTTTCCGACACCAAGCTCTAGTGATATTTGTTTTGCAGATTCCCCTGCATCCAATCTCCTTAAGCTTCTGTTCCATAGTGATAAAGTTTTTCTTTATTTTTTTCACTTATAATGAATATGCGCGGATAGGGAAACAAAATAGGGAAAAGAATTTAGTTAATAAAAAAAAAAAAAAAATACTCCGGATCAGGCCGGATTACCGTGGGAGCCGGATTTGAGAGGTTTTACTTTATTTTGACTAAATATATATAATTTAATAATTTGTACACAATAAAGTCCCGCTATTCCGAACTAATTGGGACCGAACACTGTTCGATTTAGCGGGAATTCGGAATAGGCGGATTTTATGAATAATATCAACGTATTGACGGATGAAACCGGACTGAATTTTAAGCCCCCCCCCCCCCCCCCCCAACCCATGAAGGTGTGCCCCCCCAACGTTTTTTTTTGGTTGAACAGAGGTTTCCATCGTTTTTTTTTTTTTTGGTTGAACCTATTAAATTTAATAATACAGACCATTTCAAAAGACAGTCACTAACTTTCTTACATATCCTGACATTCGTGGAAAAAGAAGAAAAAAAACGTTAAACTTTGAACTCTTCACTGAAAGCTCATCCACTTTACCAGTTATGGATGTAACTTTTTAACCTGCATGATAAACGTAACGAAAAACGGATATTATAAGTTTAAGTCTAATAGTTGCAGTATTCCTTAATATGAAGTGTATAGACAAAAAACGAAAAAGAAAAACGGATTTAGAATAAAAAGTTTTGATACAGTTTTGTAAGTCAAAATAATAATGTCTGTCTATGATCAAGAGAACTCAAAAAAACTATTTCTCTGGGAAGTTTAAACGTTAATGATAAGTTTATGTTATTAAATGGAAGATCCCCAATTTATTGTATTATAGGGAAAGGACCTGTAAATGTACATTGTCAATTAACACGTCATAATAACGATAATTCCAGAATGCTTATCCTCAAAAGTGAAACTTTAATGGCAAATGGACATTACTCAGCCAAAGTTCCTTACTGATTTTGTCATAAACTGGTTATTCATGATCTTTATAATAACAGCGTTAATTGGTTAATGAAGAAGCAACTGATTAAATGTAGTAAAGGTTCTTAGAAGTCCATCTGTATTTAGTTCTGTGTTATACACTTAACTGATAATAAATTTTCTAAAACGTACGTAATTTCCTATATGTAACAACTGACCCATTTTGAGTAAATTTGATCATATGGAAAAGAATAGGAGCATGACTTTTTTGTTAAATTACTCAAGAGTTGACGGACAGTCTCTTATGTAATTATACAAAAAAAAAAAAAAGGCTGCTAGCTTTTACAAGTAGTTCTTTCATGAACTTAATGCTTACTTTACTTAAAACTTTAATACTTAAAATTTCTTTATTATTTTTCTTTGTTAAAGTTTTGAAAAGAACAAAAACAAAAAGTTGCATTATTATTATTTGAAAATAATCTGCTATTATTGAAAATAATTTGAATAATCTGCTAAACAGTAAAACTTTTCCCATTTCTGAAATAAAAATTAAGTTAGCATTACTTCCTTAAGTTGTATAAATCGGATTAATTTTAATTGCTTTAATTCATGCAGAATTTAATAGATTAACTAAAAGGATTAATACCATTGTTAGTTTCTAATATTTTTCTATGAAATTTTTATCTCCTTCTTGCACTAATTTCTCTAGACAAGAACTCACTAGGGAAAGATTTCAAATGTAAAAAGTATTATCGTCTCTAGTTCTCAAATATGTACACCAAGTTTCAAGAAGATTCATCTAGCTGTTCAAAATTTATTGAGGGGGGGGGGCATCCATACACATAGACTAATTGATTTGATGAGCTCACTTTCCTAGGAAAAATAGGCTAAAAAAAAAACTTTCATTATGAAATGAAATTGTAGTCTACTGAACTGTTCTTAATAAAAAAAATAAAAAAAAAAAAGCAATCACATAATTTTACTGATACTGCAAAGTTCATTTTTGAACAAAACTTGAACCGATTAATCAGTTTATTTTTAATGTAATTAGGAAATTAAATGGCTGTAGAGTGGGAAGAAGGGATTCAAATCAAACAATACCTAAATTGTGGATAGTTCAGTATAAAGCTGCCCCTCATTTTTAGGGTGGATGGTATAGGCATAATGGTACTGGAACCAATGAGGGACTGAACATTTTTTTCTTTGCTTGCAATTAGAAAAGGATGTGGGAATAAAGAAATATTATTATTATTGACTGAATGATTATGTATGTGTAATAATTGTATTATCATCACAATGAGTGGCTTCACATCAATGTAAATCAGAAATATACATATAGTTGCATTACAGTTTATAACACATCATACACATATGTGGCAAAGCTCTAGGACCATCCTAGGGAGGCCTGCCATCTAACTCAGCATTGGTATGGCCCATCATTAAGCCTGTTAACAGGACCCTAACTATACATGGGAGGACCCTAGTATAAAATTCCGGGTATTGGAGATTTTCAGAAACATAACTGACAGAAAGTAAACATTAATTTGTAATATTTTCATAACATTAACTTAAATATGTTAATATTTGAAGTATTGTTTGCCACCTTTCACAATAAGAGATTGTTTTCATTCAGCAACTGCAGAGCAACATCATTATCTAGACTGTACGGTAATTAATGCAGAGTTGAAAACATTATACAGTGGGCCCTCTTACCATGAACTTAATTCGTTCCACAAACCAGATCATGGTATGAAAACTTTGTGGTACGAAGCACGATTTCACATAGTATCCAATGGGATTAATTTGTATCAGACCCTCCACACAAAAAAGGCCACTATTTACATACATACATTATTTATTTTTGTTCATGCTTACAGGTTCTTCAAGTTCTTCTGGCTGTTTCTGCTTTTTAACATTGAAGAATGTATCTAGTGTTGATTCCTTCTCACTCTTTTTAAGAAGGCTCCTGAAGTAGTAAGAGCTATGTCATTGTAGAGGTCCCCACTCTGTTCACTTCATCTATGTTGGGGTGCCTCTCCAACACCCTGTTGTGAAGCTTCTTCCAGTTCTGAAGATAGTTCTTGATAGTAGCTGAAGGCATTGGACCTCTAGTGATGTTTTCCTCTTTCTCCTCCTCTAAGAAAACATTTTTTCTGTTTCCCCAACCTGATGTTTCTGCAGCTCCTTCAGTTCTTCCGTGGTCAGCTGCTCTTAATGCTCCTCCACATCTACTTTTTCCACTTCCAAGTCCAGGTCCTTATTTGCCGCCACAATGTTCTTCATGCAGGGAGGATTAAGATTTTTAGAGGCCCTAAGCACTTTATGGTGCTCCATATATATGTATTTCAAATAATATAAACAATAATAATCTTTATATAATTTTATATAAAGCCTATCAAGGTACAAAAAGGACCTTGATATCAGGGCCTATCGAGGTACAAAAAGGAATATAACATTAATTTGTAACTACCATGTGACTTTTTTACCAACTGGAAAAGTTTCAAAGTTGTCACATCAGGATAACTCTTTTTCATAACCCGCACGAACACCGGCTGTTTTTGCTAGTAAACATAAAATAAATTTTTATTTTTCGAAATAAAACAAAACTTGCAGTAAGATGAAAAATAATGTATATTTTTTTTACTTCCACTTTATTTATACTTGAAAAGTTTTCTCCTACTTTTTTTATGTAATGAAATACAAACTCAGTTATCTCCATCAGTCCACCACCATGTGATAAATAAAAATCATAAAATTCATTCATGGTGAAAAGCAGCACTATCCACTGTTTGGTCATTTTCACGAGTTTCATGGCATTTTATAAGCACTACCAATCCACAAAATTATGAAACACTTATTAAATTATTTATTGTCAGTGTCATGAAAATTGAAAAAGAGATAGAAAAACAATAAAACAGGAATCAGCTTACTTACAAAGTTACAATATTAGCACTTGTGTCATTGGCACGCCAGATCCTGAGGGAGCTACTGAGCTGCACTCACTCTCAGTGGACGACAGAACAGGACAGTCAATGTGAGCAAGACAAGAACGTTCGCATGAACTTCCATATGATAGTTACCAGATTCTACTTTTGTTGTATTCCCAAGATTAATGTATATCATTAACCTCTATTATTACTATTTTATTATTGTGTGTGTGTGTGTAATTTTTTCATTTATTATGGGGCCCCCTTTTTGTGGACTCTGGTTAAGCTGCACCATATGGTCCATGGTAAATCCAGCAATTGAAAATTTTTATAGTGTCCCCCTTTACCTTGATGCCCTAAGCACTTGCTTATTTTGCTTAATGGTTACTCCTGCTATGCCTTCATCACTTGGGCTCCATTATCAGGTTTTTCTCCTTGAACACACAGGCTGGCCACAGGTTTCTCCAGTCAAAGTTCAGGTTCCTGACTGACACTTCACGCCAAGCTTTTCCTATGAGTCTAATGGCATGCACAATGCTAAATTCTTCCTTCCAAAATTTCCTCAATGTCATGAAACCAGTAAGATTTCGGCGATCTATCAGTTGTCAGTATTCTGGTGAACCATCAAAGTGTTGCGTGATCATGTTGCAACACGTCTGGATGGGAGGGAACATTTTGGCGATCATTTTATTTATCTGATTTTACTTCAGTTGATGGTTAGCATTGGTGAAGTGAGTTTGATTTTCATATGTAACTTTTCCCCTCCAAGATGGAATGGTCCAAAGAAATTATATTAAAGTTTATCGAACTTTATCAAATAAAGAAATAATTTGGGATTCCAAAAATAAGAATTATTTTAATAAATTGTTAAAAAAATGTCGCTGGTCTGTAAGAGGCTTAATATCTCAATTTGAACCTGGGATCGTGGTATGAAAAGTTCATCGTATGGCACGTTTCCCGTACAAGACCCCACTGTATATAAATGCAGAAAGGACTGGCCAAGGATTTTTTTTTTTTGGTGTACCAGACAAAGAAACAATAAACCTTATTAATTCAGACATCAAAGAGATTTGAAAACACTGGCAACAATTATAATCACATACTGACAAGCTATCCTGAAGTAGCATCTTATATGCAACTTTTAAATATGAAAACTTCTTGTCTTAATGAAAGCACAGTCACTATTAAAACATTAGAAAATATAAGTGATATTTTAATTTAAAGCTTATATAATTTTAATTTTAACTTAAATAGCAAATGTAATGAGAAGAACCATCTCCCACATATTTGGACAGTCTTAATTCTAAAATTTCTGAGTAACATGTGAGATATTAATTGATGAAAATCTAAATATAATTATCAAAGTTATCAGAGGGAGCATATCTGTGGCTTTGCATAGGGCACAAAGCTTGCACCACCTCTAATTAGGGCCGGATCTAGGTACCGCCAGTCCCCCGCATTGCAAGGGGGCCTGGAATGCGGCTCGAAATAGCTCGATAAGGCCCGTGAAGGATTTTCACTGGGAGCCAACAATGTTTAGATCTGGCCCTGCCTCTAATAGGATCTATTTTGAGACCTGGATAGGATTATTAACATTTTAAAAAACTGTCAATTTTGGGCCTTGTTAAATTAAGGCTTTATACTATATTATAAAGTTTGTAATAATTAGGGAAAACAATGAGAGAGAAAAAATTAGAACTAATTGAACTAGAAAATCCATTCTACTGTTACAGTAGATGGAGCAATAAGCCATGTTTTCAAGTATTATTATTATTTGAAAAGACCATGAAATTTTTACGTGCCATTAATACAACATTGTACACCAACAGATCGTAAGTTCAGACTTTACAAAGGAGAAAATATTATTCCTTAATTTAACTTGAAATAAAAAATTGCCTATAGGCAGTAGAAACAAAATATAGCTAATAAAACAAGTTTGACATTCTTATTTCACTACAGATTTGATAATTTAAATACAGGCATACCTCACACAGTGTAAGTTCAAACAATATGAATTTCACTATAGTGCAAGGAAAAGTTTTCCATAAAAGTAAAAAAAAAATATAGTCATCATTCTCATTAAGTAATTACTTAACTGTGCAGCCAGTGCATTACACATAGAGAACATTAATATGGTAACAAGTTCAATTGATTGTTATTTTGCGTAGTCAGCCACATCCACTCCATCTTGCCGCTGCAAATCTCCTTCAGTTCAACTGCAGCAAAATGTGTTTTGCTCTGTATATTTTACCTTTTTCAATTGCTATACACACCTAATAAGCAGTTATGAGTTTAAAAAGGTAATGTAGCAATAGTGACAGTTCTGAAGTTATAAAGAAGCATAAATGGTTAACTCAAGAAGAAAATATTGACAGAAGAAGCACCATATAGACAGTGCCACAAATTCAAAAGTTTCCAGTGATAAAAGAATGAATGAGTCATCAGTACAAAATATTATTAAGAAGAAAGTTCAGTATAAAGAACAAAGAATTGCTACTACATGATACAAACAACTGTTATTAGACATAGAAGCTCTATAATGAATAATAAAAAAGCTTTATTTTATACTATTGAAATCTAAATTTATGTTATACAGTCTTGTGCCTATGAAAGCAATGGATTAAATCTTTTTCTGAGAGACATCGTATGCTAATCCTACTGAATAAAAAAAAAACAGTTTTTTCATGCTTCCAATAAACTTTACTGCACCAATCATAATGAAACCCATTAATTTCATACTTTAAGTAGTGCAATTTATAACAGTGAGTGATATTTTTGGAATTTTTTTTTTTTTTTAATGTATACCAGTCCTGTTAGGTGTACTTTATTATAACTATGTTTACCTGTAGCATAGGTGCTGTTATTGTTTACCTTAAGAGTCTAGGAAAAAAAAAATCTATATATTGCAGTTTATTTTTTTCTCAATTAAGTCATCAATTAATTGTTATTTGATAGCTTTTATAGTATGTATTTCACCCAATTAAGTTGATTAAAAAGTTTAAAAATAATAAGATTTTCTTGTCTTAAACCAAAACCATTTTTTGTTTTATTTTTATATTAAGGCAATGTAACCAGTTATTTCTGGTATTTATATTATTTTTTAAACTTTTATATAAAAGAAATTTCTTAATATAATTTTGTACATGAATTTCTCTTTTATTGTTAAAAAATGTTTTTTTTTCTTCAATAGATTTTTTGTTAAAGTTTAAATATATGTTGTTTATTATATTAAGAATGGTATCTAAATTTTTCATTTGCTGTTTAGTTAAAAAAAATCCAGCAATCCAATCCATAATCAAGAATAGAATCAACCAAAGATTTAAAAACTATTAATTTTGTGTTAAGAAAGAATACATTTTATGTGAGCAAACATAAATGTTAAAGAGAATAATTTCTTGATAATATGATTGCAATGTGTCTCCCATGTAAAAGACTCATTGATATACAGACCAAGATATTTTTGATAGGAAACAATCTTAATATTATCACAGTTGCATAAGTTACGGTAAACTCTTGAAGGAATCAAATTTGGACAATTCCATTTATGTAGTTGAAAATAAAGAGAATTATCTATAACTTTATTTTTATTTTTGATTAAAAGAATTTTTGTTTGTTGTTTATTTATTAAAGACAATTTTATTACATTATTTACATCGTTTTGAAGTGAAGAAAAAGCATTTATTTGGTTCATGTTGCTGCTCATAAAAAATCACATTATCTGCATAAATATAGATATCTGAATGTTTTCCACAGTTGAAAATTGAATTGATATATAAAATAAACAATGGTCCCAAATTTCTTGCACTGTTTGAGTTATTACTGTATATAACAAAAGTGAACAGTATCAATGTGCAGTAATAATAAATCATTATTTTATTGTTTTGTTACTGAATACAGGCAACACTGCTTTACATTATCTTTATGTTTTGTGATTAGGAAATCTTGTACAGTCTTAATATTGGATATTCCAAAGTAATTTGCTGGAAACATTTCTCAAGTTTTCCTATTACTAATCAGTATGAATCAGATGTAACATTCAATTTTGAGAAGTTTTCAGCCATAACAGTGTACTAATTCTAACTATGTTGGCCAGGTGAATTTAAGGTTCCATGGGTCCTAAGCTACTAATGCTGATATTTACGTTGCAATTTTTTTTAGTTGAATACCATTTTGAGCTATATAAAAAGATCCATTTCTGACAATTCCATTCTTTGGTGGGGTGAATTATATCACTTATAGTGTATAAAAATGCTGAAACACATTATTCTGTTGGTTTTTTTTTTTTGGAATTTGTTTCAGTATTTAGGCATTTATTGTGGTTTTAATTTTTTTTTTTTTTTTTTTACAACTAGGTTTTTAGTGAGTATTAACCTTTATTAAACTATTGTTAATAAATTATCTCTTAAAAGATTACTTATTATTATTATTACTTGGGGTGAATGTGGGCGGCAGGAAAGCCAAGCACTGCGACCTGTATGATCTATTGTGCTAAACCCACGGAAATTAAGACAGATGAGAGAAAGACTGAGAAAGTATGGTGGTAGGCTCGCAGGGGAAACGGGAGAACCCCGAGAGAACCTGCCCAGCACGGATTGTCCACCATCACGAAACCCACATGAGAACCCAACCCGGGACTCAAGAGGTGAGAGACCGATGTCTTAGCGACAACGCCAACCGCGCGCGGCCTTCTCTTAAAAGATAATAAAATAACATTTCAATGGTTCTTTCATGAAAACGAGGAAAAACAGTATCTACATGGATTTTTTTTTTATATTCTCAAAGACAGCTGAAGTCATTGTATAATCTTAAATTTGGAAAATTATCGTACTAACTGATCATTTTCCATGATCTCATTATAAAATAAATTGAAAATGTGCATTTCAGATATTAAGAATACAAAAGAGTATAAAGTCACTTCAGGATTTATCTCTTCTTCCTTGAAAAACATAAACTTGTAAGACTAAGTCATGAATTGGTATGACAGATAATTATACATTACGAATCTTATAAGGAAACAGTCAATTAATTTTTTTTAAAAATGAAATTGTTATCCAAAAACCATCTACAATGCTCTTTACATTTGAAATATCTCTTCTGTTTATAGATGTAAATGCCTTAATGGTTAAGTAACTGCGTTTTCAGAACTGAATCAGTCCTTGTTAAGAGTTTTAAAATAACTTTATTCTATATTTTTTCATTCTTCAATAACAGGATACTACTTTTTGAAAACACTACTAGAAATGAAATTGGTTAGTTTCAATGGTAAATGAGAAAAGAATATTTTTTTTGGTATTGTTTATAAACAAGCATGAAAGGATTTTGCTGAGGGAAGACTGAGGGAGCAAAAACCAATTTGCACACCTCAGTTTTAAAGAAAAAGTCTGTGATTTATTAAAATGAAAAGTTGTATGTGCCCCTCTCCCAAAAAGAAGAAGTCTTCAATAAAGTAACAATTTTGTCTGATCTAGTTCATGTAGTATAAATTCTCTCTCTTGCTTTTTAATTTAATAAGATGCCAACCCTATTCCATCTCATCCCAATAAAATTCTAATTGCAGAATGTTTATTTCAGTGTCACTTAAATAAATAAAACTTTGTTTTTTGAGCATTTTTAAAAAATTATTAGTGGAATCAATTTTAAAATTCTTAAAATATAATAAATTGTCTTCAGAAATGTAATTAGCAAATATCAGTGTTAAATGTTTTTTTTATTATTTTATTTATTTATTTATTTATTTATTCATTTTCTCTTTAGATTCTTCCTGTCCCTCAATCCAAGCAGACTTCAGGCTGCGTTATTTTTACTGGTAAGAACTACAGAATGTTTTAAAGTAATCTGTATCATTTTCATTTTAATAAATCTATTTTAATAAATAAGATAATTAAAGAAATATTAAGTTATATAGCCAATACATTCTGAAAGAGAAAACAGAAACAACTGTCAAGCTTTATTTCACCAATAATATTTGTTCCTAACTAGTAAACAGCAATAAAATAGAATGTATCTACATTTGATTATCAGTCACTGAAGAGTCAAGTAATGGTTAGATTTAGGAATTCTTTAATTATTCTATGTACTACTTAATTTTGGTTAATGATGTTTCTTTAGTGCTTAGAGATGCAACCTCTATGTGTTTAGAGTATATTTTATATTTGTGTGATATTAGAATTTAGAATTAAGTTAATTGTTTAATAATGCCACTAACTGTCTGTTGCTATCCTTTTGCTACCTCCACTGCAAAGTCTTCAAATTGTAAGTTGA
>JAFIDM010009631.1:75586280-75651640 GCA_023159025.1 Thereuonema tuberculata | reverse complement strand
TATTATTATGCTTGAACTAAATTTTGTTACTATCCTTTTGCTACCTCAACTGCAAAGTCTTCAAATTGTAAGTTGAGGCTTATTATTATTGCTTGAACTAAATTACAAAACTCTATAATAAAAATTTAAAATAGCATCTTTTATATAATTTGGTTCTGAAGGAGAAGTGGGTCATGATAATAGGATATATCTTCTATAGGGTGGGAAAATCCCTCATAAAAGAATAGATTCTAGCATCTTTAATAATTTTAATTTTTGATTATAGGTTTTTGTAAACTTAGAAATTACTATTGTTTTTAATTGTTGTAAATTTTATAATGCCATTTTACTCCTTAAATCTTAAAGAGTTACTTGTTGAGAATCATTATACAGTAAGATCTATTTTAATGCTTTATCTTTTCAGTGTTAGTATGATGTGAAAAAAAAATTAATAAAGATTCTAGTTTTGTATATTTGATCATATATAAAGCAGTTCAGATGGGTCATAACTTTATAAATGATAATATACAGAGATAGACACAATAATATATGAACACCTATACGAAAACGGGCTATAATTCATTTGCGCAGCAGAGCCACACCATCTAGAATAGATTTCTGCCACCTAGGGGCTGTGAAGGAGGAGATATCAGTCGATCAGCAGCAGTTGTATGGGTTGCATGTGACAATTGTGCTAGCAGTGAAAAGAAGTTATGTCTGAAGTCTCAGACTTCAAAAGAGGCATAATTATTGGAGCGCGCCTCGTTGGAACTTCAGTGTCGAAAACAGCCAACCTTGTGGTTTTGCAAGAAGCACTGTGTCAACTGTTGTGACAGCCTACACAAAGCATAAGGGAAGGTAAGATGTTAAACTCAAAGCTCACCGACAGGGACAGACAGGTGTTTCAGCTGATAGTGACCCTTCAGCACAAGACAGCGGTGTCCAAGATAACCTCCGAGATGAACACGTATCTCCAGGACCCATATCAACCAAAACTAGCCAACGGGAACTGCATGCTGCAAATATTCATAGCAAAGCGACTATTCCAAAACCATTGGCGATACCAGAGAATGCGTTGAAGTGAAGGCAATGGTGCCACGAGCACAGACACTGGACTCAACAGCAGTGGGGACACTTCATTTGGTCTGACGAATCTGCATTTACATTATTTCAGACTAATGGACGTGTTTATGTGTGGAGAACGCTAACAGAAGCCTTTCATGTTGACTGCCTCCTTCCTACTGTTAACTCCACACTTTCTGAACTAGAGACAGCTCTGCACGAGGAATAGCTGCCTATTCCCTTTAACATTGTGCATAACCTGTATTCGTCCATCCCATGTCGGATACAAGCTGTAATTCAGGCGAAGGATGGACCAACACCCTACTAATACAGATTTTGTATTCACAGGTGTTCATATTATTTTGTCCACTCCCTGTATGTGGGAATCATATCATCATTTTATTTTTAATAATTAAAAAAATATTATCAAATAAATAAATAAATAAATAAATATTTAAACTCTTTTTACATAATTAATAGTGATTATCCTGGTTTAGATGAAAACAAAATTTCACATCAATAATCCTTTAAGATAACTCAGATAGACCAGGTGGCCATTTTTCTAAAATCTCAATGTGGGACAATCGAAGTTGTCAGAGGCTGAGGTTACATTAATATTCAATAAGTAGATAAAGCGATCTAATCAGTCACTTTGATTGTGATGCAATCTTAATATTGAAACCAACTGTGCAGTCACACTGGAAAGCTTATAGTTCATGACTATGTTTTATTATAATTCATGATCAATTTTCATGAATATCTACAAATTTGTTAAGGGAATAATAAGAAGTAGCGCAAAAATTCAAGCCACTAGGTTGATATTACTGTAGTGACAATAAGTGGGTTCTATGACAGTGGATTTTAACCAGAAAGGACAGTGAGTTCTAACCAGACTATTCTGGTTAGTAGAATTGCACATGTGGTTTGAGTGTATAGTTGCAGTTCCTGGTAGACTGGTAAGACCAGTTGGGTTTATAGACAGTATGGATAAGAATCAGAATCAAGGTCATAGTTTATAGGGATACCTTAGTATCCTTAGTAAATGAGTTCTCATTTCTGTTGCCTGATGCCAGAGACTGTTGTGTCGCTGGCATGGCACAGACTGAATATTTTAGTGGTGGAGAATTTTTCTGATATTTTTTCACTTAAAAACAAATTGTAACCTCAAAAATCACATTGCGGGACAATTCATTCCAAAATCAGGATGGTTGGTCACCCTTAGATAGACAAAATTGCTATGAAAATCTGCAGTTTTAGAAAGATGATAAGTCTCAATGTATGAGTGGTAACATCAAATGTATGCTTTTTAAGTTGTTTTCACAATGCCTTTGTCTCATTATGAGCAAAGTTCCCTGGCCTTTTCCTTCACTAGATTCTGGTGTTTCATTATTACAGTAATGAAAACATAACTTTTTACAGCCATCCGTCATACTGTCTGGATAATGAAGAATATGGATCCGAGACTGGCAACAAATTATGGAGGATATGCTTCAGTAACTCATGACAAGTTACTCAGCCAAGTAGCAGTGTCCAAATAATTGATAGAGAAAATGCATTTACAAACCAAGTAATTTGTTTATTTAAGAGAACTAGTTTATTTTAGAATAGTTTACTATTTCTGCTGAACCCTAAGGAAAATATAAACAAAGTAACTTTAATAATAGCCAATGTCAAATAACTGGCTGTGTAAAAATTTACATAAGAAAAGGGCTGATAAGGAAAAAGTTCAAATGAGATTATCTTTTCAATTTCTAAGATATTGTCAGTATTTTATATCTCGGCTCAAAATTTAAATAGAAAAGTAAAATGCTTTTTGCTTATTGAGTAAAGAATCAGATGACTAATATTATTAAAAAATGGTATTTCAAGACTTAACAATTTTGATGACTTTTGACAAATAATGAAAGAGCAAATAAATTATAGTTGTATTTTTGTTAGTGTACAATTCAATCATTGATTTCAGAGATTAAGTTGAGAATAAGCTAATCTGATGAAACTGTTTAAAAATAAATACTCTAGTTCTGTTTTGTTTTTAGTTTTTTTTCGAGATATTGAAATTATATGTTAAAGATAGCAGTAATGACTTAAAATTTAAGAACCGCTTGGTTGTTTTATTCATTCTTAGCAAAATTTGAGCCACTTCCTCTTTGACAGCACTGATTTGATTGTAAAGATTGGGATGGGTATATACTAAGTTAAAAATACATTTTAAGAAATTTAATAAATTTTTTTCCCTAACTTTTTTTTTCCCCAGCCGCAGTTCTTCTACTTTGCAGTTTAGCCCAAGTTGGTGGTGGAGGTTACATTGCATATGAGTCACGTATGCTAAGCTATCATTATTACTACTTGGTAAGTGGTGGAATATCATTGCTTACGAGTTGCGTAGCACTCTATGCTGGTCAAGATTTCATCAGGCGCCGAGGATGGGTTATTACTGCTTCAGCATTTGCTATTGCTGGCATTGTTGCTGCTTTGATTGCAATTCCAAATGGTCTACAAGCAATTAGCAATAAAAATGATGATTGTGTGTTGCCACGGTGTCATATTAAGCCCAGCTTTGAATTCACCCTTCAAAAGTTTGATTTTGGTGGTGTTTCATGTGCATGGCAGTGCTTTAACAATTATGAAACCATTTGGCAGGCAATGATTGCCACTGCAATTGGTTCAGCTGTTCTTCAAGTAATTCTTCTAATTGCAATTTCCTGTCACTGTATTGTGGCTTGTTGCTGCAAAAAGAAATCCAGTGAAATACCAATGCATCCCTCTGGTGTAACTGTAGCCAATTCAGGAGCTTATAATTTTGCTTACAGTAGATTAGAAGATTAGTTGCAAAATCTTTTCACATTGAAACTTTATTTCTAATTTAGTCCCAAAAATATTTACCTTCTACATACTCAATAAATAAGTAAAAATTATCCATTTTTATGTAATAACAATCTTGTTTTGTTTTTCTTTAATTAATTAGATGTAATATGTATCATTCGTTATTAAAAATCATTCTGAAATTATTTTAAATGGATAAATTAAAATAATTTCAGAATGATTTTTTTTTTTCAAAATCAATTAATTGCATATGAAATATTTGTCTAAATATGATTTGCATATGAACAGACTAGTAGAAATTGTTATTAATTTTGTGAACATACAAGCCACCTTTTGATGCATTATATTTTGAATTATTAGTTATTTGATAACAAAACCTTTTTTGTACTGTATATGATTTGAAATAAAAGATCAAAATAATAATAATAATTACTTTAATCTAGTAAGTAAGTCTACAGATATATATTTCACTCACTTAACACACTCCAAGAAAGGGAAAAAAAACCTTATGTGGGAACTGTGTCAGATGCTATCTGCATCTATATTTCTAAAATACTAATGCTATGGCATTAAATAAGTCTTACTTAATTTTTCAATGCAGTGTTTTCAGAAATAAAAATTGCTCAAAAGGAAAGTGAAAAATTAATGCATACAAATGTCTAATAAATTAAAATTTAGTACTTTAACCCTTTATAGACAGGTATTTTGAAAGAGTCTTTCTGCATGGGATGCAAATAAGAGAGAGAGAGAGAGAGAGAGGAAAAAAAAAAAACACTTTATTAAATGTAGGTTATGTATCACTCCTCTCCTCCCCAGTTTGTAGTGTCAATAAACCACACTCAGCCTTTAGAGCACAGTATATCCTGTGTCTAAAAGCCACGGCCATCCTTTAAGGGTTAAAAGATAACTGAAGAAATTTAAAAGATGTTTTAGTCGTCAGAACTGAAACACCCAGAAATATGGATTCCTTAAGTGATTGGCCTCCCATGATATTAAGCCCCAAGTAACAAAAAATAAAAATGTGAAATTATTAACCTTTACTTATCTTTTTGAGCAAAGTTTAAAAAAAAAAGGCTTGGCAAAAGCAACTCTGAATGCTGTTGAATATATAGTCAGTTTGTTAATGCAAAAATAACATTTTAAATACCTTTTTCTATAGCTGTTGTTTTACATGGGAAAATCTTCCCATATAATCTTAATGTTCAAAAAATAAATTATTAATAATAGTATTAATGACAGTATCCAAATAGTTAGTTTTGCTATCAGATAATCATTATTAATGAGGATGTTTTATTAATACTATTAAAAATATTTTTGTTTAAAAGGATTTTTTTTTCATATCTTATTACATTATCAATTTTAATCTTGCTTAGTTTACTTTTTATGTTTATTTATTTTTATTTTTTTTATGTATGTATTGGTGTAAATCTGGAGTGTCATTGCCAAATAATTCTCTACTTTTATTTAACCTCCTTACATACTGCAGTAATTACAAATTATTACACACTTCCTTAGAAGCATTAAAAGTTTTTAGATTTTTTTTTAAGTTTCCCAGAACAGATCTGTTTCGAGGTTTCCTGTTACACATCAATTGTCCCCGGATGCTTAAAAAGAGCTGAAATTCTTAACACTTCTATGGATGGGATGAGTCCAGTAATTACAACACACAACAGAAGGGAAGTAAAGAGTAGTATGAGCTATATGTAGATTTAATTGTTTATTTTTGACTGTCCAAAAAGGCCATCATTACAGCTTCAGTACTGAATTTGCTTATATTCATAATTGGAAACCAAAAATTTACAATTAGGAATTTACCCTACATGACTTTTTTATCTTAGAAAAGCATTGAAGATTAATCCAAATTGAACCATATTTCAGTTTTAAAATAAAGCATACCTTGTATAATATTAGGCTTTTTGTTTCTTTGATTTCAAAATTTGCTGCTATTTTGAATATTTGTTTATTCATTTACAATTTATTAAAGAAGTAAATTCTCTTGATATTACAACTTATAAAAGATAATGAGAAAATTTCATTTCTGGCTAACATGAAAATATAAATCTTAATGAAGAATTTTCCTACTCTAGGTAATGTTACTAAATATTTCGGCTTGGTAGCTTGAGCTTTCTTCAGGACAAATCCATGCCATTGTCCACCTCAATGTTTATGGAGCAGACAACGCTTGCAACCTTAATTGGTATGGCCTGCTCCTCTTTCAGATCTAAGTTATTTTTTATTTCCTGTTTTAATAAATTAAGTGATTGATACTACAGTGAAGATTAACAAATGGGAATCTTCAAATCTTTTAAGTTCAAAGAAACATATCTCAATGATTTTTGTATGCTTATATTAAATGTTTATATATAAATATATCGAATATTGAAATACATGCAATTCTTGTATGATTATTTATTCTAGGAAAATAATTAAAATTGAACTTAAACAATTGTTAATAAATAGTGTTTAAAACAATTTATACTTTCAAATGATGAAGAAATTCTTATATATTCGTAGTGAAAAGGATTATTTTAAAAGTTATAACTACTGTAAAATTTGATAGTATAGTCACTTTACTATGACTTATCACTTATATGAAATAATTCCAAAGTCAAGGAAACTCAGCTTACCAATTGTGTTTTAAATCTTATTCAAATAAAACTACTGATTTTGCAAAATCTTTTAGAATATCTTTTTGGCAAAAAAACCCAAAAAAGCTATAAAGATCTTTTGAGTCTAAGTTTGGCTTTTTTTTTCATAATTTCTACATTTTGGTGATATGAATGGTAATTCAACTGGAAATACAAGGACTTTTGAAAAAAATATGATGATACAGGGAGAATGAAATGCTTAGAAATTAAAAAAAAAATTTTTTGTCACAATTTAGGGCAATTTATTATTTATTCAAAGGACTCTCTTCTTACATAATTACAAATATCTCCTGTTTACTAATTAAATCAACCTTACTGTTTCTTTTTCACTTTTCCTTCTTTTGTCCAATTCTTAAAAATCTTCCCATTATTTGCTTGCATTCAATTAATACTATCTAAACAAAATAAATGTTCATCATAGAAAACGGAAATATGATCTTTACAGTTGAACGTGTTTGGACAATTTATTTGTTTATTAAGGATCTTAGAGTTTAAGCAAATAACGCCTTTTTTTTTAATAAAAAGATCTGTAATATTATATTAGTTTGTCTATTCAATTAGATCATGAGCAAACAGAAACAATAATACTTATCTGAATTAGTTTTTACACATTAATACTTACAATTCTGAATTAGTTTTTAATATTACATAAAAAATGAGAAAAGTTCTTTCAGATACAATTTTATTTCAATGAAGTTATTTTTACTGATTTTGCTATATTTTAGGCTTTCTAATTCCTAGGATGTCAATGTTGTATTTATTGTATAAGCAATCTATGACAACTATTTACTTTTACCTTCCTGATACATACAGTGCTCTTCCTGTAGATATGATGCGTACAAACATATATTTAGCTGGTCTTAATTAAGTAACTCAATTAATTAAAAAAACTTTTTTAATATAAAAATATGAAATTATATGCTACCCTAATCTTTGCTTAATGTATAATATTTGAATATCAAATCAACCATATCTTTTAAAGGACAACCAAATGTAGGCTACAACTTTCAAAACTATCCTACTATTAAAAATATGACAAAACTGTCCCAAACTAGGATATCTTTTGCTAGCCATAAGATTGAGAAGTTCTTGAAGCTTCTGCTCAAAATAAATTTAGAGTACAGTAGAAATGAATACAGAAAATTATAAGGTGTGTTTCATTTTAGTAACAATCTGCAACGCAGCCATTATGGAATTAAGTTCAAAAATGTTTTCAAAAAAATATGGAAAAAAATCTCTTATAATCATGATAAGATACACAGAAACAACAGATTGAGCTATATGGTAAATAAAAAAATTCATTAAATTTTTGAATAGAAACAAGTTTTAAAAAGTAGCTGATTAGTAAACATAAATATTTAAGAATATTTATATATTCTTAAATATACTCTTATTCATTAAAAGTTAAGAGATACTTTTTGGTCCTTTAATCAAAGCCCCAATCATGAATATTATACACAAGTATAGAAGTAAAGGAATGAAAACTAAAATTTGCCAAATTCTCTTACAATTAAACTTGTTTCTGAAAATGTAAGTTGAAAAAGAATTGCAGGTTAACACAATTCAATAATTAATTCACTCAAAGAACATTTTCTTGCCTTTTTTTTCTCTTTAAGATGCTAAATTAATTATTGATTATTTCAAATTAAGGGTTGATAATAAAAATTGAGAGCATCCTCTACTGAAAAACTATGATAACTAATGGTTTAATAATTTACTAATTAACTAAGATTAAGTTCTAAAAAATATAGTGAATTAATGCATTTTAATGACAAGAGAGAAAACTAGCTTAATGAATAATTAGTTGAGGGATAAATTGTGACCATCCATTACAAGGTCATTACAAACAAAATCATTAATAAATATAAAGGATAAATGGATTTGGAGGAAAATAACTTTCCTAAGAGACATTTTCTGTAGATGAATACTATTAGATTTTTATTTTTTTTAACAAAATAATAACTTCAACAAAAAAAGAAAAAAAAAATGAAAATGATTGAAATGAGTAACTGAATCAAAGGAATGAAGAAATAAATATAATTTTTACAAGTTTGACTAATACATAAATTAAGCATGTTATTTAAGACCGCAAGAATGCTTGTCTTGTTTTGTCCCTAATTAGATGTCTTTTATACCTAGAAGTTGGCTGGCCGAGATTTTGATAATGTACTGGTTACAGTGATTACTTATTGTTCTTTACTTTTGGAAGATCCCATTTACAGGAGTAGGAGGAAGATCTTTCATGTCTTTAAGATGATCATCAATGGGCAAATCTGGCTGATGATTCCTAGCAAGGGCAAAACAGCTGTCTCAGATTCCCATTGATGATAACTCAAGATGTGAATGAAAATTGTGCATTATCAATATTTACCCTTTTTCATGTTTAATCTTGTACAGGTTAACTCTCCTTATCACTTTACAGTGGTACGATCTTAAAATATTCAGTTTTAACCTGTCATGTTAACCTAGAGTCAAAAGTTTACTATGTTAACAGAATTTGAGCAAACAGAACAAACACCAATTTATTTGAATTTGAGTAAAAGATTTTAAAATTCCTATTTTCAGAAAATAATTGCAATAACAGAGAAAAGTTATTAAAGCAGTATAGAGTACTAAACTACTACAATCTTAAAAGGCAAAACCTTTACAAGAATTTTATTTTACTAACTTTAATTTAAAAATAAAGTAATATATAAAATAAATACTAATTTTAAAAAATAAAGGTCATTTCAAGTCATGCCACCACTCGCCTCTGAAAAATTTAACTAATAGAGGCGTAAGGCCAGTAATATTTATAGTGACTAAATCAATTTGGACTGTTGAAATATTTCTTGGATATACTCAAAACATTGTAGTTGGAATATCTAGGACTTTTACAACATTTTCTGGGCTGAATCATGAAAACTTTTAAAACAGAATCAGATATGGGTCTTAAAAACATGTTATCTTCAAAGCATAAGGCAGGTTGCACAAGTTCTCTATGAGACCTGTGAGTTAGAGATTCATTTTCCAACTGGGATCCTAGGAGAGTTGCTGCAAATGGGTTAGGCTTTCACTGATCAGAATGTTCAAAGGTGCATAAAGGAAATGGGATTCTACAATGTAAAAGGCAGTGAAGGCAGAAAAAAATTAAAACAAAAGTGGATTAGAAATCTTGTGGTCACTTGGTGCTGACTTCAAAGGGTCTAACAAAAGAAAACAATTTCAAGATGATCACAGACAAGAGAACGGAAGTGAATTGATGTCCCACAAAAATCTACTGCTTATTTGCAGGATAATTTGAATAAAATTTTGAATTTTCATTTCTCTCATTTTTTTTTTTTCATTTTCAATTGACTTTCTTGTGTAAAAGCATTTATGACAGTAAATATCAAGAATAACAAAAATGACTAGAAGTTTTTTTATATAACAAAATATTATAGTTTGTTTGTGAGTCTACTTTTTTTTAACCTTTATTTTTATTTAAGACTGACAGACAGTCAATCAGGAATAGAAATTGTAGCAGGTCTCAATGTATAAAATTGAGGTTATTAATATTTTAACCAGCTAATAAAAAGTTTTCTTAAGGAAATAATTAAAAGTCAAAGTTTGTGGTTATTTTAAATAACTCAAGATACAAGTTCTTAAGAAAACAGAAATTTCTTCTGAATATTTTTCTCTTCCATTTTAGTCTTCCATTGTTTTAGTTGCAAACAAACTAAGAAATTTATGCTATATTTAAAACTGACATATCTTTATACACTCCATTCCAAAGAAAGCCTTTTCTAAATTTTAAACTAAATTTTATACATAAATTATAGCTAAGCATATTTCCCAGGTTTACAGTGTACTTCCCTCAACTAATTTGATTTCCTTGTCTTCCCAGTTTATACGAAACCTGTCTAATTGGCAGGAGATATTAATGGTAAAGATAGAAATAAAGGATACCAATTAAGTTCCTGATTTGATATATAATTTGATATCATCATTTTGGATTAAGTGGCTGATAATTTATATAAGACAGATGTATCATTACAGCACAGATTCTGAAATAAATACTGTGAAAGACAATCAATGTGCCACAGATAATATAAGAATGATCTAGAAATCAGATGACTGATAATGGAGCATAAACAGTGTGACTATAAAATCATGGGACTAATTTTTTCCTGCTAATGCACCAAGAAAACTACAGGATGACGTAGTACACAATGTGCATCACAAGTGTCTCCATTTTTAATGATGCATTAATATCACATTAATAGTAATTAATATCTTCATAGTTCTAAAGTTACAGCTGTTGCAAAAATATATTTGTTGTGACACTGCATCAGAAATCTGAAGATAGAGCAACTCAAATTCTTCAACTTAAGCTAGGTAAAGTGAGATAGAAGTTGTTAAGGACCTGAAAAAAGCTCATGGTGGTTAGTAAATTCGATGAATATTTGACTGGTTTTAGCAATTTCAGAGGGTTACAAATTGAGGTCAAACCTAAATTGAAAATAAAGCAATCAGAATTAACTAAATCACCCTTTTTACTCACCCAACCTGATACAAGTGACTTTATTTTTCTTGTTGTTGAGAATTAAAGTGTGTACTACATTAGGCTTAATGCATCAAACTGTTGTCTTTAGTGATCACTAAAAGAACACCTGAAGGACTTTACTTCCAACTAGTTTCAATTACACTTTCAGACGTATGTGCCATTATGAGAGTTCTGAGGATCAAAAAGAGATTAGCAGATTCGTACATTCATAACCATTTTTAGACCTTCATTTTGTTCTTTTCCTCTTGACAGATTTTGTCTTGATTTAATTTTTAAAAAATAGCATTAATGATAGACAGATGTACATAATAACTTTCCAAAGAAATGAAAAAAAAAGAAATGTAGGGTCATTCCAAGTCAGATCACCCAATGGAGTTTACCATCCCAGATTCTTTTATTTATTTATTTTTTTACTGAAAGAGGGGTTTGAAAAAATAATGAAATATGCCCACTGTTAGACAGTTAGCTTCAGAGAAATTAATTTTTGAAATTTGAGGCTTTTTAGCATGCTGCGGTTTATTATTTGGGATTTTTTCTTAATAACTACTATAATTCTCAACTAAACTTCACAAAAATTGGTACCTAAAAGTAACTTTTTGTGCTGAATCCGAAAACATCAATGAAAATGCTCTATTGCAGTAGGTTTGGTGCACAGTTAAGCTGTAAGCCTCCAAGAAAGAATTAAAACTTTTAGAGGATTAACTTTAGGCATTTGAATTTTTTTCACAAGATCAGTAAAGGATTGCCCTACTTACACAAAAAATTTTATTCTGACGTTCGACAATAAAAGAGTTGAGCAATTGTGGAAGAAATTGTTAATGGCTGAATTGCCCAAGCAACTCGGAAATACTTACTTCAAGTACTTATAAATTTATATTTATGCATTTAATTAGATTTCTTTCTATATTTGATGGGGTTTCCTACAGAAATGCTTCAGTTTCTAAGGAAGTATTTACTCCCCATTGTCAAAAACAGTGGTGCCCAACCTTTCATAATATGGGGGCCAAACTTGACTTTGCTGTGAATTTCACGGGCCACAATGTGGCGGAATCTCCTATTCAACAACCAAATAAAAAAAAAAGGTCCATTAACAAAAATATGTCATTAATATAGGAATAAAACAGCGGGCCACATGTAACATCTTCATGGGCCGGATATGGCCCGCGGGCCGTAGGTTGGGCATCACTGGTCAAAAATATTGCTTTATGGATAGTCCTTCTTAAACAGAAACTTAAACTAATGAAGGACTTGATTGAGGGGAAAAACTCACCCAATGAAGGAGTTCTCTGACGTCATTCTGTAAAGGCATCCTGGGGCAGGCAACAGGAAACCACCCCAGT
The DNA here is from genome assembly GCA_023159025.1 of Thereuonema tuberculata. Classification (NCBI taxonomy): domain Eukaryota; kingdom Metazoa; phylum Arthropoda; class Chilopoda; order Scutigeromorpha; family Scutigeridae; genus Thereuonema; species Thereuonema tuberculata. The sequence continues at coordinate 75,639,263 of JAFIDM010009631.1, read as the reverse complement.
ATCTTCCCCAGGCATTTCTGGGAATTCCATGCGAATTCCATAGAATTGGACCTGTCTCCGGACAGAATACTACGGATGGATGGATGGATGAAGGAGTTGGTTCAGGGAATATTGGCAGAACCCATGAAAAAAATATGGAAAAACACTTCCCAATGAAGTAGTTCAAAAAGTAAAAGAATTTTAAGAGGATGACAAATTGCCAAGAATGTGTCCAGGAAAAAAAAAGTCGTGTCAGTAAAAATTGAAGGTAGTAAACAAATCCACAAACAGAAACGGCTTCTACTGATAAACCTAAAAGAACTTTATTTGGCATTCAAGGCAAAGTTCCAGTTGAAGATAGGCATTTCAAAATTCTATTGATTAAGACCATCTTGGTGTGTTACTGTCGTAGCAAGAGTATGTGTATGCAAAATGCACCAAAATCTAAAACTATTGGCAACTGCTCTGCCTATGAAGACAGAATACAAAAAAGTCTCTTCCAACATCTTGTGTGCTCATTGGAGTCGCCAGTATGCTGCATCATTGTGAAAAACATCCAGGTCTGAAAGCCTTAGAAAACAAAGTAGACGATATTTTTGTAGAAAATGCAATGGACCCTGAAGCAATAATTGTGTATAAGCAGTGGCTCCACAATGGCCAAGCTAAATTGCTTTTTATGACACCTGTGGAGGACTTCTGCAAAATGATGTGCAAGGCTGCTGATAATGCAACAACTCATCACTACACTGCCAAAGCCCAGTCGGCTTACTTCACAAAATTATGGAAACCATCCAACCTCAAACACAAGCTATTGTTACTTGATTTTGCGGAAAATTATTCCTTTGTATGCCTTTTTGGTTTTCATTGGGACACCTCATAAGCAAACGTCACCTATTCATTGTATATTAACGACAAGAGGCAAATGATGAATTACAGTGTCTAAGCATATGTGTTACAAATGATGAGTGTGAACACGTTGCGGCAACTGTCCATGCCTTTATCCAGGTAGTGCTAAAACATTTGAAGGAATAATACCAAATTTAAAATATGTACACTTGTAATGATAAATATTATAAATAAAAACCAAAACATCTTCTTCTTTCATAAATACTGCTATATTTCGCAGATAACTTATCTGCTTCTTCAGGCTTATACAGAGAATGTTCTTCATAAACAAAATTTTGATCAGAATATTAACAATATTCCAATCGGAATATTAACAATATTGTATCATACGATAAGTACATTAGAGATAATACAGAATCATACATGTTAAACATTGATCATATACATTTTCAATTAAAAGAAATTATTGACATTGTTATTAAATGATCTTCATCAAAACAAAGTAGTCATGAACCGAATATCATATATTGTAGTACAACGAATGAGCAGAATATTTTGACAATAAATGAAAGTATTATTGAAATTTTGTAATGTCTTTATAATTTTTTATGAATTTATCTAATACTATTTGGCTAACATCAATACCTTTCTGTTTGTTGAAGCATTTAAAGCTTCTTATTATACAAGCTTCTAGCATAAATCTTATTTCTGTATTATGAACATCTTTGTATAAAATTTTTACAATTGGGTCCGGATTATGCCACAATGATAAAGAATCGTGGGCCCAATCTGAGATTTCGGGATGGTTATTTTTGACTGTGCTAAAGTGTTCTTTTACACGTTCCCTTGGTTTTCTACAGGTGTTCCCAAAATAGATTCCATTACAGGATCTACATTGTAATTTATATATAACTCCTGTTGTTTCCATAACATCGTTGTCTTACTTTCTTTTAGCCTACAAACTAATGACCCTAAATTCTGATTAGCTGTTCGTATAATTGATATCTCATTAATTTTACAAACCTCAGCTATTCTTTTTGAAATTTTAACATTATAAGGAATCCTTATCATATTTTTAATTTCTTAGGTTTCCTTTATATTATCATCTGTCTGCTTTTGAAAAAAATGGCTACATATTTTATTCACTAGAATATTCATTAATATATAGAATCTTTTTGAATTTATTTATCTTACATGTCGATTTCGTTTTATCTAGAGTATTCTGTGTTATTCTCTTCAATCCATTTATAATAACTGCTTTTTTTGTTGGCCAATTATGTATGGAATGAAAATTTAGCATAACATTACTCTGGTAAGGTTTATGTGTGGTATTGTTCAAAATCAATAAATTTACTTTTGTTGTACAAACTTAAGTCTAGAAACACAATGTTGCCTTGGCTTTCTTCTTCCATTTTAAATTTGATGTTATTATCAATATTGTTTATCGTATTAAAGAAAATTTTAAATTGTATGGAGGTACCTTTCCATATTATTAATACGTCGTCAACATATTGTATATAGTCAAATTCATTCCTATTCCATGTGATTATGTTATTGGTTTCAAAGTTATTAAAAAATATATTGGCTAGCGTTCATAATACAGAAATAAGGTTTATGCTAGAAGCTTGTATAATAAGAAGCTTTAAATGCTTCAACAAACAGAAAGGTAGCCAAATAGTATTAGATAAATTCATAAAAAATTGTAAAGACATTACAAAATTTCAATAATACTTTCATTTATTGTCAAAATATTCCGCTCATTCGTTGTACTACAATATATGATATTCTGTTCATGACTACTTATTGTTTAAATTGTTAATATTCGGTTCATGACTACTTTGTTTTGATGAAGATCATTTAATAACAATGACAATAATTTTTTTTTAATTGAAAATGTATATGATCAATGTTTAACATGTATGATTCTGTATTATCTCTAATGTACTTACCGTATATGATACAATATTGTTAATATTTCCGATCGGAATATTGTTAATATTCTGATCAAAATTTTGTTTATGAAGAACATTCTCTGTATAAGCCTGAAGAAGCAGATAAGTTATCTGCGAAATATAGCGGTATTTATGAAAGAAGATGATGTTGTGATTTTTATTTATAATATTTACACTACTTCAGTAATGGGGCAAGTGCCCAATATAAGAACTGTAAAAACTTCCTTAACTTATACTTTCATGAAGAAGACTTTAATCTAAAGGTCGAATGGCATTTTTTGCTGTCGTCAGATGGTGAAACGTTGTGCAGAAAAGTTAGTGTCACCGGTGCAACTGCAACAAACAATATTAACTTTCAAGAGTCACAGCCAGATGTATACATCACTGCTGTGTATGATGAAAACTGGTTCATTGGTTGCATAATGGAGAGAAGTGACGAAGAAGGAGATGCATCGGTTAACTTTGTGAAGCATCATCAGCCAACAAATATGCTGTCATGGCCGACAAGAGAAGATCAGTGCTTCATTCCATTTGTTGATATCATTTGTATAATTTGAGCCCCTTCAGTGAAAAAAGCAGTGGAAGGCAGTATAAGTTCGAGTGTGACACTTTAAAAATCATTACTAAATCCTACAGCAAATTCAAATGAAAAGTGTGCAGTAAGAACACGTATGTATGTATGTATGTATGTATGTATGTATGTATGTATGTATGTATGTATGTATGTATGTATGTATGTATGTATGTATACAAGATAGATTGCCAGTCAGTTATTTTCTTTCGATGATTTAGGTCCACAGAGTTATTTTGAACTTGTTCAAATTTTAATTGTAATCAAATAACTAATCAAACAATAAAATAACTAATTGTAATTAACAAAACTAATGCAAGGTGCAAAGATGCTCAACTTCAGGAATTTTTTTTCTCTGTTATGGAGTCGAAGGCCAGAATGAATTTTTTGTGGAAGTAGGGCAATCATTTACTGATCTTGTGAAAAAAAAAAATTCATTTCTCCAAACCTAACTGTCCGACTGCGGGCATATTTTACAGAAGTTATTTTTGAAAAAATAACTTCTGTAAAATATGCCTGCAGTCGGACAGTTAGGTTTGGAGAAATGAATTTTTTTTTCAGAAGTTATTTTTATTTTATTTTTTACAGAAGTTATTTTCATATTTTACAGAAGTTATTTTTTCCAACCCCTTTTTCAGTAAAAAGAAAAAATTGTAAGAATCTGTGATGGAGTGGTGAACTTTTTTTTTTTTTTTTCAACTGGATGATTTGACATGGAATGACCCTACAGAGTAACTGCAAATTATACTAAAGGAAATGCATTATTAAGTTTAGGGTTGAGTAATGTAAAGATGAGCAGGGGGAAAAAAATCTGAATTCTGAAATTTGATGTTTGCATCTGTTGAATAGTTAAATACCTGAAAAAAAGAAGATTTCTTATTATTTACTGATGACTTTAGAAGACCTAAGTGAAGAAGACCTTCACTTTCTCAGAAAAATAGGGGAAGTTGCTATTTAAGTATTAAATTACTACAAAGGACTGAGAAATCCTCATTACAGTAAGGAGGTGAATAAAAAGTTTCTAGAAAAGAAATCCAATTCAGAATATTCATCTATGGAATGGATGGTAGATTAATTAAAAAGTCATCCAAGTATACATGTCTATGCTGATTTTGGTTGGTGATGTAAGTAAGGGAGAGATTCCATTGACAAAATACTAATAAAAAAGCCAAGCATATAACTTATGCAAATATTTATAATATTATGGATTAGGAGAGGAAAGTAGAAAACTCTAAAGCTATCTTAAGAATAGAAAATATTTTACGTATACTGAACATATTTTAGGTCCAAGAATTTGAGCCGGCACACCTGGTTAAAGTTACAAAGTAGTTTAATAATGGAAAACAAAACAACTATAGTTTTAATTGCAATGGTGAGCAATCATTTTCACGTTTGAAAATGATTGCTCACCATTGCAATTGAAACTATAGTTTTCCATTATTAAACTACTTTGTAACTTTAACCAGGTGTATCGGCTCAAATTCTTAGATCTGAAGCTATCTTTTTATTATTTTTTTTAAATATGGGACTTCCAAACCCAAAACAACTGCTGAAGTGGTTTTAAATGAACAAGCTTCTTTAAAAAAAAAAATTTTTTTACTAAAGAATAAATAATAATTCAAAATTAATTTTTTAATTATCCATAATAACAGTGTGAGGAATCAAATTAAAAAGCAGGACCAAACATACGAAAAATAATACATATTTGAATAATTCCATAACTTGTCACATGTTACGAGGTTTAGAATAAAGGCCTCTTCTTCAGACTATAAAACAACAGAAATAAAAATAGGCTTTTCCTAAATTACAAATTTTTATAAACAAACATTAACAACAATTAAAAGAATTTTTCATTACAATGTTCAAGTAATATAAACACATTGGTAACCTTTCAATGTTAATAAACAAAGAATCAACTGTAATAATAAATGAATTAATGAAGCTCATATTGTAAGGCATTAGTGATGGACACATCTGTGTTATAACATTTTTTAGCTTTTATTAACAATGATTCATAAAATTTCCTTAAGTATTGATCTACAACAGTACCAAAAATGACTGGTTTATCCACCATCAAATCATGGCCTATTTCTTCCTATTAGTTCCAGAACAGAATATAAATCAGGTTTTATTAAATTTTAATTCTAAACATGAAAATATCAAATTCACAATGGAAAAAGAATTTGAAGGTAAATTACCTTATCTGGACATACTTGTTACAAGAAATGGGGATAATTTTCTTACTACTTTTTATAGGAAAGAAGTCTATGCTGGCATTACATTAAATTTCAATTCTGTTGCCCCTATTTCTTATAAAACCAATGTTGTTAATCTGGCTATTACAAGAGCTTTAAAGATATGTTCTGATAATGAATTATTGTTTGAAGAACTACGTAAAATTAGAAAAATTTTTGTGATGAATAATTATCCACTAGTTGCGATCCGTGAAATATTCACAGAAGTAAAAGAAATTTCACATTTTTGAAAAACACAAGATTGAAAAATATGTTCTAAGCTCATTTTTAAAAGCCATTACTTCCGCAACAGCCCACATATAATTTGAATGACTAAGCCAAATTTTGTTAAAATAAAAGAAAAGAAAAAATTGATTTATCAGTTTCAACAATAACGAATATCCAACAGCCAATACCAACAATCCTGTCTGGACAACAATGATGGCACGTGCTTCGTCATTGTCCCTACTTGTTGAGTGGCTACACAGCCGAAATTATGTAAAAACTGAGGTTTTACAAACTCTCTGATAAATTTTGATGCATGAACTTACATGCATTTCAGTGTAAACTTCATTTATGTGGGAAAGAAAATTCCAATACGCTGATAATAATTGTGTAATCGCGATCCGTCGAAGTGAAGTGGGAAAAATATTCGAGGCGCCATGTTTAAACATGGGCGTGACGTCATGCCTGACGTGTTCCAATGCTGCACTGTGATTGGTTATTTCAAATTACAAATTTACAAAGATCGTACAACTTTTGTCTATTAATAGGATGATTAGTTAAGTTAAAGTATCCCGCTATAGGTCTATGCAGACCCTTGGGGTAGTGGAAGGTAAGGCTCCCGACTCTTCGTGACCAATGGGACTACGTTGGAGTCGGGTGGTCAGCCCGACTTTAACTCCCAGGAAAGAAACCCGGTACCCATTCTACAGAGGGCTGGGTAGGCCCTAGGACCCGTTTCGAGGAGAATGGAGCGTGGAAAAATTCCCGGCCTCCGCCACCTCCAACCCGCAGAATAGGATGATTAGATTTTATAAATAGAATCATTTCTAGGGTTTTAAATAAACAACGGTCAAAAAAGGTGAATAATGTAATTAGAAAGGATAATACAATTAGATATGTGAGTATATCATATGAAGAAAGTTTACAAAGTAAGTTGACTCCAATATTGTCTAAATTAGGTATTAAGATTGCAAATAAATCTAGCAAGACTGTGATGAAGTTCTTAGATGGTAAAGGGGAAAAAATGTTCGATACTGAAATTTTAAAAATACTGGAGTGGTATATGGTATTAAATGTCGGAAAGGGAAAAAGGGATGTCAATATATTGGAGAGACCAAAAGGAAGGTGAAAATTCAAGTGGCGGAGCATGCCACGGCAAGGGCAAAACGAGCAATATTTAACTATGATCCACATAAAGAAACGGGCCATGACTTGATGGTGGATAAACCAGTCATTTTTGTACTGTTGTAGATCAATACTTAAGGAAATTTTATGAATCATTGTTAATAAAGGCTAAAAAATGTTATAACACAGATGTGTCCATCACTAATGCCTTACAATATGAGCTTCATTAATTCATTTATTATTACAGTTGATTCTTTGTTTATTAACATTGAAAGGTTACCAATGTGTTTATATTACTTGAACATTGTAATGAAAAATTCTTTTAATTGTTGTTAATGTTTGTTTATAGGAATTTGTAATTTAGGAAAAGCCTATTTTTGTTTCTGTTGTTTTATAGTCTGAAGAAGAGGCCTGTATTCTAAGTCTCGTAGCATGTGACAAGTTACAGAATTATTTAAATATGTATTATTTTTCTGTGTTTGGTCCTGTTTATTAATTTTAATGAATTTTTTAAATTGCAATAATTATGGGAAAATACTAATAAAGAAAAGTCGCTATCAATTAAGTTTCAGAAAGAAATCCATAAAAGATACAAGTTATTTACTGATTTATTTCTAGGATGAAAACTGCAAACAAAGGTTGTGTGGTTACAAATAGTACAAGACAGATAAAAATTAAATAATTAGAGAAGGAAAGGGGGGGGGGGATGAACTGAGATTTACAGATGTTAACCTGTACCAGATCATCCTGACAAAGTCAGGAAAGGGAAAACTACTACAAAATCTTGAGAGCGACAGATGAAGAGGATCAAGAGTTTGTTCCTTTAACATAATATCTATAAAAGTCTGATGATACAGGAGAAACAGAATGAATTGCTAAAAGCAAGACTGGGAAACTAAAAATAACTGAATTTGAATAATTGAAAAAAAAAATCCCTCAGAAAATAAACCAGCAGACTGTAAAAAGACACTCAAACGGATGTGAATAACAATCAAAGCAAAAGTTATTAAAAAAGAATTTTGTAATTATAAATATAATACAGAATTTTATAATGATACAGATACCTTCATATGCCCTTAACAAACTTCATAATTATATGCTACCAGTTCTGCAAAAATAATCCTATAATAATCTCTGTTGAATGTAACAGTAGCTTAACTCAATATATATTTACATAAGTAGTTATTCTTATGTCGGAATCAATGTGGAACCCGAAAAGCTAAAACAAGCACCCTTTATTTTATTAATCTTTACCTGCATAACTATGCGCTAAAAAAGTTCATAGAGGCCGCGTGAAGAAAGCACTTGAATTTTCTCGCAATTTATCCTTTTGGCGAGTTTTTTTTTATTGCTTGTTTTAGCTTTTCGGGTTCCACATTGATTCCGACGTTTTCTCGTATAAGTCCGAGTAATGAGACCTGATTATGTACTGATGACTGCTCCTAGTTGATGATCGCCATATTAGCATGAAACAGCTGTACTATGATGTCATTTAGTATACAATTTGGTCTCACCCTTTATTTTATTAATTATTCTTACGTTGCCTATAACTGTTTAAAAAATAATTGGATAATAAGCAATGGTTTTTTTACCCAATGTCAACGTCACCAAATTTTACATCAAAGGACTGAGGAATAAAAACAGGAATAAGTTTTTCAAACATCATTAATGACGACAAAATGGTAGAAATCAATAAAACGAATGACAATGGTCATTTAAATCTTCCACAGCTATTTTAGAATATAAAAACAGTTCCGATAATAAAAATAAGAAGTCAAGAGCATAACAATAACAGTTGTAGACAGTCTTATTACAGCAGCAGTACCATCGTTGTTCTAGAGCAATTTCTATTCCATATTCTTATTATTTTATTCATAATAATAATATTTTTTTTCTTTTTTTTTATGCTAAAAGCTTTTTTGTGCTCCCGTGAATGGGATCAAATGAAACAAAACACGTGAATATAATTTTGTGCTAAAGCATAAATTTAAGGGTGACCTAAAATAATATAAAATATTAAAAATAATAATAAAAAAAGGAAGTACATTAATGTAAGGAAAAATAAAAAAAATGTTTGAAAAATAAGAAAAAAAAAAAACATGCGGCCATTGAGAAAAAAAGATTAAGAGGAAAAAAAAAAAAAGGTAAATATACAGATTCGAACCGACAACCTTCAGTATATAAGCAGGAGCATCAAGCTATAGCTGACAACTGAAAGAAGATAGTTGCATTTCTAGCATTTAAGCTAATAGAGGAAATCCAATGAAAACAATGCCAAAAATCTCGAACATAGGGGGTACGTTGACCCCTGAAAATACTCCATTCCTATGGTGTTTGGGCCTTTGAACACGATGGTGAAATCAGTTTGTCGATCCGACCTTCTGTTCGGCAGTTGCTAGGGGTGGACAGACACGGACGGACAGGACAAACACAATAGCTCCCAAATGGGTCGCTAATAATACAAAATTGAAATGAAAACTGCAATCAAAATTGCCTTGAATTGTTTTTTATGCAATCGCAGCGTCAACAGCATGCTCCATCACACAATCCACAAACATTCATTATTTCAGACTATTTGGCAACTGTATACTAGAATGAAATCTTTGAGAATAATGATAGTGCATTTAAGCACAACGGAAAGTCAATTATTGCTCTTTTTTATTAGATTAAACAGCACAAAAGCATACACAACAAAGTCAATGAGCTGCAAACGTGATTCTAAAAATGCATAAATAATGGAAGGAAGCTCTGGACATATGTTGATAAATACTATTTTACTTACAATAACCAGTTATCACCTACAATTATCTCTTTTTATTATTACCCTCAATCTTTGTCCAGTATAAGATCGATTCTTTTGCTAATTCAAATAACAATGCCGATAAGGTAAATATTCTTCAAAGACTACGAATCTTATCAGAAAAAAAAAAAAAAATAACAGCTTAATTTCCTACACTGATCTGTTGTTGACACTCATTTTCTTTCCTTTTCATAGCAACTAATATACCGTTGTTTAAATTAATTATTTTTTTTTATTGAAAATATTAACTGAAAGTAAAACTGAAGTTTATAATGTGAACGATTAAGAAATATTAGCAAATGCTATTAACAAATCTTTTAAATTTCGGCAAAACTCCGAATGGCGGTACCAAATTACCAAAACTTCCGAACGCGGTCCCAACGTTATTATTAATGAAACATTTGTCTTGTTATTAATGAGACATTGTGTCAAGTGTAATGACATCGTTATTGTTGTGATTAATGAAACATTGTGTATTGTTGCTTAAAAATCACTATGTGCCATGGCTGGCAGACCGCAAGCACCAAGAGTAATAACGCTTTAGTCATAAGTCGCACATATTCGGACAATACTTAAATATGTTGAGCGAAAACTATATGATTTGATGTGTAATAACTCTGGCTATGTGTTATCCTTCACAGTCATACTGTTATCTGTCATTAAAAAGGTTTTCATAATTTGGGACCGCCATTCGGAGGTTTTCATAATTTGGGACCGCCGTTCGGAGTTTTGCCAAAATTTCTTCTCAATTGTATTTACCGAAGAATCAGATTTATGAAAAGTTCTTCAATAATAATTTCATTTTAAAATAAAATCAGAAAGAAAATAGTCGAATATCATAATGTGCTTTTTATCAAGTTAAAAATCTATTCGGTTTTTTAAGATCAAAACATCCTTTTAAATCTAATTGTTTATGTTAATTAGTAATAATTTTATCCAGTTCCAATTGTTTATTGGCGATTAACCACAGGTGAATTTAAAAATAATAATAATAATAATGAGGAAACAACAGAAATTGTTTTAAAGATTGAATTTGCATACCTAATCTTTTTTTTTTTTTTTTAAAGGCTGAATGTCACATTATTAGAAGAGGCTGTTAAAGCTCATTCCCCCCACCTCCCAACTTCGTGCCGCCACTAATTTCAACAAAAAAACTTAATTATATTAAACTAATTCAGTAATTAGTAGGTTAATTCCATTAACTCATATATGCAGATTTTACGAATTGAAAACTTATGGCAAAAATCTTCACTAAGGTAGGAACAAAACATAAATTAAGTTCAATAAAGCCATTTAATTATATTTCGAAAATTTATTATTTCACAGACGTATATTACGCACACTGGTTTAAGCTAATTGGTTTCATCTTTATTAAATGTTTGTAAGGCTTGAATCGACGACTACAATTTCGCTGAACTGATCACAACACAATTACATAAGCTCGTGAAAACAAAGAAATCACTCATATGTGAGCATGCGACAAAGTTTGGATTTTCTACTCAAGCCCCAGAATAATAGAATTATGTTATGCCTTTTCCAATAATAACAGATATTCAAAAGAACTGCATTATGCATCCTTCTCACCGAAAGGAAGACGACTGTACAGTCTGTCCAAGGTCTCCAGACATAATCGATCGATCACAGTGTAACAACCGGTGGAGCCAGCAAATTGACGTTTAGCTCGTCAATTTTTCGCGGTTCGATCGAAACAGGAGTCCTCAAATCTACTTGGGACGAACACATGTCAAGAATGGCTGAAGGTCAGAAGGTTTTTAAAGAATAAGAACAAAATTTTAGAGATAAGTGTTAGTTGTCGAGAGAATGCTCACGAAGAGTTGATGATACAGAGATGCTTCCAATATAACCCTCTGCGTACTGAAATGGCGACAGCTATCAGAAGACTGCATTGAATTTTTAAGAAGTGTAAGAGATGCTATTGAAAGGTATTTCTCTTTTTCTTATTAATATTTAAAGGATTGCCAAAAAAAAAAAAAGAAAGAAAAAAGCTAGAGGAATATATGCATGCGTGAGTAAACTAGGTGATGGCGATTCAACTGCCTATCGCCACCATATTTTTTAATATTTTTTTTAAGTACTAAAAAGTATTCGTTATTATTAAATATTTCATTATAAGTATATATTAAAGAATTGAACATAGTAAATTCTTTTTATATAAAGATTATTTCACCGATTACTTCATTAAAAGTTGCACTGATTTTAAGATTTAATTCTAATATTGAAGATGGAAAAAAAATCTGAAACATGCGTCTTAATAAAACTTTCTATTAATCTTTGAAAGTTTCTTAATCAATTGTAACCTTTCAATTTATTAATCTCAATCTCTGCAGCAATTCAATTTCAGTATACTCGAGTTAAGATATGAGTCCAGATTAGAGCAACCAAACTTTTAAGTAGCTTTGACTCCTTAGATTTACGTTGTTTTTTTTGTTTTTTTTTATCAAAAAAAAAAAAAAAAGACGATTAGAGTGGTAAAATCTGTATATTAAGTCGTGCAATTTGGGTATGTAACAAAAGCAGTGATTTTTTTTTTTTTTGTTTTGTTTTTTTGTTTATGCATTCAAAATTGTAATTTAGGAATCAAGTCAAATCTAACGTGTAAAATATTTTATAATTGAAGAAAGGCGTTGAGAAACTCACATAGCTAAGACTGATTAAAAAGATTAAAATGACGAAAAAAAAATTTTAATTTCTCAATGCTTTTCTTTAACGTATACTGAATCAATATTTCATTCTAAAAACTAACACGAGATGAAGTTTCTTGTATTTTTTATGAAATCTTTAATTCCGATATATTTAATAAATAAAAACATCAGTAATTTTGGATTTTTATTTTCTTGAGTAAAATAAATGTCTTCTTGCTTATGATTTTGACTTCCTCTCCTTCCATTTTCGTAGAGTAAATCATTTTACTTAGCCCTTCTTAACCTTACAATTTTCGTATTTTAGACAAATCGAAATATTGCGTTTAAATTTTAATCATTCATAAATGTTTAAATAAAAAGTACTTCAACGGAACTGACAACAATTGTTTTTGAACATTTTTTTTTTTTCAGAAGCCAGAGAGATGTCGAGTGCAAAGCCACATCTGAGTTCCCGTGCCCTTGTTTACTCGAGTAAGATCATATACTATTTATAGATATTAATGCCGATCTTTCGTTGACGGCGAGAGAGAGACTACTAGCTTTCCATTACATTCTTTATTGCTATTACTTTAATCTAGTACATGTAAATAAAAAAGAAATTAATACTGACCCAGTTACTTTATAACTGGGCCAATATATTAAATTCTTTTTTTATTTATTTCATAGATTAAAAATTTACTGAACTTTCTTATAACGACAGTTAACTTATTTTGCTTATGTTAATTTACAAGGGAGTTTCGGAAATAAATAACTTTTATTTTACTGACCAGTATGAAATATTTAATAATAAACGGGATTAAAACAGCAGAATAGTAATCTCGGATTAAGTTATTTCCGAACGGTATAAATCAAACACATTCTAAAATGAATGTTTTCTATAATGCTCCGATAGTTACTATTGCAACTGTGCATTATCATTTCAGAAAGTCAATTATTTCGCTTTCTCAGAGAATAAGTTTAAAAGACCCCCAAACCAAGAAGAGGTCGTTAGATGATAGGAGATCAGTAAGAAAAATTGCTAGTTTCTTTGCTGTCCACTTTTTTGTGAAGGCTGTGGATCTAAATACAAACAGTACTTTTTCCAGTTTACATACTCTTAAAGATGACCATTTCGTTAGACTGTTAAGTAATACTACATAGCAAAAATACTATTGTTATAACTTTTCTCACATGAGGAAAGGTCTAGGCCTTAAATGATAATTGCAGGCTTAACAAGATTAAACCCATTCCTGTCAACTTGTAATTTGTAAAAACAGGGAGGCTCGCTGGATGGTCCAACATGGAAATAATTCTCTCTGTCGTTACCTTGGCGACCGAAGAAGTTTATATCAATAGAACTGATTCAATGGGATTTCTAAAATGTAATTATTAAATTGATTTCGTTTTGTTTGTATAGAAAAGAAATTACATTTGGACGGCAACTGGTAGATGAGACCAATTGCTTTTGTATTTTGTTTCAACTACATGTATTTTTTTTTTAATAGTAGATTATTTAAATTATATAAAAAAAACAAATCACAACTTCTATTTTATATTTGAAAATAAATAATAAACAAAATTGCCAGCGGATAGAACATACACCACTGTAATGTTGACATGTTTGGTGTTATAAATGATGCAGATTACTGAGTCTCAGATCTGGGCTATTATTATTATTAGTATATATATGCAATGATATTATTATATATGTCAATAATCATGAGATAAAAATGCGATCTTTTTATACCTATGTCGAAATCATCGAATTTTACAACAACGCAATATGTACAGGAAAAATGTTTTAATCTTTAAAAAAATGATGAAGATTAGTAACAGAAATCTATAGAGTGATACATGAATAACAAAGGTAAATAATAATAATAATGATGATACTTAGTTGTAAAGCTGTTTCACAAATGAAAAAGCTTTAAACATTAAAAAATCACAGCATAATGCCAACAGTTATCGACACTGCGTCCTTGAACTGTGATACTGTCGGCGTTCAGAAATGATAATTTTCGTCCATATGGACAAGACTTCCCAACCAATATCCAATGAATGGTGTGCTTTGAGTGTTTTCCACTGAGTTGTTTATAGTAATTAAAAAAAAAAAAAAAAATAAGGCAACATTAATAAACAATTATATAACTTTAATTTGAGATTAAAGAAAAGAAACTATGCATAGTACTGAACTGCACTTTACAAATAAACAAAATTCTCCTGGAAAATACTGTTTAAAATGAATCTAGATCGACTGACAAAGAGTAACATGCTAGTATGTCTTATGGTCTAGAATGATCTCTCAAATAACTCAAATAAATATTGGTTATTTGTAGATAGAAATTTGAGCACTTTAAAAATATTTTAAAATAATGATCTCTCACATACGAAAAAAAAAGAAAGAAAAACGAAAGGGCACAGACTGAAAATGAATATATGGATAACAACAATTTGCATTGAGACGGTGATTTGGATATGCGAAAAGTACCTACATAAATTCGATGTTAAGTATTAACCCCTCAAAAAATCCTGATAGCTTCAATGATATAATTTTTTTCCCGAAGAACTTATGAGACCAATGTTATCTATGGATGTTTAGAAGAGTCTTATAAGCAAAGGAAAGTTTTGTTTGTCTTAACAAAAAAGATGGTTTCAGAAATATCATTGCAGTAATTTGATTTAAAAATTAAAATAAAAAAAAAAATCTGCCGAAAGTTTCTGGCCAAACATATTTAGGCCTTAAGCCAATAATATGAAAAAGTAAAAATTTCGTTAAAAGTCTTAACGATGTATGTTATGTTGCTTTCAATCTGATCACGTCAACGACATAATTTGTTGCTTTTATCTTTTATCAAAGATCTTTCCAACAACGATTTACAGAAGTCAAACTTATTCAGTTTAAGAAATTTACCATCGATGTTAGTCACATAAGATATTTTTAAACATGTATTTCAGACAGGTAGATCTAGAATTAACTTGTTCTGTAGTGAAACTACACACACTTCTGAGACATAATTTAAAATAAAATTAAAAGTTTTATTGTGGTTTATACATAATCACAATACTTTTTGGTCATTACTTAGATTATTTTTATTTTTTCTACTAGTTACTGCTTGTTAAAACAATGAGATCTTAATTGAATGGCAAAATTAAAATTGACCAGTATCAATAAATAATTCGCCTTAAGGATTTTATTATTTTAAAATTCCTTTTTTTTTCCGAAAAAAATTTCTTGACTGCTATCGGAAAGAACATTTAATCAAAAACAAACATTCTAATTTACCAATCAGAGGTTTTTTGCTTGCTAATTAAAAAAAACAAAACAGTAAGTTAAAATATGTAACCTGTACTTTTGGTAAGATATTATTTGAAATAATAGTCTTGGCTCCTCTCTGCAAACTCTTTGTTGAACTAATTACCTAGAACAGCGTTTTCCAAACTGTAGGTCGTGAAAGGATTTTGAAATTTGAAAATAGAAAAAAGGGAAAAAGATAAGACTGTATACAAAAAATTGGCCATTCACGTATTAGTGCGAAGTTGGAATTTGGTAGGAATCAAATCCAAATTGTAAAAATCTTGTAAAAATCTGAAAATAACTCACATGGACATCAACAGAAACCGAAACAAGCGCGCGCACGCCTCATTTTGAGAATCAGTTTTGTAAAATTATATACAGTAATAAATTAAAAAAAAAAATAGTAAAAATAAATCCCCCCCTCCCCCTATATCCATGCGAAAGATTGTAGTTTGGAAACTACAGACCTAGAAGTTATCGGTATTATTCTTTAATGACTTAGTTCTCAAAATTCAAATTATATATATCTAATTAAATGCATATAGACTCTTTCTGATAACTTATTAAAATACTAATAAGGGAGACAAATTTTCAGGAACTGTACATATTTCTTTTTTCAAGTCAATAATATAAACATGTCACAAACAGAATTAAGAATAAGCTTGGCAGCAATTGATTTCAATAGATATAAAGGAGCTGTAGTAGACTTTAATACCATTGTACTTATTAGAGATTATTTACTATTTAATACCCAAAAAACAGCCAATATTAAGGAATTAAATTATTAACAATATTTTGGAAAAATTATGGATAACAATTAATAAATCATAATTGTAAACAACAATTAAATTTGTTGTATCACCATGGTTTTATTTATTTTTTTGTAACAACAATAAAATTAGTTAGTAGTCACTTTTTCATTCTTAAATCGTTTTGAGATGTTTAAGCAGATTGTAACAACAATTAAATTTGTTGATAGTTCATGTTTTTAATCAATTGCTGCCAAGCTTATTCTTAATTCTGTTTGTGACATGTTTATATTATTGACTTGAAAAAAGGAATATGTACAGTTCCTGAAAATTTGTCTCCCTTATTAGTATTTTAATAAATATTTAAATACTAATGTAATGTATGGAAGAGTGTGTTTCTTTCTGATAACTTCTTTATCCCTTTGACATATGAGGATCGCAGTGATAGAATTTCCTCAAAGGTTAAAATTAATGAGCAATTATTGTATTGATATTTATGTTTAAGTGTAAGGACGTTTCTGTAAATAACTACATGAAATTCCTTATTTATTTGGGCAAATTTTCTAAACAAAGAGATGGGTTTTTATTATGTTATGTAATGGAAATGATCCAATCTCAAACTCACTTGAAATCTGATTTTTCTGAAGCCTAAGGTTATAAATTAATTCGATACTGCTTGAGACCATTTCGCATATTTGACGAAAAAGGGTAACACCAAATTGTATTTACTTAACTCGGTAAGAACAAGTATGATGTGAATAGGTAGCGAAATATCTTACAGATTTATGCCACGGCACATTCTTCTGACTTAAATATAAGCCCTTAGAATCCCTGTTATCTCATCTGATCATGAATCTTAGTCTTAGTGAGTGTCTAAGAAAAAAAAAAAAAGAAATAACTCATTCTGAATCAAGATGTCGTAAGTCAGGAAGCACTGAACCAAATAGTCATGTCAGTATTTTATGTCCTTGTCTCAAATTTCTAGTTAATTATTATAAGAAGCTTCAAAACCTTTCAAGGTTTTTCTTTCCTAGATGAAGGATACATTATATATCCTCTGTAAATTATAGTATTTTATGTGGGAGTGCTGACAATCCCCATTTGTTATTATCAATAAGTGCTACCTGTCCAAGCACCTAACATGATACTTATTTCTAGTGTTATAATCAGAATCAAAAAAGAGATTAAGAACTTGAATAAATTCAGTAAATTAAAAATGATGTTTAAGGAAATTGTAGTAAAGGTATTTATTGAAACGACCTCATATTGTGTAAATACTGATAAA
The DNA here is from genome assembly GCA_023159025.1 of Thereuonema tuberculata. Lineage (NCBI taxonomy): Eukaryota > Metazoa > Arthropoda > Chilopoda > Scutigeromorpha > Scutigeridae > Thereuonema > Thereuonema tuberculata. The sequence continues at coordinate 75,621,560 of JAFIDM010009631.1, read as the reverse complement.
TAAAGAATAATAATCAATATTGTTTTTGGTAGGCTATCTTCTGATCTTCTGGAGTCTTGTGCTTCTTGCGGTCACGACATATATTGCCGGGCGTGTAAGCATGGAATACAGCCTTGGATTTTGGATTGCTGGAGGAGTAAGCATCACTACAGGAATTTGTGCCTTGTACGCCGGGCAAGATCCAAAAGGCCGCAGGGGCTGGGTAATCTTGGTTTCTATTGCTGCATTAATTTCAGCTGTGCTAGGAGTATTTTCTGCACCATATACTGAGATTGCTCTGGAAAATCAGAAGCGAGATTGTCATTCATCTGGCTGTCTTTACAATGACACTTGGCTTCCTTTAGAATCGTCTGAGCAGCATCCTGGTGGTATCGAATGCGAATGGGTGTGCTATGAAAGTTATCAGATCACATGGAAGGCAGTAACGGGTTTGAACATTTCTTGCATTGTTCTTAACCTCTTCCTAGTTTTCTTCTCGTGCCATTTATGCTGTGGCGTCCGTTGGTGGTTTCCACGATGCTGCTACAAGAAACGCGACACTGATTCCTATATATTCACCAAGTCCAATGGAAGCATCTCTCAAGATAGAGGAGGATCTCAAGTTCCTTATGAAAGACTGGAGCAAACGGCGTAACGAAAACGGTTTTAGTAAAGTAAGAAGTTTTCCTAGAAGTTAAAATGACTGTTTCAAAATTAATATTTTTTTCTATGTCTACTCTTTCTAAGATTAAAATTATATCATTTCAAACTCCATATTACTAAGTAGCATGTCTTGTAACTCAGTTGACTATTTCATCACTGTAAATCAAAATAACGTAATTTCAAATTTCAACAAAATTCGATTCCACTTTTGAATAATTCTTATTAAATACTATCATCAACAATGTTTTGTTATTAACGGCTTTGGAAATCTCAAGGCTATTTCCTGAAAAGTCTATCGTAATTTAAAATAAATGCAAAACAAGTAAATATAAATATTTAAATTTTCCATTAGACTACATCATCTGCCAGTTCAATGCACATATATTCTAGTCATTTATTTACATATTTAATTCAGATCATCGCTTCATGAGTGAGTTTGTGGAGCTTACTTGATCTTAATTCCATCAAGGAGTTATAAAAATTCTTTAAAATAGGACTTGTTTATGTTATACTTTAAAAAAAAAAAAAAAAAAAAATCGTCCCAACGCTCAACTGAGTTATGATTCTTAAGATGTTTGTTGAAAATATTTATTTTTAAACTATTGTATATTCTCAACCGTTAAAAGCCCTTATAATTTATGAAGTGTTTTGCTCATTTTTTATGTCTTGTCTCATCTAAAAAATGCTGTATTGATTCGGGATTACGAAAACGTATTATCGAATAAAATGTCCGGACTTGCAACAATTACGAGACTTGCTCACTGTATAATGACGCCATCCTTCCTGTGGCTGTTAATAAAAATGGGTTTTGCCGTTCGTTGGCAGTGTGATCACAAAAAACCCATATTTTACGTTTCTTCTTTATTATTACTGATAAATATAATTTTAAACAAAAGATTAAACCTATTTGAAATTTGAGTTTCAAACTAAAATATGCTACAATTGTATTTACCGAACAACTAAAATTTCTTGAGGTTGCTTGTTTGTAAATAAAAATTGATGATTGATCCAATTAGAAATCTGAAACACTTAAATTCTGCGGAACAAATTACAGTGTTATTCTGGCAACGGGTACATCCCTTCATATTTTAAAATATTCTTCTTGTTGCAAAAAAAATTAAAAAAAAAACTACATTATCTAAAAAAATACAATTCGTATAATTCAAGTCTGATAAATATTTAAAGTAAAATTTAGGCAATCTGACAAATGGAACGTTAATTTAAATTAAATTACGAATCCACCCCTTGCTAATTACGTCAGTTTTTCAAAGAATTACGAATATTGCTGAATTTCCAATAAAAAAATAATATAAAACCTCCGATTCACCTAAACATTGCTGCAGATTAAAGTGTTACAAGTTATAATGATGTCAAATGTACATTAAAAGGGGGGGGGGGGTTATATTGATACTTTTATAAAATAACATTTCAACAATTAATCGTGTATTAAGGTATAAAAACTTCAAAAAATGCAAGCAATGAAAGATTTGCAATGAAAATTTTATTTCTATCGAAAGTAAAAAAAATTATTTAAACACCGAAAATATTTCACACTGTCGTGAAAGGAAAGAAAATATAAAATAGAAATGACCTCAAAGATGAATAGATGTTGATGAATTCGAATTATTTAGAATTACATGAAACAAATTGAAATAAATAAAATTACACTAGGTAAAATTCGGTAACTTTTTTTTTAAGTGTTCAAATAGATAGTTCAGCTTTATATTTTAATGAATATTTTTTTTTAATAAAAATAAATGAATAAATAACATTATATCTGTGTAAATATTTGCTTACAAGCAACATACACAAATTAGGTTTTAAAAAGTTCAGTTTTCCCCTGATAGCAGAAGAATCTAAAAAAAAAAATATTTTTGTTAAGGTTTTGATAGAAGAATGCATTTAGCTTTATCTGAAAAAGGAATCCTCAGAAATATGGATGTAAAGTAAAAAAAAAAAAAAAAAAATCCACCATGTTCAATTCTATCGGATTTTGGGAAATTTGAGTAAATACGAAAACGCAATGAGATTTTAATGAAACCCAATTAAAAATATTTACTGGATTTCATTAAATATTTTTTAGATACTAAGTCAATTTATTTCAATGTTGATAACGCATTCAAAAGTATGACATTGTAATATTCCAAAGTAATTCCTACAAAGAAAGATAAATACCAAGATCTTAATGCCAACAGAATTTCAAAAAAAAACTTCATGCTTTATGTAATCAAAATGAATCAGAATCCTGCGAATTTGATAATTACAATATTTTATTCAAATTTCGTAATTCCTAAGTTCAAATTTATCTTCTTCCTTGTGTTTAGATAAAATGAAATGGGAACATTATTGAATTAATGTATATTAAAACATTACAAAAATGGTGTACAATTTATTTTTGATATTTTTGACAATGTATATTAATTGTAGATACTTTTTTCTCCAAACAATCTGTATTATATTTATTATTTTTATGGATAAGTTAAACTAAATACAACACAAATTTAGAATAAGATTAGTATATCCATTGTATTTCTATTCCATTTTTCGACAATTTTAAGCTTAAATTTTCTTCCAAATGTCACTTATGGATAAATTTACAATAAATTTGTTAAGAATTTATATTTGTATGTTTCTGTGTGTGTATTTGTCGCAATTTCAGACATTCACATTATTACTTCGTATTTCTGTTCTTGCCGGAGAGTAAGAATAATCAAATTTTAAAATTTACACCCTGTAGATCTTGAGTGACTATCTGATACAAGTAAAATTTTAACCAACGATATTATTTTATATATTGGTACTTATGCGACTATAAATATTGAAAACTTGAATAAATATTCAAATTTGGGATCACTCACATTTAGGTTTAGTACTGGAGTAATAGGAATTAAAAAAAAAAAAAATCCACACTAATTTAAATGCACCTTAATCAAATTAGGAACTAAAGTCCTATAATCCTACAACTTTAGAAAAGCTGGATTACACAAAAATTGCTATTGTATGATATATGTCATTAAAGAAATATAAGAAACTGTAGCATTTTTCAACAGTTAATAAGTTAATGTGCTTAGCACTCTTCACAATCAATGGGCAGTTTCACCTTAGGTCGCTTAACGAAGCCAGTTTTTGTCCGTAGCATCACTGCTCTTATGTTACCATCATTATCAGTGTGAACTTCAGTTAGTCTTCCCAATGGCTCTTTGAGAGGTGGTACATTGTCCTCCTTAATCAGCACAAGGTCATCGATGTTGGTTGTATTTTTGCGTTCAAACGTTGCAGTAATTGTGGTAGATATTCATGATGCCAATATTTCAAAAACTTTGTGATATTTGCTGGACAATTTGACATCGTGAAAGACCCTATTCCTACGGTTTTTGGGCCTTTGAACACGATGGTGTTCAGTACGTTTGTCGATCCGACCTTCCGTTCGGGAGTAGTTAGGGGTGGACAGACAGGACAAACGCAATAGCCACCGATTTTGGTCGCTATCACAATAGCTCCCAAATGGGTCGCTAAAAAATAACGTATGGAACAGCAAGTGCACCATATTTAGCGGTAAGAGTTTGCAACAACTCGCTGTACATGAGATAGAAGAGTTTCCTGAAGCAGCTCAAGTGGTTAAAGAATATTTCTATGTTAACGATCTTCTCAGTGGTGGAGATACAATTATGGCAACCAAACAGCTATGTTCAGATCTGAGAGCACTGTTAAACAAAGGTGGTTTCAACTTATGTAAGTGGTCGACAAATGATGTCGACGTTTTGCAAGGACTACCAGAAAACTTATGACCACAACAATTCATCTTACAGTAATATAACTGCAAGGGACTCAGTGAAAACATTAGGGTTACAATGGAATAGCAGAAGGGATTCGTTCAACGTTCATATGTGGACTGGGTCGCAGAGTAAAGTCACCAAGCGAACAACGCTGTCTAAAATTGCACGTTTCTACGACCCGTTAGGATAGCTAGCACCAGTGATCGTGAAAGTTAAAGTTCTAATTCTACTTCAGAGGATTATGGCTTGCAGATATCGAGTGGGACCAAACTGTTTCTTGTGAAATTGAGACAGAACGGGGAAGTTTGAAGTGTGATTTACTAATCCTGTGTAGGTCATCGGTGCCAAGATTCATTTGATCAAAGTAATGAATTACAGATAGACGGCTTCTGTGATGCATCTCAAATTGCTTATGGAGCATTCGTTCGAGATCCCCATAAGACAAAATAAAGACACAGTTGTTCTGTGCCAAAACTAAAGTAGGCCGCTACAACAGATATCTGTACCTCGCTTCGAATTGTGTGCTGCAGTGTTATTAACTAGATTAATGATTCGCGTCAAACTAATAAAGTGAGTAAACACATATTTCTATATATAACAAAGCTAAAAAGATAAAAGAAATAAGTTTGTTGATGAAAAAAATCTGCGTATGTAGCTTATAGATAATTATAGACGAATTACCATTGTTTTAAAAATTGTGCGATTATTGGAATGGCATGTTATAAAAAATTTAAGATGCCCCTCCCCATAATAGTCAAAGTTTAAGATCGTTTAGTTTTTGTGTTCTTGACTGTAATACTGTCGGTGTTTAATGCATTTTTTCCCACCACCGTGTTACTCTACCCAACGACTTTTGGAAAATATCTATCATTACAAAATTCATTAAATTTTCGATTAACAACTGTGATGCACTGAATTTTTGTATTTGTATTTTGGGAATGAAAAGTTAAACCTTCCCTGGATACTCTACTTTTGCAATAGCTTACACTGATGCACTGACTGGATAGTGAACGTTTTGCGACCACCTCCGCGTCCTCAGATAATTTGAAAGCCATATTGAAAAATGTACAGATGCAATACGGAGAAGCCCAACATTTGGCAGTTCTGAATTTCCCGTTTATAAATATTTTTAAATTTAATAGCACAATCTCATTTTTTTTTTATTGTTCTCCTTAAAATTTTATTAATAGCTTTAATTATTTTTATTATTCTTTTATTTCCTTAACAAACTGTTCAACTATTCATCCATAATCATTTTATTTGCTTTGAATGTGACAAAAAAACACGTTTTTTTAAGACATTTTGAGAACTTTGACTTTCCCTTTCCACTAGATTTATGGCGACACCTGGTGCTTCCGAAATGAGTTTCGTAATTCCTTCACATCATTGCAACATTCCACAACACGTCAATTTCATTCAAAAATACGACTTAACGAAAATTAAATAACTTTAATTGAATATCTTTATGAATTGTCATTTGGGTATCATTCAATTTTCCAAATTTACATTCAATTGTTTCTCATTTTATTGGAAAACCTCTTTCATTCAGTATTTTTAACTTTACTCTATTTGAAATTTTAAAAATCTTTTAATACCAAAGAATTACGAAGACAGAAGTTAAGTAAATTACTGTATCGCATAATGTAACTAAATAAGAAAACTGAAAACTTTTGAGGAAAAAACTCTATATGTTTCTGTTATTAAACGTAACTTTTTTTTTTAATGTTAATACGGTCGGACCTAGATGTAAGGTCACCCGCATATAAGGTCACCCCGCATATAAGGTCACTTTTCTAAAGCCCCGGCTCATTGAATAGGAATTCTATGATATGGGTTATCGGATATATGGTCAGGTCTTAAATACCGTAATCGCATATAAGATCACTTTTGTCTGTGATTTCAGAGCCACACTACTTCAATTCCAAGAATTTTGTCCAAGAATCTGAAAATGAACTACAGAAAGCTCCTTCTTGAAAGACTTGATTTCAGAAATTGATAAGAAAAAAAAAATCACGTGTCTGTATTAGATGCAATTTTTTATATTCATAAAATTTGGAGCTTGGTGTCAAACATATGCATTTCAAATTGCTTTCGACATGCTGGTTTTCAATTTTCTACAAATAGTATGGATAAAATAACAGATTAAGATGATGAAGACGATATTCCTTTACCTGTGTTAATACAAGATCTCAGAAATCGCGGCTGTGCTATAGAAGGGGAAAGTGAATACGGGAGAATTGATGATGAAATTGCTATCACTTCTTAAGTTCGATTTCCGAAATTGTTTCGCAAGTTTTATATTCCAATGCAGTAGAAAGTGAGGATAACGACAGTGATAGTGAAAGTGAAGCGGTAACACAAGCAGAAGCGCTCAGAGCATTAAATGTCGTAAATGAGGGAGCTGAAGAACATTTTCAGAAACTACAAAACTTAGAAAACATTGTACAAAAGATGAAACCAAAATCGCGACTGTCCTGTATTATGGATTATTTAAGTAAGGTCAGTTGTACATCAGTACTTTGCTTGAGCATACTACAGGCCTACTATTTGTATACAACTTTATTCCGAATTAAAATTTTTAAAAAATAATTTCTTTCTGATTCCATTAATTTTAATTGGTTCAACTAAATTAAAAAATTATAACCTAATAATAAGATATTTTTGTACGTATTAAATTTTACAAAGAATTTACTTTATTTATATAATGCTTATTTATTGACAAATGCATATGAATCGGTTATAAGATCACCCCGTTTATAAGGTCATTTTCACCCAAGGGGTGACCTTATATCGAGGTCTGACCGTATATTTTGAATTAATGAACGCGCTGAATCATATAGCTAAGAGCTCAAATGTGAAATGAAGAACCAGCAATCCTCATATATTTTAAATGACAAAAATGAATGTAAGAACTTGAAGAGAAAGTCTGAACAAAACTTACAAGTAGCTAAACTGTAAGAGAATCTGAAGAAACAAAAAGAAATATATTGTAGTTCAACTTTCTATAAAGTTATAAATGAAATGATATTACTATTTTTAGTATTCTAAATAAAATAAAATAAAAATACTAAAACTTTCAAAAGAACATCTTAAAATCATCGTTACTGCATATAATATGAATGTATAAAGTAATGCATACTTTTTTTTTTATACTATATGGACTGGTATTAAAGCAAGAATAATAAACAGGGAAATTTGGCTTAAGTCAAGATTAGAATATACGGAGCTGATCGAACGGTAAATCTCTCACTAAAATCCGTAAATACAACATGTTTTTTTTTTAAAGTTATTTAGCTCCAGGCTGTTGACTAAGTGGTTTATAACAACTTATGATGTTGCTTTATTAATGCAGCAGGAATCTATTCTTTTTTTTGTAATTTTTTTTATAACATCTTCTTTATTTATTTATTTATTTATTTTTTTTTTTTTTTAATGCTGAAACAATTGTGCCCAAATCTTTGGAAGAAAAAAAAGAGCCTAAAGGCAATTTTTGATTATTTTTTTAGTATTTGCTGAAAACCATGAAAAGACGGTTGAAAGGAGACGAAGATATGATAAGACAGGAACATGTAGAGTTGGAAGAAATGAACTTGACCATTTTCGGCATAAATTGATTTTACGAACAAATCATTCCATTCTCTAACAATAAAGTATGAACTACACGTTTCATTTTTATTTTCACATATTCCTGATTGTTAAAAACTTGTTCTTGATAAAAAAAAAATACGTCTAAAATACTAAAGAAATAAAAAAAAAAGATAAAAATAAATAAATGTAGTCTTTAGTAGTTGAAAAATGAAAATTTATTTTGCATGAATTCTAAATAAAAACAATAAATAAAATAAGTAATTTTTATTTCATAAATTTTAAAATAAAAATCACTACATGTTATATAAAGTAGCAATAAACCGATTCGAACTCCTTGGATCATCATTAGCTCCCAGAGTTGAAAAGAGTTGACACAAAGTACAACAGAATGATGAATAAACTCACTGATTTATACTTGTCGTTTCTTTTATTTCAAATTTCTAACATTCTTTCCTTTACATAGAATTACTAATTGTAAACTATTTAAATGATATACGTACTGGCTATAGGAAGAGAAGCGAACCTTCTTTCATAAAAAAAAAAAAGAAGAAAAAAGAAAAGCAAATATTAAAATTCTTAACTAAATCATTAATTGAAATGATATACAATAGTTATTTTTCATTTTAAATTAAAATTTCTATTTCTGAATTTCACTAGTCATTACAGTTTCATTTCCATAGATTTTCTTTTTTTCAATGAACCAGACTTGCTCTCCGATCTCCATTAGTCGTACACGCAAACACAGGAAATTCTCAATTATCCGGGAGAGCGGAATATTAAAGTAAAGCGATTATTCAAATACGTCCTAAGTGGACTTTGAAAAACTAAATTTAATCACAGAATGAATAAAAAAAAAATCAAAGTAAACGAAAGGATTTCTATTGAAAATGAACGATTCCAGAATTAAAAAAAAGCTTTAAATTTCATAAAAAGAAAAATCAGCTGGCAGTTGCTTTAAAAAAAAAAAATCCCCTACTGGTGAATCACATATTTTTCTATTGAAACAAAACCTTTTTTCATTTAGACTTCCCTCCCACAGAAATTGTCAACTGGCAACTTCAACAGTAGCAGAAGACGAAGGAAGATAGCGTTTCTGATGAAGATTTTCAAGGATCTTTTCGAAAACAAAACTCAGCATATATGTTTATGCATAACAAAACCTAGCATTTTCGAATCTATGGAGTGGCTTGGACGGTCTAATTTTTTTTTTAACTTGTCATCTACTATTTGATGGAGAATTTGATTCTGAAAATTAATAGAAGCATTAACTGTTCCATTGGATTTGAAAGGGTGCCTGAAAGAACAGGATCTGACAAAACAATTTATATATTATAAAAATATTAAATGAAATATATTATTTTTTTTATCCGTGCATATACTGTATATAAAAAGAAAACATTGGGGTTTTCTGCCCGCTACTCCTTCGAAACCATAAGACAGAAACACAAATAAGGTGTCGTAATGTTAGGTATACTATTGAGGATGTCTACATTTCATTTTTCATCGACATGGGTCAACCGTAAGTCACGAGAGGTAAGGTCAAAGGTTAAATCGTACATTTTTGCCACAGACACTCACCACACACAAGACGGACGCGTGACCTTGGATTCAGAGATCATTTTCTCGGTCAGCAGGAAAGCCACTAAAAATTGTTAGGTTGTTATATACATAGCGTGGGCGAAAAGTACGTAAACGCCTGTCAGTAAACTGGATTTGAAATGAAGTGATATGCCTATTATGGATCCAAAACATCTGTATCGCGTCTCCAGGTCCGTAAGCTCATTTTCCGTAACATTTGTGGCGAGTTTTTGAAAGAAATGTGGATTTTCCTTTGACCAAAAATAACGTTCCGATCTTTCGAACTTCGGTAGATAGCACATTCATCACTAAAGAGAACTCTTCGTTGATCTGCTCTTGTTGGGAAATGTTGGAGAATCAGGTTGCATGCTACTTCGTGCCCTGTTAAATCCACATCTGATAGCTCATTCACTGATAACGGGCGAAAAGGTTTTACTTTCAAATCCTTTCGCCTGTGGTCTCTCATGGTTGGGGAATAGCCAATTCGGCAGCACGCTTGCGAGCCGACTTCACGAGAGATCGCGTTATGGATACTTCCACAGCAGCACGTTTCCAAACGTGTTGACGGTCTTCCCGTCTGATGTGAATCCTTCACGGATACTGACGTAAAATTCTTCCTTTCCCATGCCAATAATGTTCACGCCACTGCCTACCCCGAGGGAATAATAAAAACAAATAATAATAAATCCCTACCCCGAGGGAATAATAAAAACAAATAATAATAAATCCCTAACCCGAGGGAATAATAAAAACAAATAATAATAAATCCCTACCCCGAGGGAATAATAAAAAATCCTAAAACCTAACAATAGCAACGGAAGCAAAATTTCAGCTTTAAAGCAACGCTTTGTATCCTATCACGTGGGAATTTCGAAAAATCCTGATTATAATTACCTACTTACATGCCAAATTTGAAGTCTCTAATAATTACAGTTACGGAAATAAGGCAACTTCAAAGCGAAAATTTAAATCCTCTTTATTCCCTATCCCGTGGGAATTTCGAAAAATCTCACAATCAGGATGATGATGATGATGATACATGAATGGCAATACAAAGCAGGAATATTTGGAAGTTAAAAGTACAAGATGATTCAAATTAAAGTATTCCTATGCAGAGCACTCTGGAGAGAGAACCAGAGGATGAAACAACGTCGTCAGACTTGGCCTATAAGCATTCCAGATCATGGGAAACTATTTCTGCAATAAAAAAAAAAAATTGTTCAAAAAATGACAGACAGGGAGAAAACATGGCGCTGCCTGAGGGTATTAATTACAGTAGTATGTACTGTAATGGGTGTGTGAACGGGAAAGGAACCATAAACATCGGCATACCAATTGTTATCGAGTGATTTTTATTCATTCATTCCATACAATATGTAGAAGTGGTTAATAGCATCGAGAGCTGACTGAAGCTGCAGGGAGTATCAAGGATAGTCAGAGGCAATGTTCAATGTGCTGGCCGTTCTGCAGGACCAAAAGATGATCCAGTGACAGTATGTTCGACAGCAGAACGCAATTGATCTTTAGAGATGTTTCGCGTGTGCCATACAATTCTGTCCTTTAAATTTGCCAGAAGAACGTTGCTTCGATAAACCTTCCGTTTCAGGTAACCCCAAAGCCAAAAATCATAGGGGTTAAGATTTGGTGAAGGTGGTGGTCATCTTGTTGGGAATGCGCGACTGATGATTCTATCCGTTGTGAAATGTTGTCACAGCATCGGTTGAACATGACATCCTATTTGGGGAGGTGCGTAAATGTGGTCGCGTTGAGACATCCTCTTTGCTGGAGGTGCGGGATGACGAAACTTTAAAACATGTCCTGATAACGAGTTGCGGTTACCGTACAGGTCACAGGTCCGATTGGATGGATTTCTTCGAAGAAAAACGGGCTGACCAGAAATATGGCCTTAAACCTTTCCATAATGTTACCTTCGAATATTTTGAAACTAACGAGGATTCTCTGTAACCCAGATGCGGCAGTTGTGCGTATTCACTGTTCCACAAACATGAAAATGAGCTTCATCAATCCACAGGATGTACCAGGGTCAATCCTCGTCCAACTCCATGTGTGCCAGGAATGACAAAGCAAACGTTTCTCGGATGTCGCCAACGCCAGGTTCCAACTGGCGATAGTTACGCAATGGAGGGATAGTTATGCAATGCTTTGCGCAAACCTCTCCATATTATTGTTTACGATACATCTAATTGCCTTGCTACGGCACGAGAACTATCACATATTTGCAACATTCTCACGTGATTGATCAACGACTGCTTCGGCTACTTGAGGTAGCATAGGTTTCTGCCCTCTTCATGCTCAGACTGATGCACCGCAATGAAAGCTGTCAATGGTCCTTTCCGCAATGATTTGCGGCGTCTGTACTCGCGAAGCGCTGTAGCAGCGTTCTCATCGTTTTAAAAGTAAAGCACGTTCTGGCCAAGTGAGAACCATTCCGTTCGTCGAAAATTGTCTCCAACCTGTCTCACACTTCATTTTATATATGATTCGAAGCCTCACGACGTCCGCGCTATGCAAATTGCAACAACTGGTGCCGTTTGCAGCGCTGTATTTCCCCCTGTCGGTCATTGTTGAACTATTTTTTTTTTATTGCAGAAATCTTTTTCCACCATGACCTGGAATGTATACAGTCCAAGTCTGATGTTGTTTCGCCCACTGGTTCTCTCTCTCCAGAGTGCTCTCCATAGAGACACTTTAATTTGAATCACCTTGTATATTTATATGTCAAGTCTTTATATCAGAGTAACTTCCCACAAGGGAAAAAAAAAAAGGAGAGAGAGAGAAAGAGAGACTTTAGTTTTGAAAAAGTAGACAAAGAAGAGACTAAAGGCTAAAAGGGAGACTCCCTTCTAAACCTGCATTAGAAATACCTATACTTAAAATATTCTTCAATATTGTTGTAATTGTTATTCTATCTACTGATTCTAAATTTTCAATCTGATATTATTAAATGTGTGCTGGGGTTGGGAAAGAGTATATTATGATACTTAATATATAAATGAAAATATTTGGGTTGCAAATTAAGAGAATATAAATTAATGTAATTTTCAAAAGATTTTCGTAAAATACAAAATTAATTGTTTTCACAGTTTCAATGGAATAGACCAAATGGTTACCGTATTTGAATACAACGGATTAAGTTAAATGTTTGTTGAAATGATATTGAGAGAGAGGAGATAAAATGTTGTTCTAAACATCAGTGATGAAAATCAAAAAAAGAAAAAAGTTTCAACGGTGTAACTTACAAACCTAAGAACTTCGGAATACAAATTATTCCTAATTATATTTTTTGAAATTAAAATAACTGCTGCTTTTTAAAAAAAAAATCGTCTTACACAGAATATTCCTTATCAGTGGATGAATTTATCATTTTCATCGACAGTGATAAATCTAATACTGATGTCAAAGATTAGTTGAAAGGAAGCTGTGGCACTCGAAGATATATTTGAGCTAGCTACAACATAAATCTTGGCAAATGTTCTTTTAGTTTTAACATTTGTCTAACCCTCCCCCCCCCCTTTTTTTAGCAACATGTGAAACTCATTTATCACGATTTAATGAATAAGATACTACAGGTTTTTCAAACTTTCCCTTAGGGTAACTTTCTAATAATTAATTACTGTATTTTAATAAGTTTAATACAATTTCATGAGAATGGTTTATTTCATCATAGAATGGATTGTCTATTTTTTGATATTTAAATTCGCTAAATCGAGTTGACTAATTTACAATACATTAAATTGCAGTATCAAAGACGAGACAAATGCTTACTTTAAATAACTATTTCTTACTATAGTTCTAATTACAGCTCTATGTTGTATGGTTAATATTTTCAAAGAATAATTTACCGATTGTAATTTGAATTATAAAAACTATTTTTAAAAACTACATTAGGAGAGTGCTTCCTAATAAATGTTACATGAATTACCCTGATAAATTTCTTTACACAAATATTTTATATTATTATTACAAGAAATTGACAGTTTGAATTCTCAAATGTTTTCAAGTAATTTGGAACAAAAATTATGAACATTCATATAAATTTATTGATGTCGGATACGTGTTGTTATGATTTATTTGTCTCTTAGAAGTATTAAAGAACCAGGTTTTTTTTTATTTTATTTTATTTCGTCTTCTTTCTTATTGAAATAACATAACATATCTTTCCGTCTCCTAACTTCAAATGTTCTAATATTTCCTGACTTATATTTGAAATATGATTAAAAACAAAGAATTAGATTAGCATTCGTTATACAAATATAAACAAAACATCCAAAATGTTAGAAATCTATAAATAAATAAGCCTCAAATTGTGACTGATTTATTTTCAACATTATACAAGTCAATAAGTTTCTGCAAATTCTTGACGAAATAAAATAAAGTATATACAAACTTAACAATGTGGATTAAAAGTGGTCAACGTGCGCTGTTCAGATTATTTGTCAATCCATTTCTGTATGTTTGCGTTTCATCTATATTTTTATTATATAACTATAATAAAAAGAGTGAAACGAGGGAATACTGTGAACGAGGGTATCTACTGAATCTCAAACAAAAAATTTAAGGACAATTCCCGTACATTTAAGGACATTTTCACAAAAATTTAAGAACATTTTTTCTAAAATGAAAAGGAGGGGTAAAAACCTATCTGTTCAACCAAAAACAAAAACAAAACAAAAAGGCGAGGATTGACATCATGCTGAAAAATTTAAGGACATTTCCCGTACATTTCATGTCAACCCAAATTTTCCGTACAAATCCCGGATTTTCCGGTTGGTAGACACCCTGACTAAAACTAAAATTATTATACCAACTAACCTACTATAAGTCTGACAGACCAGTCTTGACGAACGAGATTTCTTGAAATTCACGGGAAGCCTGAGATCTTGATTTTAGCCTCTTTCAAAATGAATTTATTGTTAGACTGTTATGAAAATTAGACTAAAATAAAGCAAAAGTCTCGTGCAAATTTCCGTATTTCATTTCATTTAAATTTGTCAATGAAATTAAAACATAAATTGAAATGAAATATTCAAACGTATTTCTTTTATTTTATTTTGTGTTTTTTGTGATTAGCAAATGAAATAACTGAATTCTTTCTATGAGAGATGCTCCATTGACTAATTCCCTCCGAAAATACTCTTCTACTTGCAAATATAATTGCGTGCGCTGCTTTGTAAAATAGTTGTGTTGACATTTTGCTAGAAGCCTCGGACTTTACTTGATTCTCGAGAAATCTCGTTCGTCACGACTGATCAGTCAGACTATAACTGAGAACTGAAGAGAAACAACGTCTCACGAGTCCAACAATGAAAGTTTTGATTTGAACATCATCAATTAGATTTGTATAATTAAGTAAAAGCGTGTTTCCAAAGAAAGTCCATTAAACTTGAAGTCAATTAGTATTGATTTCTTGTTAATCAGGGTTTATAGAATGCGACCGTGGAATATTGTCGAAAAAAATTTGGCAAGAATTTAGCCATTTTTCAGCTTTTCGCAGATATTTCTTATCTTTTTAGATCTTCGGATGCACACTTCTCAAAACAAACATTTTAATGAATATTTCTGAATATCTTTCACTAAATCAAAACTGAATCAAAGCTGAAATGACTGTAATTTACAATTAGGCTCAATTGCGTGAAATGCACAACCAAAGCAGTAATTCGTTCATTGTTTTAGAGGTTTACCATTATGTATTTTGATGATAACTCCACAAAGACATGATCGATTTCTGATTTTATTATCTGAAAACCCTTACTATAAGTTACTTAACAAAGTGCAAAAATATTCCAATGATCGCGCAAGTGCTCTAGGAGAAGCAATTCATATAAAATGTATTAAGCATCGGTTATTCGCTTGAACTGAAGGTAGAAACATCATAATTCTTCTAATCAATCTCAATTACTAACTTGTAACTTACATTTAAAGTAATGATTCCTATTATTCTGCTTAAGGCGGGAGAGCATCGGATCGGCAGTACGGCTTCAGCTTCGTTGTGTTCGGCTTGTGATCAAAAAAGCCTTATTTCCGGCGCTTTCTATCTTTTAGTGAATAAATGAATGAACTGAATTTATTGTTCAAACTCTTAGTTGTCTGTAAACGTCTTATTAACAATTAACAACTGTTTGTAAATTTCGATTATAGATAACGGAATTGCTTAAGATTTAGAAACTTTTTGTGAATGAAAACAAAGGATTCGAAGGAACATTTGGCTAATGATTCACCAAGTAACCAAATTACCAATAACGAAATTAATCCCTCTCTTTGCTTTTTACCAACAAACAAACTAATGCAATTTTAAAAGTAAATGCTGGTTTGAACCTGATCTTGTCTCAAAGAAGGCTGATTAACTAAAAGGCGGAGTAATAAAAAAAAAAATAGAAAGCGTTTAGATGGATTTATTTTAATAGCTTGAAGATTTGTCTCCTTTAATATTCTTGTGTGTTTTTACTTATATTTTTACAGTAAAAAAAGAAAAAACTGTATGCAAATAATAATAATATGCAAATCGCATTATTTATGAGAAGCAGCGATTAAATAAATAAATAAATAAATAAATATTTTTTTATTAGATAGACCTTTTTCTATACTTTCTACCACATGGTTATATCTTTGGTGTCCCTCCTTCCATTTTCTCGTGGCTTAGATGTTTAGAAATAAGGAGAGATTTCAAAGAAGGGTCTCTCCATATAATGTCATTAAATTCAGGAAGGATAACGAAAGGAGAGAGAGAGGCTAGAAAAAGAAAATGAAATCCTCATGACTACGCGTGACCTTTTGCTATTGATCTGCGACGAGTTATAAATAAAAAGCTACCGAAATAAGCATAAATGGCGAAGATTAAATTCACACAGATTTTGGTGCATGTGTGTGTGTTTTAAATGATTAAGTAAATTATTTTACTTCTGAAATAGCATCTGACCGAATAATGAATTAAAGTCTATTGAGATAAGCTCCAATAACAGAGCCAACCTTTCTTTTTTTTTTTTTTCTTTTAAAAAAATGTAGTCACTCACGTCATAGCCGTAAACAACATTCGCATAAGCTAAACAAACCTGTCGTAAGCTGCACTTAATGAGGCATGTTGTTTTGCTATGGATAAGCTATCGTCACTCTCACTATGGAAACCAATAAAGCAAAAAAAAAGTACCTTATTTGCCATAAAAATAAAAGTCAAAACGGAAAAGGAGACGACAAATCGAATTTGCAAAGGTCTGCAAAGTAATACGGAAAGAGTCACAGACCTTCCCAATGATAGAAAACCTGATTACATTGAGTGGACAAGACGATCAATTAATCATTTTATACGCAAAGAGTTGGAGGCAGCGACAGAACCCATCGATATATTTGCAAGAAATATGAGATGGTTAAATTTCGTAATAAAAGTTGTTGATTTAATTCTTATGGACGAACGTTTCTCATACATTCATAAGTAAGAAAACTAACAAACCTTCATATAATTATTGATACAGTAGACTCCCGATTATCCGCGGAACTCTCCGATTTCCATTTTTTTTTTACTGTACAATAAATTACGGAATTAACAAAAAAATTTTACAACTAAATTTTACAACTAGAATAAGGTAAACAATAAAAGAGGCAGATTTAGCGACGTCTCAGTAAGGGTTTTCGTGTTTCGACACGAAAAAACAAAGACAATTAACCGATTTTTTTTGTTAAAAAGTAAGAAATTAAAGTAAATTAAAATAAAGTAATTGTTTATAATGAATGTACTTTAATGTAAATAAAACATGTTACAAGCATTTTTGTGTTGATTTTCGTTCTTTTTCGTCCTATTTCGAATTATCTGCGATTGCCGCGCCATCCAAATCTGCGGATAATCGGGAGTCTACTGTATTTTGTTCTTTATTGATTTATTCGGATTTGTATATTTCCTTGAAATACAGTAAGTTATATGTTCTTCCCATAATTTTTAGCGACCCATTTGGGAGCTATTGCGAAGCGACCAAAATCGCAAGCTATTGCGTTTGTCCGTATCTGTCCACCCCTAACAACTCCCTAACGGAAGGTCGGATCGACCAACGAACCTCACCATCGTGTTAAGAGACTAAAGGAATGAGGTATTTTCAGGAGCCAACAATCACCCACCCCCCTTGTTTGAGATATTTGGCATTGTTGTCATTGTACCCCCCTAAAAACTCCGGAACGAAAGGTCAGATCGACCAACGGACTTCACCATCGCGTTCAGAGGGCCAAACAACGTCGGAATAGGCTGTTTATAGGGCCAACCTGTAATTATTTATTATTATTAATTATTACATAATTAATTAAAGAGATTACAACATTTACGCAGTAAGATAAGAAATTAAATGGTGTGCTATCATCTGCCACTGACAAACACTAAAATTCAAATCGTTATTTGTTCATTAATAACCGAGAGTTCAGCAATTACTACAATGTAGTAATTCTTCAGAAAAACGGCAACCCTTTGGGATAGGATCTGAGATCAAGTGTCATCTACTACTATTTTGTCGGCGAACTGATAGTCCCAAAAGCGTGCACTACAATCTTTTTTTTTTTTCTGACGGTTCTTAATAAAGTGCAACTTGGATAATTCGAAGCTGAAGGGACCACTACAAAACTTCGAATTATCCAAGACTTCGAATTAAAGAAGTTACATCTTTTAACTTTAATTTCAGGTCCACTGAATGCTTGAAAAGATTATTCTGTCAATAAGTAAATATTTATTCAGAAAGATCATGGTATGAAAGACTTAAACACTATATGTACGTAAACAAAATAAGATTTATATTATGTAAACTACAGTACATATTACATTCAATACAGAAAATTATAGTTTTTCAAAAAATTGTGAATGTCTGATTGTTTTGTAGAATTCAGTCGCTTAAGGTTAGCAAAATCATCAAGCATGTTTAGTGAACGGAAAACACTACACTTACGATTGTCCTTACAATCTTACGATGGTTTGTCCTTCAATGTACCGACGAAATTCGCCCAAATGAAAAAGCGCACACTAAACTGGACCACACTAAGGTGATTTCGCTCCCCAGGTGTTGGTGTTTCAGCCTCTATCTTCTGTTCTAATGACATTCAAATATTGGAAACGAGTTTTATTCGAAAGCTCAATTCTTAAATGGACATTTTTCATTCTTCAATGGTCCACATACGTATCTCAGATGCGATCTGTAGATGAACTAATACGAGGGTGTATTTTTTTAGCAGTGGCAACTACTTATTTTCTAGATACATAGCGTACATAACTAGTTTTAATTTTTACAGGCTTCGATGTAGCCACCAGCGTTCTGTAAAACGTGTTCCCAGCAATGCGGAAGCCGTTGGATGCCATCGGCACTTCCTAATCTGTTGATGGTGCGAAGAGAGCGGTCTATTGCCTGCAGAACGTCTTTAACTGTTCGGAAGCGAATCCCACGAAGTAGTCCCTTCATCTTAAGGATTAGGTCAAAGTCGCAGGGACTTAAATCTGGAGAGTAAGGAGGATTGTAGAGTATTTCCCAGCCCCAGCGCTTGAGCAAATCAGTCACAGCTCCTGCTGTATGCGCCCTAGCATTGTCCTGCAGAATGATGGGTGGGTTAGGCATAAAGTGTCGTTGTTTTTTTCGCAGAGCTGCTCGCAGATTGTTTTGCAAAAACGATCAGTAGTACTCCGCATTAATACTCCTCTGCCTTGGGGGGACGGTATGCTTCAGGATAACACCATCTCAATCGTAGACAAGAATCACCATAGCTTTCATATTGGTGAGTTCCTTTGCTCGGAGGGACGGTACGCATGTAGCTAACCTGTGGCCTAAACGACATTGCCTAACTCCAATGCACGACGTCGCTGTAGCATTGTTGCCACTACTAAAAAATCAACCCTCGTAGATGGTTAGGTTTCAGCATGAGAGCAACCTTCTTTCGATAGGCCTACATTATATGTACTGATTTTCATCGTTACAAGAGAACAACTAAAGGACTGGAATGGCTGATTATAGAAGGTGTGAGTCAAAACTAGTGGAACCATAAGGACAATTATATTTAAATCATTTGAGAAGGCCTTGTTACAAGTACCCTATCAAGTAGAATAATTAAATGCCAAGAGAAAAAAAAAAAAAGAAACTCATAAAGTAGCTGAGGAATTAGTGAAATGTTGCACTGTGGACACGGCAAAAAATAGTACTGGTTTCAGAAGAAATAAAAAAACTTTGACAGGTCCCCTTACAGATAATGTCATCCGTTCAACATATTCATGAAATAAGCCAGGATATCAGTAAAAGTAAAATTATTGAAGATATCAAAGTAGCCTTTTAAAATCAAGTTGTTGCAGATGAAATGTCGGTTTTGCAACTTCTTACAGTTTGCATATATTTTTGAGGGATTAAAACGTCGACAGATGGCGCTTATAATAAAGCTGTAAACCTGCTGCATACAGTGGTGGTTGGTTAGAGTGTGGTTCATGTAAGTCGACGATGGACTCGAGTCAACTTCGTAAAATTTTTCCATATGAGTTTAAACTGGGATACCGTGTAGCAGCAGATCGCAATATCAATACAGCACTTGGGAAAGGCTCACTGAATGAACGCTTAACACAACGTTGGTTTGCGAAATTCTGATCCGGCGATATGAGCCTCGCAACTGCGGTAAACCACACGGAGCTATCGAAGATTCTAAGCTGAAGGACTTAGTATCGATGATACTAAGCTGAACAGTTCGAAAATCTGCTGAGAAACTTGGAATACACTGTGCGACAGTTTCGCGACATTCGGCAGCTTTAGGCAAAGTGAAGAAGATATACAAAATGGCTCCACATTAGTTGACAGAAAAACATAAAACACGACGACATAAGTTTTAAGCATTACTTTATTCATACAGTGATTATGAAAATCCGAATTTCTTCTCATTCATTAAAAAGACCTATAATAACTTTTTATTGCATGTCTTTATAATGCTTGACCTATTGTAAAGTACCCTTTACAAAAGTTGGAGTTTCCAGTTGTATAGATGGATTAACAGGAATCTATATTTCTAACTTACATTAAATAAACAAGCAATATACAATAAAGGCAATAGCAGATATAAAACTGAGTTATTAAATCTAATATAAATTCCTGTTATTTATAAGACAGATAATTTGTTTTTTATTTAATCGAACCACACTTCCTATTAATTGGAATTTTGAATTTATGAAGCTTTTTTTTATGATAATAAAATTAAGAAGTTTCCAAATATATATGTTTGTATATTTCAATACATACATCTTTTTAAAATTTCTGTTTTAACCTTCAACAGATGAAATAAAGGCAGTTCTTTGTTGTAAAATCTCTGACCATCCTGAATGGCCTAGTTAGTTTTGCCTCTTATTCTTCTAGTGCTGTTTGTGCCTTAAAATTTCAAGTAAACGTAAAATTATTGAAAAGTTAAATATATAATATCGTATATAATAATAATGAATAATAGCAGTAATTTCAAGCAGCCTGAATTTCGTGCTACAACTTTTTGAAAAACTTACGTAAATATCAATTTATTTATTTTGACTTATTTTAATCAATACGTCTACTTAATAAAAATTTATATCAACGTCTAACGACATCATTAGTTTACTGTTCTCAATGAGCACGGAATATCACCATTCCCTTATGGATTAATTCCCAGTTAACTCCTTTGAATAAGAGGTTTCCGATAGGCGGGCAGCATTTGTCCCGTAATTTCCTGCGTCAGCATTTAATTCTAGTTCAAACATCGCATTCTCTCGCAAAATATGAAATTTTATCAAAAATCTATTATCATGAGTAATGAGACAATAGATGCACGGTAAACCGTAACATTTCATTAGGCACTTTCAATTTGTTGTTATTATGCATTTATTAACGATACTTATGAGCTGTGGCCATTTATGGAACATCGAAGGACGTAGAAATTTCCAAAGCAGTCATTAGATGGAGATTCTACAAGGCATTAGGAGAGATTTGTGAAACAATTCAACTGATGGTCTTTATTTTCATTCAATCTCGACGAAATGTGGGATTGATTTCACTGAGTTCGCTACATATCAGTCCAGTGAGAATCGAGTTGTTGCCTGCGTACAGATGGACGGGCAGACAAACAAACAGTCGACGATAAAAATATATTTCTAAAATATTTTATATACTGTAAATAATAAATACTGTAATTTATACTTAATTTATATACGTTACTGTAAATAGTTATATACTGAATTTATATGAATGAATATAATTATACTGTTAGACTATTAATAAATTGTTTTCCTTGTTTAAAACCTTTTAAACAATCAACTCAACGCTGATTTTATTGTTTGTCAAATTACGTAATTTATACAGTAGTTACGGAATACTGTTGCTATAATTATCAAGTTTAAAACTAAAGGTTCAAGCCTTTTCATTTTTGGACGAAATTTATAGGCCTTTTTAAAAAGAACGATGAAGTATTATTCAATCGTCTTACGTAGAAAGGCTCACCATGGCAACAGCAGTACTCTATGCTTGAAATAATACACACTGTTGCAAAATAAAAAAAAAATTAAAAAAAGACGCACATCGAAATTGTTTTATCGCTATGAAACTTCGCATACACCATGAATAAGTGAAGATAAATGATTACATTTTCATTGCAAAAGGACTTTTTATTACATAGCAGTGGCAACATAACGGTCATATATATCTCCTCCTCTGGCGATACAAGCTCATATACGGTGCAGCATGGAGCCAGTTAATAGTCTAATGTTGCCCTGTTGCAGATTCTGCCAGATGTTCTGCAATTGTTGTTCGGTCACATTACGTGATGACTGCAACTGTCTTCCCAGAATACTCAGACATGCTCGAATTAGCGAAAAGTCTGTGGACCTGGCTGGTCATGGAAGGGTATGAACCATAAGGAGGCACTGTTGAGAGACTCGCCACATGAAATACGGATTATCATGCTAATAAATAGCCCCTGAAAAGGGCAATAGAAAAGGCAATAAAATTGGCTTAAGAATGTTGTTACGTGCGGGCGTGCTATCAATGCAAAACTAGGAGAGATCAGTTGTCATAAGGAGATGGCGCCCCAGGTGTGCTGGCCGTGTGCCATTCGATTAGAGATGAAGCATAGAGGAAATTATGGGCCTCTGGATGAAGGATAGGGATGCCATTGGGTATAAGTATGGCACAATTACCTCGAGCATTTGTTTCCTAGAATGTCCAGATCTTTATTGGCGATTATTCTGCTGCCAATATTGTTTACTGCCGCATCACTGGGATAACACTGGTGTGACAAGTTTGCCAAACTCCGCATTCTTTTAAGCCTATTATGCGGTCTCTCTCAAACTCGCTCAGTTGCTGTTACTGCCGGCGGGTGCATAGTAGAGGAATCTTCACAGACGACTTCACGTAACTAACCAGCGAAGCCAGTCAGATTGTCCGTCCGTGCAAACGCCGCGCCGCTCCTTACATTGGCCCCAGAATCAGTTCTTCTTCTGAGCTCTGGAAACGCCCGATGCATTTGCACATTTCGCGGCTCTCTATTTTTAAGTCTTTTTTTTTTTTTTTTGAAACATTTTCTACCGATTAGTTCATCTCTTTTGACTAGAAGTTACGGAGGTTTCTTGACAGCTAAAGATTTACTAGAAATAATGAATTCTGGGTTTAGTTGATCATTGAGGCTCTATATTCGACTCACCAAATCTAACAGAGATGTAATGCATCTTATACTCTTTTCTATGTTGTCATTAGTGATGGAAGAACAGTGGGTTTCAGATGCTGGCATAATAAAAGGATCCGTTAGCTTATGCTTCGCATAAAAACAAAACACACACACACACAAAAAAACCTGAGAGCATATACAGCGGATTTTGATTAAAATGTAAATCTAAACTTTGTGACATGGGGATTTGATGATGATTAGAAGGATAGTGACTGACGTAGTTATGACGGACGAGGACGCGATAGATTTCGGTCTGGTACACACTTGAAATTTAGACTCGAGAGACAATTGGCAATTGGAGAATATGAACCAATTTCTTGGGAAGAAGTTGGTTGAAGTGATATCAAGTGGTCGCCGAATTTCAAACGTGTTCCAAACTCTTAATTAAATTTTGATAATTTTAATCTAGGGATTTCCGAATTTGTTTTATTCTATATCCAACAAACAAACAAGACGTCGACGTAACAATTTGCAGCGCACACTTTTCGCTGCATCATAGTGTAAGACAATTCTCACTAAATAAATTTAGAAATTTTCAAGTTAGGATGGTCATGTAACTGTAAGCGATAAATCGACAACTACAATATTCCTCGACGCAGTTGAAAATCTAACGAATTATCCAAGACGAATTTTTCGTGGTGCTTAATGGGCAACAATCTTTGCAGAACCATATCCACCCACTTCCGTCGACCTACAAAAGTAAGGGCAATGCTTGGCAGTCAATAAAATCAAGTTGAGCGTGAAATGGCTGTCACATTTATCAAAGCTTGGAGTTAACTTTATCTCTACACTGAATTTATCGGCGCTATCACTGACAAGATCCATCATTCAGCTTTAAAAACGAAATCAATAAGACTTGTCTACTGTGAACAAATCGGCAACGGCAATGCAATTTCAACACAACGTCATAAACATTCTGATCATGGGCGCCCCCACAAACGGGCGACGAGGGGAGGGGGGAATTTGCCCTGGAATTTTCAATTTAAATGAAAGTCACAGATTTTTTTTTTTCGCTATCAAGAGAACTAAAAGATAGAAAACTGGTAAATTTTATAATAACTAATTAGTTTACTTATATTTATTTTATATAATTTCTCAGTATAAAGTATCATTATTTTGGATCTTAACAAGCTGAGAGCTGAAAATTGATAGCTGAAGGTTTTATTTTATATTTTTTGTTTGTTTGGCTTTTTTTTATCCCTGTTGTTACTGTTTCTTTCTTTTTGTCTGCAAAGAACATTTCACTCCTTTTAAGACATGGTTGAGCCAAGGAATATAATAAAGCAATAAATCTATTCAAACAAATAATAAATCTCAACTTATGAAAATACATCAAAGTATATCCCTGGCATCAAAAAGGTGAAATATATATATTTCAACCTTCCTATACATGCCCCATCTGTCCTGTAAATCTAAGAGAGAAATGATTCTTCAAGCTCCCACTTCCGTTAATGCGCATCTAACTACTGTACATTGATATGTTGTTGTAGACTCTTCAGCATTCTGAAGGAGGATATCTACGATTTTCTGAAAGCTTGTTCAAATCAGTTTGTATGTATACTCTGCAGTTATATTCTTTACATTTTGTCGTTTAATTCCTGACCTTAAATTTCCGTAACAAAAACCGTTACAATGTATTAATTAACCGATGACAGAAAATCAAATATAATAATTTAAAAAAAAATCATAGAAATCAACTTGAGGCATTTCCCTTCTCAGTCTAAATCACAAGCCCACACTCCTTCAAACTTCCTTGACCATGAACTGCGAATGCTACTGTTTTCCGAGCATGCTCAAACTAAACTCAACCATTAATCTGAAAATCGCTTAATGCAACTTGTCGCGTATGACATTTCTTAACATTGTTCAGTAATCCCGATGGTGGGCAAAGGTAGAATTCCAAACGATTTCAGCAGCATCTCTCTAATGAAAACTAAACTGAAACTTCTGATGCCATCTGGAAGTCCGATCGTACCTCTAAGAATGTGTTTTTGGGAGGAGTTATTCTGTTTTTATTCTTCTTGATTCCGTTATTTTGCTTGATTTTCCAAATCGCCTTTTCACTTTGCTTAGTTATTGGTCTTTATTACATCATCGGCTACTACTGACTTCGACAAAATCCAAACGGAATATTGCTGATAAGGTAACCGATAATCATGTCTCTCTTTGTAAACTTCACCAGCTTATCACGATCCATTACTGGCTACCACTTATGTCTTGAAATATTTTCTACACGCTTTTTTATCTGTTCTTATTTGCATAAACTGGCATGCATTACTTTCTGATTTGTTTTCCAAATATTTTTGAAAGGATATCTTTGAGCAAACGGATTTTTGATTTGACATCTAGGGGAGGAAATTATTAAAGAAATTGATTAAAAATAAAATAAATGTAAAAAATATAAATACACTGCAAGACAACAACAACAAAACAACATTATTTTATATACATACAATACTAGTCCGGGACATCCTATTAATATTTTTCTTGTTCCAGTTGCTAGTGAAAAAGATAGGCTTCGCTGCACAACAGCAATGGTGGGCAGTGAAAAGTTAAGGCGCTCAAGAAACTAAACTGGCTCATACAATCTCTTTGTAATTAAATAATGAAACAATAATAATAATAATAGTAAAAATAAACTCTTATTTGCCCTTCCTATGATACTACTAATGCCCAGAAACTTCTATTATATGCAGAGTAAACGTTTCTTGATATTTCCTTACAAATATACAATCATATTACAAATATCACTTTCACATTTAACTTATAATAAGGATTATTTTCTGATGAAAACAAAGGTAAGCTTTTCTAAGTGTTTGATACTACAAGGTTCAAATCTTAGCACTCTCGCCGATCCCTAGCGTCATTCTGTGGAATAAGATCACTGCCACTCGTTTATACTTTCTTGAAACCCTTATATTTATTGGGTGAGTGCAAAAGTTCTATCCGTTTTTATTACCCATAAAGAACAGCAAATAAACGCAAAATGAACAGTACCTATTATGGTGCATAATCCCCATTGCTATCTAGGACTTCTTACCATCTTTCTGGTAGGAGATGAATCCCACGGCGGTAAAATTCCGGCGGTTTCGAGTCAAAAAAGCCTTGGATGGCAGTTTTCACAGCATCAAGATCATCAAAGATTTTCTGACTGAAGGAATTGTTCAACGCACGAAATAGGTGATAGTCAGTTGGTGCCAAGTCAGGAGAATAGGGAGGGTGGGGTAAAACCTCCTAACCAAAGCCCAGTAACTTTTGGCGAGTGATGACTTTAAGATTAAATACAGTAACGATATAATTATTACCGGAAGTGATTCATTTTTAGTTTAAGAGGAGGAAGCATACAAAGCATGCTTAAATAATGTTGTAAAATTATTTCCAACTTTTTTCTCGAAGAGAAAGGGAGAATACACGATGGAGACAGTGACCCCTCAATAACCAAAAGCAAGAAAATAAAACTGGCTGATTAGCTTTGGCTGAAGAGAGCCCAACAAGCTCGAAACGGCCGTCCCAGAGTATCAGCTCGACTCAAAAAGGCATTCTTATTTGAAAGGGAGAATGTTAACCCATTTAACAATTAATTTTTTGTTTCCCAAAAAGACTGTTTTGCCACTCAGAATTCTTTTCCTCATTATTTTGCTCAATTGTATACACTAATAAATGAAAAATTGCAAAAAAAAAATAAATAACTATAAGGCTAAGAAAGAAGCTGATGATTTTACAGTGAATTGTATACAAGGCGATTCAAAATTGCCTGGACAAACTTTAAAGATAGGTCAGGAATACAAAAACAAACCGTATTCATAGTGGAACGTATTTCCGCAAACGCCACCCAAATGTGCTAGAAGGTACACTAAGGTTCAGAAATAAAAGACAACAAATAAGATAGATAACATGTTCATTAGGTCTATGTTTACAATTTGACAGTAAGGTGTACACAATCATGCCTGTTTCCGTCGAATGATCCAGTTTCACACAATCTATGCAAACGGGCAAACGTTTGATGATTGGGCACATGTCTGTTGGGGAACCGTTCACGATATAATCGTACAGCGGTTCGTCGTTTCCGTTCGCTGCCCCATGGGCTAGGTACATATCTGCATTTGTGAAGCGATAATCCTACTCGTACAAAGTCAACGTCACCAATGACGATGGCTCACACTGCACAACTAATGTGCTGTCAAACAGCGCCCTCTAGTACATTCGGGTGGTGTATGCGGATTATGAATACGGCTTGTTTTTGTATTCCTGACCTACTTTTAAAGTTTGTACAAGGAATTTTGAATCATCCTGTATAAGGTTAGAGAATGAGCAACATTCCATTACCAAAAACGCTATTTTAGTTAATGATAAGGAGGCAAATTTTAATGACGGCTTTGCATTCTAAAGGGAATCGACTGAATTTCGAAAATGAATAACAATAACACAAAAATATTTACTAAATGTTCTGATATCGCTTATTGCCTTAAGAAAGGATTTAATAAGAATTAAAGTTGGACAATCCTTACTTCTTTGCCTATCGCGATGAAACATGACAACCCGACATGTGCATATCACAACAGGACAGAATTCAAGGAAGACAAGAAGCTAAAAGCAGTTGTACACATTTTTTTACAATGAAATGAAAACTCAAATCAAAACGGATGAATTTAAATGAGAAACAAGTAAATCTATTATAATAATGTTATCGCTGCTCTTATATTAGACTAGCAGCACTTTAAGTTTTTAGTTTATCCAGCAAATTTTTCAAAAGACTTTTAGTCAACTATTTTGAAATTACCAATCTTTCCTTAACATATAAACAAATAAAATGATTCACAAACACTAATTGGTTACACGTTACATTATAGTAGTAGCAGATCATTATGTATGTTATAATTTCAAACATCTTCGTTTTCATGGGGAAAAAAATGACAAGAGATTTAGTATATGGTAAAGATGTTTCTGATTGGTTCCTGTAGCTCCGTTACGTTATTTGTCAACGGTCTGTAATTTCTGTATGAGATATTTAACTTAATGAAATGGATAGCGGATATTATGTATTGGTTTTGGGAGAAACCCCAGAATTAAGTATTCTTCAATGTATTACCATAAAGTAATTTGTACCAAAAAAAGGAATAATCCTTATCGTAATATCCAGAAGATCGAAGAACTTAAAGCCTACTTTCCTAAAAATGTAGAGAAGATGGTATTTTGGAAACCTGTCGGTAATTTGGAACCCTGACATTTCACTGTTAGGTAGGTATCGCACCATCCGGTGGAACTTGTAACTTGTTGCCCTCACCCCACCGACCACAGGCTCGACGAGTCAGTTGCTTGCTGCTCATTAGATGAAGCGTAGATAAGTGTTGTTGCAGAACGCGGTTTCGAGAACTTTTTTTGAGGTAAGTGTTTATATTTCCTGTGTCTCCTTCAGTGTAGGTAACTAAGTTTTAGTGCATCATATGTGTTGTACAGTTCTTCTTTTGCCAATAACCAATGAAACATGTTATTAATCTACAAGTTGTTACACGATAGATCAACACTAATCCAAAATGGCAATTGCGGGATATTTGGAACCTCAAGGTGGTGGGCAATTTGAAACCCTATGGTCAGGAGAAAAAAAAGCTGTGAGAATGGGATCTGCCAGCTTTTCTGATGAGTCATCTGAAGCAGAAGACTTTGTGGCAGCTGAATCTGGAGATTCAGATTTTGAACTCCCATCTGGGGAAGATGAGCCACGTCAAGAGGATGCCAAATACCTATTTTGCGATGAGACTTTTTCAACTTTGCGACCAGGGGAATTGTGGGTACAATGTGTTATGTGCAGTTGTTGGGCACACAACGAATGTGCTGGGGCGGAAAAAGACTACTATGCATGTGATACTGCCAATAACTGTTTATTTTGTTTTTGCTAAACTTTCTTTATTTTTCTCAATTTACTGTTTCATTTTAATTCTTTAAAACTGTTTTCAGACCATTGAAATGCTATAATGTAAATGTCAAACTGACCATCCTTGTTGGGTTTGTTTATTAAAAATAGATATCCATGTTTTTAAGCAAGATATTGAATTTTTATGAAAAAAAAAATGGGGTTCCAAATTACCTTCCCCCAATCACCGGATCACGATTTTGACTTTTTTCACATTTTACAAAATAACAATATCTTTCGGTTTAGGGATAGTAGCGAGCCATTTAGGATAGTTAGCTGGGATGTTGCTAAAGCTATTTACGCCTTCAGTTTGGATTTCAAGCTTATTGGTGAACCACGGTAACCAAAAGACAAAGTGGGGTTCCAAAATACCACCTTTTTTTTTTTTTTTTTTTTTTACCGATAACAACGAAAATAGTACGATTCTATTCAAATTACAATATCTGCTGAATACAAAGAATTAAAATTCTTTATTAAATAATTAATTAATAAATAATAAAATAATTAATTAAATCCACATTATTGACTTGTCTAAATCGGATTAATTTTCACCATATCAAACCTCGCGCAACGGATTAACGAAAAGGAATTAATATTCATTATTTAAGAAATAGAATAGAAATGCATAGTTTAGATTCCAATGCGAATTTTTGTAGCTTTCTCAAGAGGATTTTTCTGTTGTATCTGAGTCCCATCTCCCCAACTAACTTTTGAACCGCAGGATAAAAACTATATATAATAACTATATACAATAATTTTATCCTGTAACTCATTACTTGAGAAAGGTCCCTCTCGGGACGGAAACCGGTTGTTTTATTGTATATAGTTTTTATTTTTATCGTCTATAAACATTTTAAGCAGATGCATAGGCTTCATCCTGTTTTAATAATATGAACAGTGCATGTAAAATTGTAATTGTTTCTTGTTTATGTTTATCGAGAATACAAGATCTATGTTTAAATTTTTATGATAAATGCTTTTAATTTCGCTTCTTTTTTCCCTAACAGCAATTGTGTTTTCTTTGCTTTCCGCAAATAGTTTGCATTATCTGATAACAATGTCATTAAGAATTTAGATCTTTATAGCATTGATCTTTACACTGAAATGCAACTAGACAGCTTTTTTATTATAACAATTTGAAAAATGCGAATTCTATCTTCCAACAGAAAAATGCTTTGTTTATATTTGTATACTTTTGATATTTTCTCTTAAGTTATTCAGGAGATTAAGAGTTTAACAACGGGTTTGTATGATTGCATATCATAACACCTTGGTAACAGCTACATACACCTTTTTTTGCTAAGAAACAAAAAATATTGTTTATGTAAATAAGTTTCATGATAGATTTCAGACTATTGAGAGACAAAAAAATTGCAAATCCAATCAATAACCATGAACAGTATGCACGCATAAAATAACATCAGCGATTACTTGTTAGAAATATTTTATACGTTAATTACCTTTTAATGTCTCCGCCCCCTCTTTCTACAACGGAAAAAAAACCTTAAAAAAAACTTCACCAAGTTTTGTTGAACTATTAAAAAAAATTACAATTGACAAAAACAACTTTAAAAAGAATTTCGCCATCGCACTGTTTAAAGAAAAAGGGGGGGGGGGGAGAGAAGAGCAATTAAGTTGTAAATTTTGTTTTAAAGCGGAAGAAGAAAATCAGACTATTAGAAAAACAAAACAAAAAAAAAAGTCGCTAACATTATCAAACAACTAGAGTAAAATTAAAAAAGAAAAGAAAAAAAGAGAGAACATTAAAAAAAAAAAAAAAAAAATCAACTTAAAATCTGCAACCAGAAGAAAACTCAATATCTAATCCAAAATAAAGCAGAGTTCTAACAGTTCTGAAAATTTATATCCTTAAACACAATTTCTATATTTGTAGTTTGGACTAATATTGGTAAATCCCTGTTCTTAATAGGAGAGGGGGGGGGGCGAGAAACCCGGTCACAAACGATATATAGGGTTTATCGGAAATTCAACGACTTGTTCATACAACATCTCAACATATTAAAAGCAGAAACATGAGTAAATGAAGAGACATAATAACAAAATGATCTATCATTCAGATACTTGGGGGAAATTATCCAACTAAATGCTCTTGACAACAAGGCGAATCTAGAAAGGGCGAGAAAAATGGAGATGGCTTTCCAGCTTACGAAAACTATGTCCATAAATGCTAAAATAATTCTACGCATCTGAATGTCTGACAATGAACACAAGCAAACAGATGGCTGAGATAGAGAAGAAGGAGAGGAAAATAATAAGAAAAATTTTGGGACCAAGATTTGTGAACGATGGATGGAGATTGAGGAGTAACAGAGAGATCTATGAGAGAACTGAGAGAATGATGGACACAATGAAGAAGAGAAGGCTAACTTCTATGGACATCTGAGGAGAATGAATGAGAACAGGATGACAAGGAGAATTTTTGACTATTTTGATAGGAATGTTAAAACACAGATGACCTGGTTTACTGGTGTCAAGGCGGACCTGAGAGAAATGAACATTGGGGAGGAGGAGATTATGAACAGGAACACATTTAGAAAGAAGATCAAGGCCTTTAAGGGCTTCCGGTTTAAGACTAGGAAGAAGGGGGGTGTGCAGTGGACAGAGGAGAGGAAGGAGTAACAGAGGGAAAGAATGAAGAGGTATTGGAGGGAGAGAAAGAAGAGAGAAAAGAAATCATGACAAAGCTGTTTCACGTGGTCCGTAGTCGGCCAAAATCGAAAGAAGAAGAAGAAAATGAGATTTAGATTCTGCTAAGAAAATGAAATCAGGATTGTCATAGGTTTGATCTAATGTTGGTGGTACTTCTTTTTATGCATCAGAGCCTAATCTCAACATTGCTTTCAAATGCTTGCAATGTCATAATATGGTCTGCACGCGCTCATTACCCATTAAAAACAGAGTTCCAAAAATTACTCACCATTCACTTTTTCAGAAGTTGACCGGTACACATTTCCTCTAATTACGTTGCATTATTCACTCATGAAATGGACACCAGGCCTGTAGAAACAGCTGGAATTGTTGCCTTATTGCAAGAGAGGCACAATTTAGGCCATGTCACTCGGCAGTTGAACGTGAGCCAATTTTCCGTATTGCGAGTATATTGGAGCTGTCGGGCGACTGACGTTTTCAATCAGAGACCAGGTTCAGACAGATTGCGGTCCACATCGCAGAGAAACGATCGCTTCATTGTCTTAACTTCACTCCGAAATCGCAACCTTATCGGAGTTGACATCCAACAAGAAAGGCGATGAGCACTGGAAGGTGGATGTCAGTGAGTAAACAGCCAGAAGACGGTTGAAGAATGGCGACCTAACACCTAAGAGGTCTGCTACTGGCCCCTCATGACGGCAGCCCATCGACAAACACATCTTCAATTTGCTCGCGCGCACGTCGATAGGAGTTTAGAGCAATGGAGAAACGAGTTTTGTTTACCGATGAAAGCAGAATGTGCTTGCACGGCAGCGACAGAAGAGTTTGGGTATATAGGAGGTCTGGAGAACGTAATGCGCAATGCTTTGTCTAAGAACAAGTGAGCTATGACGTGGTTCCTGCATGATGTGGACTGGGATTTCCCTCGTTATCGTAGCTGGTGGTGGCCACAAAGGTGGTCTGACGGCAGATAAATACATCAAAGTTTGACTGTCAAGACAGACTTTGTGCTAATGAACGACAACACGAGGCCACATGTTGCGAGACAGTATCTGGACGAGGTCGGACGGCCCACCACGGACTGGCCTCTGTACAATCCCATTAGGCACATGTGGAATGAGCTGAAGAGAAGGGTTCAAGTTAGAAGTCCCGCTCCTAGCACCATCACTTTATTTCCAGGCTTTATTCATCTGCCATGAGAAGAGAAACCATTTTGAAGGAATCAGTGCAGAAGTTAATACAGTCAATGACCAACCGTATGAGCTATGTGTAAGAGCTATGGGTGGCAACATCAAACACTGAATACAATACATTTTGTTTCTTTTTACAATATTTCGGCTTTTCTTTAACAAACCCCTTCCCTTTCGTTGTTCCTTCCTCAATATGTTTCCCTGTTTTCCGTTCTACGTCTAGTACAAGAAAATTTTGTTGTAGTGTATACTGATTACTTGTGTTACCAATTGACAGTGTAGTTTATAAGCTTTCAAATGATATATACATTTTCATTCAAAATAATTTACTTTCTGAAATAATAGGCAGTAAATGAAAATATGAACGTTGAGTCGATTTTTTGATCGCCAATGAATTAAGAGATTCGCTGTACATGTTAGTGTCCCAAGTAACATGTTACTATTTCAAATGTGCCTTTTACTGAAATGAAGATAAGGAGTCAAAGACTTTTGGTCTCCTAACCTAAAGTTTTACGTTGAAACGAAACTAGAAGATTCGTTTCAGTTTGGTATTTTCATTCCAGTTTCAGGTTGATTTTATCCCAATGTATTATATTGGATACGGTATGATTTATGGTTATCTTTATTTAACCACGAGGTTATTATTTGTTCAAGGCGAGATTTACACTTTCAAACTTTAGTCATTGTTATTTTTTGTTTGTTTTCTGCGTGATATTATTAAGTATTGACTGAAAAAAGAGAAGGTTTTGGTTTTTTTTTTTTTTTTTTTTTTTTTAGTTCTGGGAAAAAAAAAATCACTCTCAAACAGATTTTCTGTAATATTAAAGGCCGATTATTTCAAACGATCTTTTGGCCACAATTTCCTCTTGACATTTTATTTTTTTCAGTGACTTGAGCAGGTTGGAAAACAAGCTCAGGAAGGGTTGTATTTCTAAGACGCTTAGCTGTTATTTGCAGATAACTTCCATCTTAATGTTTTGAGGTGCGAGCATGTCCTTCAATATATCTTAGCGATGTTCCCTGTGTCTTGGATCTATAGCCTTGATATCACCAATGTTGACACATGCAGCTTCCTGGCCATACCAGCTAGACTCAATTCTACGAGTATTTCCATTCTACTAATAGTATGCATCGGTAAGAATCGGTGAAACGATATCTAGTAGACATTTTCTAAGATTTGATTTGTACAAAATTATTATTAAAAGTTCCAAAAATGAAAAACAAACAGTTTTCTGATAGCACACTTTTGTAGCAATTCGGTATTTGTCTATTGGCGATAGCCTATGACATTTTCTACATTATTTGCAAATTTAGCATGTCAAAAATACTTCTTTCTGAAAAGTTCAAGTCACATTTAAAAAATAGAAAAAACGGTTTGTAACTTGGTCCTACAGTGAAATTTAACAGTAGAAAATTAATCTTTCTTAGGCTTAACAGTGCAAGCTCCATAAAATGATGTGATGTTTATTCTGATTCATCTTAAAAATCATATCATCAAAGAAATATGTAAACCTTTGACTTATCCAATTGGTTTCTGATTAATGTTGTAATGAAAGCTTTGTTTAAAACTTGATGGAACAACTCATATGTCGATAAGAAACTCAGGAAACCTTAAATGAAATGGAGATTTTGGTTACATTTTGTTGTAAGTAATCATTAACTAAATCAACATGCGAAAGGCTTATATTTACATGATTCGAATTAACAAAAATAATTAAAAAAGGAAACCAAGGTTAAACAAAGGAAATGATAATTATATTCACGCCACGTTTTTTAAAATTCAAACTTAACAACTAATATTTTAAAAATTTGATGGAAATGTATAATTTTCTCTATTTCCAAATGAAAAATTTGAAAAACTGTCTCTCACAGGGATGTAGTTACGCGCCAATAATTTGATGACCAACAGTTTTAATCCTATCTGAAAATACGATATGTGAGAAATTTCGGAATTTGTCATTCCTTACGAATCTTTTTTGATTTCACCAATCATCTCTGCTTATATAAGATACTGCTAGATGACAGAGAGTAGATGCAAGTATTCTTAAATCTTATGGAATCACTCAAAACCTTATATAGAAGTCCAGAGAATTATTAATATTACCTTCTGGCTATTATGTGTATAAAACAGTAGTAAAATAAAAACTATTAGAATCAAGATAAAACATTGTATATTGACATGCAGATGGATCAAAATATACATACACACATATCTATATATATATATATATAT
>JAFIDM010009631.1:75569628-75580436 GCA_023159025.1 Thereuonema tuberculata | reverse complement strand
AAAATAAAGTAAAATAAACTAAAATAATTGTTTATAATGTAACTGTATTTATTGCAATTTTAATGTAAATAAAACATGTTAAAAGCATTTTTGTGTTGATTTTCGTCCTATTTCGGATTATCCGCGGAATTCGCTTATCCGTGGTTGCCGCGCCACCCAATCCGCAGATAATCGGGAGTTTACTGTATATATATATATATATATATAACAAATTTTACTCTTTTAAAAAAGTTACACAGTGTAAACGTTCACCCAAACAAACACAAAAAAATCACGTTTATCACTGGCATTTTCTTAGGCAAGACGGGCCTCAACCAGGGCAGATAATCGGGAGTTTACTGTATGTATATATATATATATATATATACACATACAGGGTATATGTTGGGTAAATCTTTCTGCCTGGTAGAATGACATGGACTTCTACGATATGGACTCAACGATATCGTACTTTCTTGTTCTTTGTGAATTCTTTTTTGAGATGTTTGGTTTTATAAATAAGAATTCCAAATCTTTCAGTCTCTCTCTCTCTCTCTCATCTAATTTTAATTTGTTAATGTAACTTTATATTTTGATGCTGAACTTTTACAACCTCAATGATGTCCTTCTAAAATCACTTTCGACGGAAGCATTTCTAAGAGCATAATCCAATTCATGAGCTTATTATAATTTAGAATAATTAAGAAATCATCTTAAATTCATTGCATTTTAGGGTAGTTTCGATTTTTTAGTGTTAATTTAATATTGTCGGCTACGGGAATCTTCCAGTTATCTAAAGCTGTTTTTATCTCCATAAAATATCTGTTAATGATCATCTTTATAAATTTGATTGAAGATAATATATATTTTACTGAAAAGATTGTTAGCAACTCTATGGAATACCGTTAACTAAGTTTTTTGTGGTTTTTTTTTTTTTTTATTTTTGGTAAAACTTCAAAATATGAACGCAGAATTTTGCTGTGTTATTACTTAAGTTGATTAAGACAACTTCAATTTAAAAAAAAATTAAATAAAATCGGACAATGCTGAAAAGGATAGGCAAAAAAAAAAGAAACAGCATCTTATTAAAATACAGATAAATTAAAGTAATTCGGAAGCTTAGCTTACTAGATAATAAAAATAAATCAAAATTCAACACAATTCTTTTAAATGAAAGATATAAAGCATAAAGGCATGTGGCCTGCTAATAATAAAGAAAAGAACTAACTAAATTACATTATTCTTGGTTAAGATAAATAATTATTTGTCACCTCTTCCAACCTCACTGCACCAATTTGGGTTACATCAAAACTAAATGTAGATTAATGCAACAAACTTTAAATGTGGAACTTTGTTAACAATGAATTTGACAACAGATAGGAGGTAGTTTATTGAAGATTAATGGCAATGGAATCAAAAATGGAACTGCTATTCTCCAAAATATCCCGGGTTTCTTGTATTAAAAATATAAAAAGTCAACACTAATATATCAAAAATAAGAAAAAAAAAACACACACACACAAATTCAAAACCGTTATTTATGATATTCAATTGGATCTCTTATGTGACATCTGAACTCCACCCATTGTCTGACCTCCCATCGAAGGAAATGTCAGCAGTCATCTTTAGAGTAGCGTGACAGTTGACATCTCCGTAACTATTTTAACTGAAATCGATCATGTGAGAAACTGGTGATGTTATTGAGCGCCTCAAACAACCTGTTGTAGCGCACCCGGAAGGACCGTAGCAATCCATATTGAGAGTGGCGACGTTAGCAAAGATGGTTCAGCCGATCTTCATGTTGGCTGCCGCCACTTTTTCTTTACCTCTCCGAAGTAAGCATGTCAGCTAAGACAGATGAAAAGGCACTGCTGCCGACAACACCTCCTGCCCTTTCAACAAGTTCTAACTCAAATGCAATTGCTAATGCTACGATCACATGGATCGCTCCCAAACAACAACGTCCGCAGACCTGGAACAAAGCCAACGTGAAAACAGCACAGCCACAAGCAACAACAACAGAAGGAACGCCACCGACGGTAAGTAATCTCCACAACTACTTTTAATGTTTTACACGTGAAGAAAACAAACAAGCACAAAATCTCTTCAAAAAGAAAGTATTCTTAATATCTGAAAAGTTAGAATATTATTTTGAAAAGGTGAAACGCTGAAAGCAAATATAAAAATAATGAGGCTACTTTTTCTATTAATTGGTTTTTAATATCTGTATTTACATATAACTATGTAGCACAGAAATATCATTGCACAAGTTATGGTTTAAACTAACTTTGATCATATTACATTGTAATAACTATTTGCTCAATAATTATTTTCGATAATTAAAATATTTCCTGGCCATTTTTTAAATCAGAATTAACGATTACAAAATTATGTGGGGATATATCAGTTGCCTTTCATTCAATGTTTTAATTAAGAAATAAACTCAATCTTAACAATTAAATCAATTAAATAATTGCTTAAATGCTTGTAATATTCAAGATGCATAGCGATAGCTAATTGATTAGACGAATAGAAGCAAGAGAATTGGCAACGGAAGGTTACTGAAATAAATTCAATATTCATTAATGTCACTTCACTGTACTTAAAAGAGAAAATAATAAAGTAGCAGTAAGGCTAATTATCAACCATATTGCATGCAGATAATTGCATCCTTTTGCATAGTTCAATTAAAAACGAAGAAACGAAAATAATATTATCCCTGAAGAGGAACTAGTTTTTGAAATTTCACAAATTAGGAATTTGAAATCAACCGTAAAACAAAAGGAAAACTGTTTAAATTTTTAAGATATGCTACATTTACGTTTTCTAAAATGCCAATTTAGAAATCAGAGTATATTGAGTAGTTTTTATTGATTAATGGGAAAATTTACGGCAATCTAGGAATAAAACTAAACCACAAATGTTGGAAATGGAGGGCTAATTCATCAAAAGTTTCAATGAAAATAGTAATTGTGGGTTTTTAATAAGATACATTTGAAAACAGATTAACAAATTTAAAACATAATAAATGACACAAAATTATTTCAGTGCTCTTTTAAAATATGTTTTTTTTTCTTTTACTTTGACCAGCGAGTGAGATTTTTTAAAAGCTTGATTAAAAACATTCATTAGATCACTTAAAAAAGAGTAATCGTCAATGCACGGGGATTACATAGAAAATAAGTTCTGCGAGATAATGTTGTTGTTGTTGTTTGTTTTTTTTTTTACCGGCTGCAACCTTTGATGAAGAAAAAAAAAAGAATAATTTCGGAAAGATAGCCCTAGACTTTAGGTAAAACTGGATTATGTCATCGAGGAAAACGCAAAGATATTTATAATCAAGTTTTTTTTTAAATAAATGCCTACTTGTTTTTGTTGATTTTTTTTTTATTATTATTATATTTTTCAATTTAGAATCAACAAATTAGTTAAGTAAGTAGTAACAAATTAACTATATATATTACTTGATTACTTGATGGACCTGTGATATCTTTAAAGATGCAGGTCGTGAAGTTTCCAGCACTTCCGGTCTTGGGCCTTCCTTCGCCATTGTTATGATGGGGTCGATCCATCTAGTTGGTGGTCTTCCTCGTTTCCTTTTTCTATTTCTAGGGTACCAATCAGTAACCCTAGCAGTCCATCTGTTATCTTTAAACCTAGCGATATGACCTGTCCATCTTTTTTTATTATCATATACTTATTTCATGCACATCTCTTATTTGACTAATTTTTCTAACTTCTGTGCATCTTATGTGCTCAGATTTCTTAATAACTATATAACTTAGAAGATTAATATGCGTTATATTATATATAATTACATAACTTATATTAAAGATATGATATACATCTTATCTTTGCAGATATTACAACAAAAGATGCAGCGAAATAGAAACAGATATTCTAGTAATCGTAAGGCATCACCCTTCCTTTTAGGTAAGCTCAACTATTTCCAAACCTTAGTAAAACTAAGTGATTTTTGAACATCCTTGCGTCAGAATTAATTTTATTTCCTTATGTCACCTTTAGTTTTACGAAACTTGCAAATTAGTTTTAAAAAATACAAATTAATACGTATGGCTTATATCAAATAATTTTCATGTTAACTTTTTTTTTCCTTATCATTTTTATTAGTTTATTACATTTCTTTATAGATTGCTGTGTATTCAAGCTTTGTTATCAATCATATGTTTTGTTATGAGTTTTCTACATTTAAATTTTTCGTAATAACACTGAAAACGAATATAATATACTTTACTAAAATTTATCTTTTTCTTAACTATTCCATGGTTATTATTATTATTATTATGTTTTTGCAAATACCGAAACGAAATGACTTAATTTTGCGGTATCTTCCTAAGTCCCGATAATTGGTAAGTTGAGTATGATAAAGTAAGTTGATGGAATGTGAAAAATTAGCAGTGCCCGTTGAAGGGAATCGAAATTGCGACACGAAACGACCTACATTACGATCTGGTAACATTAAAAAATAAAAGTCAAATCTTTAAAATGCATTCACCTCAGCCAAGGCAACTAATCGATAAATAATTATATAAAATTCAAACGTAAAACAATGTCAATCTTATTTAGCAAATATTAATAAACAACTATGCATAAATTAATTAATATTTAGGATAATTCTGTTCTGAATAAATGTTAACAAGTATTCGCTTCCAAACAACTGCAATATTCTGGTCAGAACTGAATCAGTATCAAAATTCCGCATCGAGTTTACCAATCCATCTCAATACACTTAATTTATTATTTCAAGTATTTCATTTTGTTTTAAATATTTCTAAGCAATCATTTTAAATGATAAACTATATTATTTGTTGCAATCTATATTATTTTCTGTGACAATTTCATAATTAGCTAAGATTTATACAAAATGTATGTCCATTTTTAAACATTTGACATTTGTGTATTTTTGATTCCTGTGCTGATTTCTGAGATCTCGGAATTTAGGGAAGTCGTGTTGCCATCAACGATTTGTAGATTTAATTAGCATTAAAACGGAAAGCAGAGAGAGAGAGAGAAAAGGCTATTTCGTTTTTCATAGAAAATTGAGTGACCTTTCTATGTTTTTAAAGATTAATAATAGTGTTATATAGACTGAAGAAAATTAAACTGAACAGACAGCTACATTTATGAATTTCATGTGGTTAATAAAACCCGAGTGATAACATTCTCATTGCACCTGAACATGCAAACCGAACAAAGCAATAATGTAGTTTCAAGAATCGTTTGGATTATTTTTTTTTTCTTTCAAAAAGATTTTTTTTTTACCAGTATGAAAAATAAAAGAGAATGTACTCCGAAAAATTATCAGAAACTGTTCCCTGGTTGTCGTGTTTGTTAAAAAAAAAAAAAATAATAACGATTCCTAAACAATTTTTGTAAGTCATACTGAATAGCTGGCAGTAATCTCCGCAAACAATTTAAAATAAAAATTGGAGAGAGATAAGAGAAAGAAACAAAAAGAGAACATTTAAAAAAATCGAATAAGAAATATAGCATTCTTATAAATATATATATATATTCTGAAATGAATCGAATGGTCATTTAGCATTTTCCAATTTTATTCAATTTTATTACAAAAAATAATAGAAGAAAAATTCATCTGAAATTAAAATAAGAGATAGACAATAATAGAGACAACATGGCAGATCTGTCAACTGTTTGCAATAATTTTGGATATAATAATTCGAAATATTAGAAAAATCAAAATAAAACAAAATGTCTGAAATCAGTGCAAATTCAAACAGAACATAAAAGCCTTTTTATTTATTGTTAACTACTGAATATACTGTATCCCTCCCAAACACAAACGTAATGGTTTAGGAAAGCAAGATAACGGTTATTATTTCAAAAATTGTTTACAAGTTGAGACTTTTTGTTGATAACAGTATTCTTTCAGTTTCTTACAAAACAAATACAAAATGGTATGATTTTTATAAGAAACTATTTTCATCTTTACTTTCAGAAATTACTTTAAAAAATTGTATAGGACTTTCATTAATCTTTCACATTATGAAACAAAAGTTTCCATCCGTGCCAACATTCGGTCTAAATGTTATTCTTATACTTCAATTTGCCTACTCATATGCTTTAGAATGGGCTCAAATTACTGATTGATGATGATGAGAAAGCAAATTACTAATTTTATGAAGTTGGGAAGATGTACGTTGCACAATTTATAGCTTACAACATTATGGCATGTTTCTGTCAAATCCTTTCATTAAAATTTCTGTTAACAAATATTTTAATTTTTTTTAAAAAAAGGTAAATTTTCAATTAGCAATATGAATCTGAAATATCGTACACCTATTAATTTGCTATTTTATTGGCATTAAAAGCAAAACAAAAAGAAGCAGCAGTTGAATATATTAACAGGTAAAATATAAAAAAAATATTATAATATTATTAATTTATATTAATATTAAATATATTTAAAAAATATATAAAAATATATATTTGTTTTTAATATATACATATGGGTAAATCTACAGAAAACCTGCAATTTCAGTCAAAAATTTTTGAGATTTTAAATTATAAGATTTCCTTTTCAAAAAAATTGAGATGATTGCTTTTGTCTTTCTTAGATCTAAGAAATTTGTGTTTCAGTTTAACTATTTTGGTTTTTTCTTACTACAAAAAAAAAAAAATGATGTTAGGCTATGTCCACAAAAGTGACTTGTGTTGATAACGATGTCGAATTTTAATATAAATTATATTCGAAATAGTGAATTTGCGTGGGAAAAACTACGAAATAAATAAATAGAAGACTATAATTTATGAATTAAAAGAACTTTTTATCAAAAGAGGAAATCATGTACAATAAAAATGAATCAGACTGTCAATCTTAAACGTCTATAAAAATGTAAATATATAATTATATATATATCATATATTATATATATTTATATAATTATAAATATTCTTATTGGCATTTAACAAAGACTGGAAGTGAAAGACAAGTCTTCGTGAAAAACATAGTAGCCGCTGTTGTTGATAATCATCACTTCCATGGACCCAAATGTCCACGGAAGTGACGAATACTTATGTTTCTTGACCCATGTGCTCTTCATTTTGATGTTAGGAACACGTGTCATTCAGAAAATTAAGTTTACCATATTTCAATTATCATGCCTAGAAATAATCATTTTTCCATAGAAAAATTAGGTTTAATTTTTAAAATACATAAGCAATAAATATTATTAAAAAAGTAATAATTTTAATGACATAAAGCATACATTACCATATGCATACTTAAATTTTACTAAT
Source organism: Thereuonema tuberculata (assembly GCA_023159025.1). NCBI lineage: Eukaryota > Metazoa > Arthropoda > Chilopoda > Scutigeromorpha > Scutigeridae > Thereuonema > Thereuonema tuberculata. Next base: position 75,573,176 of record JAFIDM010009631.1, on the reverse strand, counting down.
AATGTCTGTTAATTTTGTGCTTTTTTTGTGTCTGAGCTTTTTTTTTTTTTTTTGAAAAAGTGTTTTCCCTCATAGTACTTCTCGCATCTTTGCAATGCACCAAAAACCCCTTCAGGCGTATTTTCTTCAAATTGTAATCCGCGTCGGATTGTTTCAAATGATTTTAACATTTCATCATGCGAAGGTTTTTTGATTTCTGCATCATGATCATTTCCATTTTCATCATCATCTTCATCGCAATTCATAGCTGTATTGTTTTTATTTTTCACATTGTCTAAAATATCCGATACAGTTAGTGCTTCCGAGGTCTCAACTTCAAAATCAAGTGAAAGATAATCGTCAATCAGCACATCATCGTTAATTTCTTCTTTTTCCCTCAGATGTATCCACATTTATTTCATTTCCTCTAAGGTTATGTTGATAACAAAAACATTTCAAGAAGAAAAAAAAAATAAATAAATACCACGAAAAAGTTCGTTAAATAGAAAATGCACTTCGCTATTTGGAGGTTATTTTACGAAGAAATTAGCAAAATGTTCTTGGTTCCAAAGAAAAGTTCGCAAAATAGAGAAATTCGCAAAATAGAGGTTCGTTAAATAGAGGTCCGACTGTATTATTTGAAAAATATTAAAAAATAAAGCAGTTTGGATCTTTAGAAGCTATCCAACTGTAGCTTGTGACAGTCCACGGAAGTGACGAATCACCTTCTGTGAACAACTTTTTTTTTTTGGAAATTCCATAAAATTTAAAAAAAAAATTCTACTAAACTATAGTATATTTTGTACTTCAATGTGTGATTTTGAAAAATGACAAATATTTTCAATCTTTTTCAATTTATTGCTCTGTGACACGAATTACAGGTTTTCCGTAGAATCACCCATATACCCACGTGGACCTGGACCGTTATGGAAGTCATGACAACTATTTTTTATGTCAAACATGCAGCACCACTGCAATTCCAGAATACACGTTTGAAAGCTTGTTGGTGCTTCTGATGGCACCACTAACATGGTCTGAGTCAGTGAACAAGTGGAAAATACGTATTCGGAAATCATCGTTTAATAAAGCTATGCAGTGTAGCTAAGGAAGAAATAGGAACACAGAAATGCTAATACACATTGCTAACGTCCCTCAAAGTAATCTCCAAGATTGTCCGCCGTACGTTGCCAGCATTTGGGAAGGCGGAGAATATCATTGGCTGCCTATGACCTCTCGCCAAAACGCCGTCAAAATTTCATCTTTGTTCGCAAGCGTTTCCCATGCAACTGCAGCTTGAGTTTTGGAATCAAATCAAAACGCTGGCAATCTTGGAGATTACTTTGAGAGGTGTTAGCAATGTGTATTGAGCATTCCTGTGTTCCTATTTCTTCCTTGGCTACACTGCATTGCCTTATTAAACGATGATGTCCAAATACGTATTTCCCACTTGCTCCCATGACGTTCCTTCACTGACCCAGACCACATCAGTGGTGCCAATCAGAAGAACATCAAAAAGGCTTTCAAATGTGTATTCTGGAATTGCAGTGATGCCGCATGTTTGGCAGATAAAAATAGTTGCCATGACTTCCATAACGGCCCACGTATATAATTGACAAAGACTACAAATGTATTTCAGTCCTTTTATTTTATGATTGTCGTAATTTTCATAACCCCATGTAAAACATTTGCTAAACTAAGTCCAGGTTTCCTCATTATCATTCATCAAGAAAATGCAAGGATAAAGCAGATACACAGCATTATCACTGTAATATTCATTATCATAATTCGTTAAACATAGGTTATTCATCTTCTGAATTATCCTATCCATATCTCTTCTTCTTTTCAGTACAGTTTTATTGTTCCGTTTCAAAATAGTCCTATTTCATATCTTTGATAGTTAGAAGACAGTGTTCGACATCTCATTTTGATATCAGGGTCTTTTCTACCCAATAAGACCGCCTGTGTTTAGAAATACACCGCCGTCGTTTATACAGCGGATTCGGATATATCGCCGGGCTTTTATTGCCTGACTCTGCCGTTGGAAAAAAAATCCGAGGAAATATTAACGTTCTTTTGCAAACTCTGCAATGCAGAGTCTATCCTACTTAAATGATCCAGTATTTGCTAGAGGAAAAAAGCGAGGGTTCTCGGAAATCCCAGAAATCTTTACCCTCCCACCGAGTTAAGAAGCAAAAGGGATGATTCCTGCAAAAAAAAAATAAAAAAAATAAAATAAGATAAAATAATGCAGGAAATCACGGAGTAGAGCATATTGCAAACATGATCGTACTTCACTAGCTTATATATTTGAAGAGAATATTCGGAGAGAGAATCAGTGTATTGGAGAAAATTTGTGGGCATCGGTTATCTATTGTCTTACAGCGCGGTTCATAAAAAAAACCCAGACCTGTAGTTTACCGACGATGGTGTTTAATTGATTTCCTTTCTGATTACTGAATCAATAAAAAAAAAAGAAAAGAAATGAGGACATCTGATTTATTAATACAATTAAGTAATAACAATCCAATACATATCAACACCGATAAAATCAATTACTTCATAAAAAATAAATTCCAGACAATAAAAAAAATGAAAATAATTTATAATATATCCGAATTACAACAAGAACAAAATTTTAAATATTTAGGTTAAATATTTAGGCAACGGGTGCGGCAGCGGCGGCGACGGCACGGCTCGTATAAAATAAAACTATATGGGGACCAACCAGAGAATGACTTTGACCTTCATAGAGGACAATGATCTCTTAATCATTCCAGGACTTAAGAGAATTATTGACAAAGGTTTGCCTCGCTTGAGAGTCGCCAATCAGAAGCCATAAACTTTCCCGCCATAAACACTGACATTAACAATCGATTCAAATTCTACCATCGCGCCATCTGGTGCCCACGGTCGTTCTCTGATTTGCTCCACTTTAACTACGTTCTCTTTAAAAATTATTTAAAACATTATTGTTTTAATAAATAATTTCCACATCAACTTTTCTTGTTTATTTACTAACAATTCCGATAATTGCCGCCTGTTTTGTTACTTATTACTTACTAATTATTTTACTACTATGTCGCTGAGTTTAAACCTTATAAAGGGCCGTGTCAATACTAACTTTCAAGCATTTTAACTCTTTTATTTTAACAATTTTTAATAATATTGTGAATATACTGAAGAAAAATGCTATTATAACTGAAAAAAAAAAAAAAAAGTTCAACCTGCAGTGGTGGAAACAAGAACGGAACAGCTGTCCCAGATTCCACCGAAGAAACTCTAGGCAATCTCGATATTTACTGATTTCATTTGCAATTTTTATTTTTTCAATTTAACAAGGGCAGCAATTCCCATGATCATACTGTATAAATAACAACCTCTAAGATACGATAAGACAAAAATTAATTTCTTCATTGATTGTATATATTTCAAAAGGAATTTTCATACGTTTTGCAAACGTGCACAAAGGTACAAAAATATTAGTTACTGCTTTTGCTATTTTAGAAATATTCCAATGAATTTTGGCAAATGAGAATTGTGAGGCGACTTAGAAAGAGAATTATTCATTC
>JAFIDM010009631.1:75555815-75569528 GCA_023159025.1 Thereuonema tuberculata | reverse complement strand
GAAAGTTCATCGTCTTCGACCTTTCCTCCTCTCATCTCTATTTCGCTTACAAGCAATTTAACCTGAACTATCTTACTCGGAATGTCATCTTCGTCTGACATCTTACTATTCAGATATAATTCCCTCTTAAGATCAAATATTCTAAGATGATCTATTGTATTGAATTTTTCTTCCAATTCTAGCAACAACTTCTGAGGGTCATTTGTCTCAGACAACATACAGCGGAATCTCTCGTCAATGGAACTAATTATAGTTCCGACTGCCCTTTCTATTTTCATAAGGACCTTACGTCGCTTTTCGACGTCTTCGATTTCCTTGGTATCATCTAGAGCACTATTTGCTAAACTCCATAATCCTTCCTTTTGAAGGATCGTCTTAATGGAGGACTTCCACTGGAGATAATTTTCTCCACTAAACTTCAACATATTACTATTACTCATGTTGAATATTATCTCAGTTCCACCTACTTCTATCTAACTCGCCTTCTTGGCGTATTGGACTCGAACGTTAGGACTACTTTACAACCAATCTACTTATTGGCGCAGTGGAACGCGTGCGTTAGGGCTAATCCATAACCTTTTTAATTGTAGGGAAGTAACAATTAATGTTCTATATATATATAGGGTAGCAGAGTAAATTGTGTGCTCTAAACGAATTACTTAAATGATACCAATACAGGAAAACATTAAACACATTTAATGAACAAGTAACATATGTACAAATAGCTCTATAAGCTCAGTATTTTATCTATTTAATGTTTTCAATCTTCTTATATGGATTGACTTCCTTCTCATGGGACGGCTTGCTTCAGTGGACAGTCTTCAAACGCTAAGCTTCTATTTCCCAAAACAGGATCTGACTTCTTTTTACTAAAGTCTTTGACAGTTCCTTTATCGAATCTACCTTAAGATTCCCTATTTGAATTGTTCTTTCAATTCCTATAAACTGAGTCGCTTTGCGCTACTTTACTATTTAGCTATTTCTAAATTCCTTTACTTCTAAAGGTTTCTCTACGTAGCATTCGCTATAATCGTAGTTAGCTAAATTCCCTGGTCTCTCCTTGAATGATGATCTGACTACTTCAAAATACTTGTGAACGCTAGAGATATTCTATCAATAACTTTACGTTGCTAATTTCTGTCCTAACTAGAATAGTTTGATTCCTAAGATCCTAATTCTTTATAAGAATTCATTTATCTATCCCTAGCTTGTATCTAAGCCTCCTATCAGCTGAGAGAGATTTTAAGTAAAAACTTTACTTACAATAAATACTGGAACTCCCTAGGATGACTGATAATTTCAATCCCTTTACTTCCGTTGTCGGTGTGATGAGGTATTCCGAAACTCCTCTGGATTCGGCGCTCCGAAGTAATGTTCCGATTAGGGCTATTTTCCGGGCCGTCGTCTCTCTCTTGCGATGTATGATAAATTCAATGAGGATCGTCTTCTCCAAAATTAGCTATAGTTATTCCCTCTATATTGCGTTCTTCTAAATAGGCTTTTTCACTCGTATGAATCCTATTCTTCTGTCATCATCAAGCTTCCCGGCGGTAGCTGTGTCTCTTGCCGACGAATAATACTTCCGTCTTCGGCTCCAATCAATCGTCACGGCTTCTTGCTTCAGCTTACGGGAGAAATGCTCCGTCCGCTTTCCGTCTAGGCTGTTACTAGAATCGGCTCCGGCCAACTGCTTCTGGCTTCAATTTGTCTCCAGACAAATTCGTATCGTCTCGGTTCGTTGAGGTTGATACACGATTCTTATTCCGCTCAGGGACGCCTACTGTAGAAACCTTCTTATATTTAGTATCCGGACGCACTATTTTGGAATCCACCAAAATTTCCCGGTGATTGAAATGGTACAGCTCTTTTGCTTTCGTCCAAGCAAACTCTTGAATCCCACGGATTCTTCCGGGCGAATTCTCTTTTTATTATCGGAGAATCTGAGACCTTTCTCACTCCTATTCGTTGGTGAGAATCATTACGTAGCCGCAATTTATCCTCTGCATCTATTCTGGTTGAGTGGACCAACTTCTATTCATTCCGATAACAGGGCAATGAATATTTCCTCCATGGTTATTACCGCTGGCAGGAACAAAGCGATCTCAACTGCCAAAACCGGCAGCTCCTTAATTCCACATCTGTACTCGTGGAAGCCTGCAAACGAACTGTGTCCGAGACGCCGTTACAATGCTGTCTCGCTTCGAGTTAATTACCTCGCGTCACGAGAAACAATGACTTTGGTTCGCGACTCAATTGTTTCCGCGAGTCTTATCAATTATCTCAATTGCGTTATCAGAACATGAAAAAATAGCAAACCTTCCATGCTAATCTAATAGTCACTGCCACAAGCAAATTAAATTTGCCATCACGAATATTTAGGCCTAGAAATTTTCGACTTAGAAATTCTAGATACTGAATTTCCACAGTATCTCGTATCGATTATTTTTTTGGGTTCCAGGGAACAAAGGTTGGGAGTCACTTATTACATGTATTTAATAATGTATTAACCTATTTGTTATTTCATTTATGTAATAATTTCAATGTCATTTTATATATATATACACACACACACACCATTATTACGCTAACAACGCACCTCAAAAGTTCTTCGACTGTTGTTTTTTTGTAGTCCGTTTCTCTTCACTAAGCAATTACATTTTGTTTGTTTATTTTTCTTAATAATTTATTTATAAATTAATTTTATCAATATATTTATAAATAATTAATGTACCTATGCTTTTCAATAACTCCTATTTCTAATTTCGTTCGTTTTCATGAGAATAATCTAGTTTCTAGGTATTTATTATTATTATTATTATTATTGTTGTTATTATTAATATATTTATGTAATAAGTTCTTGTTTTAAAAAATAACTCAATAATTTTCGTTATTGATTATACACAATGTTAAATTGCATATTTAAATAGTTGAATGTTATGTTCTGTAGGGACTTTAATCTCCTTGTGTGGGCTAGGTGCTATCATACTCGGAGGTTACATTGGTGGTCAGATGTCAGGTACCAATGTGGAAGCTCATTTCGCCTACGGTATCGCCAGTGGAATCGTTGCAATCATCACAGCAGGCTTCTCCATAGCAGGTGGCAAATATGGGAAACGACAGTGGGCGGTCATTGTAACCATCATTATGGGTTTTATATCATTCATCGTTGGTGCCTTAGGGAGCATCGCCGCTAAAAAGGCAATCGATGAGCAGGTCAATGACTGCAATTCAAAGTGTAAAGATAAAACGGAGATAAAACAGGAGGTAAAATACTCAGTCTATTTGTAATCCCAGTCTCAGAATCGATATTTAATTAACTGCTTAAATAGAAACAGGAAAACAACTAATTACTCATAGTAAAAGCAAGGTGGCATAAAAATTAGTCAGACACTTTGTTTTGTTTGCTTGCTTGTACTGCATTGGGCACTAATTGTTTGCCATGTTTAAGTATCCTTCTTTCATTATCTCATAAAGTAATTACAGAATAATAACCGACAGCTTCATTTGAAGCTAAGACAAAATTATCAAATAAATAAAGCAAACGATTTTTCGACATTTAATAGTTCTTGTATTCTGTTTTATTCTAACCAGGTCATCGTCTTCAATTTAATGAATAAGAAACTGCCTAAAGACTAAGATACATTATAGTCTTTAAAATTAAAAACCCTAAATCTGAATTTTATGAAGCTGTTTTCCTACTTACTACAAAGATCTCTAAAATAGGCGCAATGTTAGATAGCTACAAGAAGAGAATGCTTGACAATTCCTTCAGTAGCAAATTTGCTTAACTGTAACAGAAGAACAGAAGGTTTTAAAATTTTAGCACACTGTGGCGGAAACACGTTCCTCAGAAGAAGATATCAACTCGATAGACTGAGACTCAAATATTCAGAAGTAAGAACTTACACGTTTCTAAAATAGATCTTAAGGGGGAAAAAAAATAAAAAAGTCTTCATAAAATTTTCAGGGACATCCAAATTTTACTGATGGAATAAGATAATATCAATAGTTCATTAATAAGATTTCGCCGATCTTGATCAGAATAAAAGGCTTTAAAAATACAAAAACAAAATAAAAGTCATTACATTTTATAAGAAATTGTAAAAGCAAGCAACAAATTTAAATCAAATTTATGGAACATAAGTTCATATAACCGTTATTACATGTATATTTTTTCCCCTCCTTGCTGAAATTATTTTTGTCAATTTAAATAACCTAAAACGATATCGTCCTTCACGGAAATTGCGATAAATTGGATGTTTTCCTCATTTTCTATATTTCTGCGTACTTTAGTCACATTTATTTTTAATTTGAAGAATCCTAATATGTTTTTAACAAACAGAAATAATTAATCTAAAATCCCTTTACAACAGTTGCAATAATTGTTTTAATATTGAATTTTTTTTTTTTTTATTTCTTAGGTAAAAAAACCAACAGATTGTCCTTCTTCAAAGTGCTTTGACCATTATGAACCTTGTTACTACGGCTTGTTAGGTACATCAGTAACAAATGCCATATTAAGTCTTCTTCTTCTCGTCAACACATTCCACCTTCTATGTATGCAATGCTTCTGCAAAGACAGTTTGCCTGAAGAAGCAAGATCTGCTTCCTCGTCTACTCGAGCTTTTGTACCTGTCGCTCACAATGTTAATGTCGTTTCGCCGTCTGTGTCACAACAGTCAACCCGTAGTGATCAGATACAAACCACAGTTGAATAAGCAGCGAAAAAAAAAAAGTTTTATCAAATGAAAGAACTACAGTACTGAAAAAAAATTAAGCGAACTTAGTGCTTATACAATAATTAAATTGAAATTTACATACAATTCTAAATGGTAGGGCTGCGACCAAGATGCTATGCAAAGATTATTGTACAAACTGACGAAATTGCTAAATAAGCATTATTTCTGCAATGGTAAAACATGAATATTTTATTTTGAAGAGGCCTCATACCGACCTATAGATATTAAAAAAACAAAAACTAGCATTAAGTTTTCAAGGTCTTTTAAAATCCGTTACAAAAGGGAATCTCTGGAAATATTTCAAACTAAGCAACAATGTCAAAACGAAATCCAAAATTATCTTTGTTTTTGAATCGTTCGTTTTCCGGACGTGATTCAGTTGACCTATTTGCCGGAAATGTTGATTTCGTTAAATATTATTCTTATTAGAACACAAATAATATTAATATTTTGTTAATATCTAAGAGAAAAAAAAAACTGCTAAAGACAGCTGCGATTGAAGTCAACGAATTATAATCCATTTGCGAAACTGCCTTTCCTTCAAGTATATCTGTTATTTTCAGTTTTTCTATCTTTCATGTGTGTTATTTGCGTTTTTATTGCTGAAAACGACTATCCGTAAAATATGAAAATGAAAACTAGCAGATGTGAAGCCTCAACTGTAATAATAATTACTTTTGTTATTATTCTTCAGAAATTTCTTAAACTTAGCCATTTATTTATTTATTTCCTTGATGCTTTAGTGTTTAAGATGGAATCTACGTTAAAGATTCAATGTTTTTATTTTAAAGCATCCCTCAGAGTAATTTCCAACGAAATTTGGAGCAATGATTTCAAGAAGAGAAATCATTAGATACACTAATACCAAAAGTAAGGTTTTAAAAGTCTGTCATCCAGTTCACTGAAAGAAATAAAAAAAGCAAACACACCACAACAATAATAAAAATCCATTTCCATTAAGAATTTATAAATATAAGAAATTCTTTCAACCACTTTCACCAGCGCAATGGAAATCAATTCATATATTAATAAAATAGGACGCAGGAATGGAGATATGAAAACATCAGAATTTAAATAGTACTACTACTAAAAATAATAATAATAAATAAGTTGCTTGATTCAGTTAATAATAAAATGAATGTTAAAGCTCTTTTCTGTATCACCTGGAAAGACTGTAGCTTTCTAGGAATAGGGTACATGAGCAACATTAAGATTGCTGTAACAACATAATAATTACATTTCTTACTATACTGATATTCAGTTTTTCTTAAATTAGGTTTTCCATTGGTTTTTTGTCGTCACTCCTCCTGCAGTGCCATTACCACAGAAAAGGTTTTCGGATATTCACTTGTCGCCATCAGAAATCCAAGGTTACTACGATGCCTTAGTAATTACTGTTCTAATTTCTACACGTTTACGAATCTACATATTCAAAATTTCGAAGTAAAATTTCTTACATTTTATTTTTAGTATGTTATTATAAAATAATTAAAAGGGCTATTTAAAAAAATTGTATTGATTTTATTTAAATTCTCAAATTAATAAAGTATTTTTGAGTATTTAATATTTATATTATATTTTAAGATTTATGTAATCATTTAAGTTAAGTAAGGAGCAATTAATTTTAATTATTTTAGTTCACCATTATTGTTTATTAAAATTTTAATAACTTCGTTTCTCTGAAGTGTTGAATTTCTAAATACCTAAATTTCTATTCCTCACTGTATTAAAAAGGCAAGGTATCAACAGTAGTGGAAATGATCCAATATATATATATATATATATATATATACCTTTCTTTCCTTTATCTTTGCAAACTCAGAAATATAGTTATGTACTGATATTACACAAGTAATTTTATTTCAAGCTATTTAAATTGCTCATTCTCGAAGAACTGTAAGTTCTCAATGTATGCTTTTCATCAACTCATGCCGTCTTCCAGGAAAGAAATATATTCTTTCAATATTAAAAGTTATATTTATATGTAAATGTTTACATATTATGTAAAATAAACTCCTTGCGTAACTTCGGCAAGTTAGGCGGTTAGAAACTCAATGAATTCTAATATTCACTCATTAATAGAAATAATGGGACAAATGGACAATGCATTGCTCAATTACGAAAAATAAATCAGCTTACTTGCTATATGAATTTTGAACTCTTGTCTAAAAAAATTATATTCTTTATATTTCAAATATAAATCGAATTTGTAAATAAATTTTATCAGCAGTTCTTTCATAGCAATCCCACTCTGGTCTCTTTATAAAGTTAAAGTTTTAGTCATCTTTTGCATACAATCACCGATGATCATATATAAATATTCCACATACGACTAAAGAAAGGCATCCTTTCATTTTAAGCGAACGATACTTAAGAAAAATAATGAGAAATGAAGTTTTGTATATACTGTTTTATTACAAACTTATTACTATAATAAAAACTTTTTAAGATTGCAAACTTTTAAGATATGAGCCTTAGTAGTTAATAAAGGCTATATTATTATTTATAATATTTCGCTTTAATGACGCGGGTTACATTTATCAATATGATTTAAAGACAAAAACTGCAAAGCTAAATGGTAAATTAAAAAAAAAAATCTCAAACATTATAATTTTTAGAAAATATTACGTGAATCAATGTAATAACCTCAAGTATTTGTTAAACATAAATCCGACAATTATACATAAATCTGCAGCAAAAATTGAGTCAATTTCATTAGAATATCTTTCTTTTAGTGTTAGATTTATATTTACTGTAATTTCTTTAATAAACATTTTGACGAATCAGAGAAATCGAATTATGTGTTAAAAACACATGGCGCGCTGACAATTGAAAAACAGTTCCAAATTATTTGTCGCTTCTTTACCAGTTTCTCATCCTTGAAGAAAATTTACCCATATTTGCTTGTAAAAATTACGAAAACTTAATAATAATAATAATAATAATAATAAAAAGCAGAAATTCATCTAGCTAAGCCTTTTGGACGCACTTCATACCTTCAAAAAACATCGATCTCTTCTCATTTTAATATTTGTATTTTACATATAACATACGGCAAATTTCAAATAGCAAAAATGCAATACATCAAAAGTTTGAATTATTTATCACTGAATATAGAAAATTTTCTGAAATTACTTTATTGCTTTTAAGACCTTTATTGAGAAATCATATCAAATTATTCGTAAACTGATAAAGCTACTTTTAAAAATTTCGAAAGAGGAATAATTCTTTTAACTGTTTTACATATATATAAATATTTATAAGTCGGATGGGGAAATGTAAAAATTATTGCTCTAACACATAACTTTCTCTCACAAGGGAATACTTTCAACTAGCAAATATATACGAAAATTTAAGAGGTGATTCTTGATTATTACGAACTAATCAAAAATTCATCAAAACTTATCAACAGAAATTTATGAAAAATTTTGCATTTATTAAAATTACATTCATTGTAAAAAAAAAATTGTTCATTAATTAATTAAGTAGAATATTCATAAACAAAAATCGGCAGAAAGGTTTTTTGTTTAGGTCATGAGAAATGAGATGTTACGATGGCTAGATTATTTTCTGTAGCGCCATATATTATTGGAGAAAAGGAAGACAGAATCGAAATCATTGAATTTTTGCTAGTTTTTCATAGAAGGAATGGATATTCCTTCATGTGTTTAAATCCATACTTTAAAAAAAATGAAGGGTATTACGTTTGTTTGTTTTTAAAATTAGATTAAGGTGACCTTTTGTTCTTAATTTCAAGGCACAATGAGAAAGCTCAAAGCAAGTCACAGTTGAAGTAGACTGTGTAAAATTCAGGTGGTTAATTCTCTATATTCCTCATATTATTACTATGAGCCAATCAGGAATTCGTCAACATTTTTAGAGAGAATTTTATGAAAAAGTTTGCATTGTATAAAATTATATTCATTGAAAAAAATACATTTTTGTTTCATATATGTATTTGAAGAAGGTCTTCATTATCACGACTTTTAATAAAATATTTCTTGATTTTTCCTAAAATTGTTGTTCCTAAAAATCATTACTTTCCATGTCTTTAGATGACTATTTATTATTTATTTTTTTGTTTGTTTGTTTTAGTTTAATTAAACGCTAATAATAGCTTTGGTTTTAGATATAATTAGAATGATAATTAAACAGTAAAATAATCTAAACAACGCAGAATAAACAGAGTAAAAAAAAATACTATTGGGTTCGAACATACTTCCATTAAACTTGAAAGTACATTAGTAACCTACGACATAAAATAGACGAACTAAAACAATCAAATAACGTATTAATCGTAAAGTTCTTTTATTTTATTGATTGACTTCAAATTAATTAGAATGCTATGTTGGGGCTCAATAAAAATGTCTTTCTTTCTCCTTATCTCTTAGTAATCACCTCACAAATTTTCGTTTAGATTTGCAACCGCTGAGTTTAAAAAACCTTCTCTTGTAAGTTTCCGTTGCGAAGGGCGATCAAATTCGGTCGAGCTTCATGAGCATCAATAGAACGAAATCACTTCTTAAAAAAAATAATATTTTACATTTATTATTTGATTCCATATGGATGTTTTGATTAGTAATTTCTGGCATTAATAATTTAAAAGTAGTCGATTACTTTTTACAGGTAGTAATTTGAATATAAGAATATTTTGAATTCTTGTTTGTAGTTTCAAATTTTTGCAAATGTATCCTAAGTTGTTATGTGCTACTCTGTGATCGTTATTCATTTATTTATTTATTGTAAAGATTTCCATAAAACTATATTTTTTCCTAATACGAAAATGCAGCATAAAAGCTAATACTGCAAAATATTTGTAAGGTATTAAATAAATGTCTTACTTAAGAATAATAAAAAGTTTTATTATTATTGTTAATCTTGAATTAATATACTGTAATAATTTGCAATCATTATAATTTTGACTGTAAGATTTTATGTTAAATCGATTTTTATTCATCCTCTTTTAGCTCATAAACATTACATTAGAGTCCTTTTGCGTAGGAGCAAATGTTCAACGAATTGTAACTGAAGTTTCCCAAAGCAATTTTTCAGATCGTTCTCTTTATAAGCAAAGGTCATTTTTAATGGAAACAGTAGCACTTCAACTTCAAGAAGTAATTCCAAGTATTTTAGAGTTCAAAAACCCCATTAAAACATTAAATACTTATCAAATGTGCAATTTACCTTACAACTGCTGTGAAATGATGACCTCAGCAGATTTTTAAGATATTCGTAAAATTTAACATCTCATTTCTACTAGAATCACTTCAATGTACAAGTACTCCTCTTTTCGAAGCCAATGTTTACAAAAAAATGAATAAAAATTGAAAAATTATCATGCGAAGCAGTTATCTAAGGAAGTTACCTACACATTTTTTTTTTTCTGCTAGTCTTACTAATAAAAATACAGAAATACGCAAAAGTGCTTTTGACAATAAGACCTCCTATTAATTAAGTTCTCAATACCTTAATTTAAAACTCAATAATTAAATATTTCTGCTTGAAAAGGCCTCATAAAACTGCTTATGAGAAACTGTTAAAACGTCTAAATGAGTGTCTAACATGACTAGAACGTTCAATTATGTTCCAAGAAACAAAAAAATAAAACAATTACTATATTTCTTTTTCCCCTCACTGTGATTTGATTGTGAAATCTGAGACGGAGCAGGATGTGACCATGAAATTTACACAAATCCACATTTTTTTTCTTTCGTAGAAATGAAAATTTCAAGTAACAATTTTCCAGTAATATTCATATCCCTCAGAAAGCTACACAGTTACCAAAATCTAAGTATAGGCTATTTCAAAGAAATCTAATTTATTCTAATTATTGTTCCAAATTCAAATTTTGAATCATCCAAAAGCGTATACTGTAACAAGTAAATCCCTCTCCAGTATTTTACTGAAGAATCATTGTAGATAATCTCTTGTATCACACTCTTCCAAACAAATAAACTCAAATTTATTTTTCAAGGCAGTTGTTTCTTCATTAACTCTCCCATTTATAGTTAAAGTCCTCCAAACCAAAGAACGACCGTGGCCACCAGATGTCGCAATAGTAGAATTTGAATCGATTGTATATGTCTGTGTTTATGGCGGGAAAGTGAACATTTAGGGAGTTTGAAGTTTACGGAAAAAAGACGATATTTATTTTCTTGAACTATTCTGATTTCTCCTCAAATATAATTTCAAAAATTACTTTTTATTCATTCGTTCAAAATCAGTCTCCTACCTTTTACATTTGGTTTTTTGACGAGATTGCATTCCTGAGATCGACAACACGAAGACAAAGATGGGATTCGTTTACTCACGTTTCGTCTAAAAAAACGGCACTGCGATCGAAAACAATTTCTCTGATGTGCCATAAGTAAGCATGTCATAAGGCCTTTTCGAAATAAGAAGTAACGTTAGCAATAATTTCCTTTTTGTTTGGCTTCAACGGTTTTCACTGTCCAAGAGTCACCATTTTGAATCTTCTCTCTCGAGTCCTGGAATGATTAAGAGATCATGGCTGTTTTTCAAGGTTAGAGTCGATCTCTCGTTTGGCCATATATAAGTGATTAAAGATTGCCAAATGCTCTGTATCCTTCTGATACAATTTTTACATTGACATTGCTATTTCCATTTGCTGTTTTTAATTTATAAACGCAATTTTGTAATGAAATTAGATACAAAGGCGAAAAAGCGATAAACTCTGATTTTAATCTCCTTTATATTGTTTAATTAATATTTTAACAAAACAATTTTAATATTATTATTATTCAAATCTCCTTTGAAGTCACTTTTTTATGGCATTTAAATTGTCAATATTCAAACAAATAAAATCATAAAAGTATAAATCGAATGATAGGGTGGAATTGAGTAGTTATGAAGAGGAATGGTATTCAGCTACTTTCCTATATATACTTATTTCAGAAAAACCCTAAGGAAAAGATAGGAAATAAAGATAAATAAAAGAAGAAGCCTAAAATGTATTATGGAGATTTCTTAATATCAATGATAAGATTATATTTAAGCTACAGCAGAGCCGGAGTTAGGGGGTGGCGAATGGGCCCCGCGCGTGGTTAGAAGAAAGAGGATAAAATAGAATAGTCTAATTCTTTTGGTTGTTAAAATAGGATTGTCAGGGGCCCAACAAAATTCATCTTGCTCGAGGCCCCGCACCATCCTAGCGCCGGCCCTGGCTACAGGCTGCATTTCTAAACTTTTAATCCTGCAATTCCAAATATTGCCACACGTAGAGTCAGTATGCCTATTATGAGACCCCAGCCTACAGAATGTACTAAGTGCTGCCGCCTGGCGACTGTAGCGTGAAACAGTAGTCTAATGCATCATCCGTCAGCGGTGAGTCAGTCGAGTGTTTCCTAGCGGAAACAAAGGTTCAGTAATTTTTCCCCTGAATTTGTGCTCATCGACTTTTTTGCACGTGTATTTTCATTGGCTGTTTTCACCTTTAAGATAAGACTCGTTTTGAAACTCTTAGTATCGGATAGGTAGCTTTAAATGTATAGTATAAACATGCCGGTTTGTTTTTAAGCTAACGTTAAGCCTAACCTAAAAAATTCGTTGGCGTGTATGACAACGCGGTCGTGCTAATATGAGACCCCAAAGGATGCCTAGTATGAGATAGGGTCTCATATTAGGCATTCTGTTTTTTTTCATCATGCAAAGCTTGTTTACATTTTTTTTTTAATTTTTAGATGCCTTCCGAAACAAAACGCAAAAAATGGGATCCTGTAATGATGGTACGACCTGTCAAAGAATAAGAAGTCGTTATATGGGCTACAAAAAAAGCTGCAAAATATTTTGAAGTTCCAAAAGGAACTCTGGAGCGTTATGTTAAGGATTCAGAAAAAACAGCTGAATCACTGGTAGACGTTAGTTTGGGAAGACGGCCTACTTTACCACAACACATTGAAGATTCGTTAGTAAAATACTGCATTGAGATGGATTCAAGGTTTTATGGCTTAAGAAGGAGGGATATAAAAAAAATGGCATTTCAGCTTGCTATGAAAAATGGTTCAAAGCATCCGTTTTCAACAGAAAAACAATGTTCTGGTGAAAAGTGGTTAAAGGGATTTTTATAACGACACCCACAACCGTCACTAAAAAAACCTCAAGAAACATCGTTCGCAATAATTAAGGGATTTAGCCCAAACAATGTGAAATTTTGGAATCTAAAAACGAAAAGTAAACAAAACCTGAGCTAAACTTCAACTAATTCGTTTAAATGTCATTTTTCTTTTTTACCTATTAGCGATGAAGATAAATGTTACCTAATTATTGTTTAAAGGTTTGTTTTTGACGAACTTTTCAGTAATTACAATTCATTTTTTTAGTTCTAGAAGAGGGTCTCATATTAGGACTACTTTTTTCAAACCCCCAAAATGTAACATTTGTGTTTAAAATTTCATACAAGACAAAATGTAAAGTTGTTTTAATTTTCTGTCATTGTTATTTGTAGTAAAATGTATGCCTTAAAAGAATATCACGTTGGTACTGTAATTCCTCACTTATTTTCGTAGTTATAGATGAAAATAAAAAAGGGTCTCATATTCGGCTCACTGACTCTATATTTTTTTTTTTTACTTTTTTTTGCATAGATTGTCCAATCTGTTTTCGAATCATGTTTACAAGTGTTCTTCCCTCATAAAGCAATTTTAAATTGTCTAATTTCTTACATTAATACATCTAAAAATTAGATTTTTTTTTTTTTTAATTTTAAAGCAAAGAGTTTTTGAATTACGTTAAAATTCAAATCAATTAACATTTTCTTTTATTCGCAATTTTCTAATGTTTTTTGTTTTTATAAAGGAATTAGTAGATGTAAAAGTGAAAAAAAAAAATAGAACAATAATCAAGAAAATGATTTCAAACATTCCATTAGAACTATTTTCGAAAAGAAAAAAACAAACAATTAGACAAGAGATTTAACGTGCGTTAGTACATTCTTACAGTAAAATAAAACAAAGAA
>JAFIDM010009631.1:75542180-75553933 GCA_023159025.1 Thereuonema tuberculata | reverse complement strand
GATGATTTATAATATTATGAGTTCTAAAAGAGAAGGAATTAAGAATAAGTATGGTATGAATACTTACAATTTTATTCTTAGCTCTATCCACCCTGTTCTTTTTATACACATGTGCCCAAAACTTAAGGACAGGCGACTTTTGCGCATGTATAGAGAGAACTGTACATGAATGCAGACAAATATGGCAAGATATTTATTGCCTGTTATCTAACACAGAACAATATACAACAACTTTTTGGAAATTACAAATCAAAGCAATAGTAAGCAATTCTTTTGAAGAAAAAATACACTTAGCAGTTGGGCACAGGTGGAGAATGGATGGAAAGTGCTTGCCAATGCCCAGGCATTAAACTTCTCAGTAGGGAATATGTCCACCTCGAAATGCAATGCATTGTCGTGGCAGGTTCTTCACCACATGGTTGAGGCCCTGCTTGTTTTCCGGCAAGGGGCTGCAAACTGCAGTTTGTCTCCCCATAATGTCCCATTTATGTTCAGTGGGTTGAGGTCTGGAGAGTGTGTAGGCCAATCAATTCGATGGATATCCTCAGTCTCCAGGAGGCTCTCCACTGCTTTGGTTCGACGAGGCGTGGTATTATCATCCATAAAAAAGAAATGTTTCTCCAATGGCACCACAGAACAAGTGAACATGTCGTTCAGTAACTTCTTTAGAATAACGATCACCCGTCGTAGTGCCAGTCTCCAGCACCTGTAGCTCAGTGTGACCACCAAGCATGATGCCACCCCAAACCATCACCCTAGCAAGCCCCTTTTCCATACCCCTTTCAAGCTAGATGACCTGACGCCTGGAATCTGATTGCAGACTGAATCGACTTTAGTCGGAGAACAACACATTGGCCCATTGATCCATAGTCCAATTTCGATGGATCTGATACTATTGTAAATGCCTTCTACAGTGCTCTCTGTGTGGATTGCAGCACACAGATGACCGGCCATTGAGCAAATAGACTTACATCAGCGTTTCCCAACCGACCCACTAGTGGGTCGCAGAAGGGTTACAGGTGGGTCGCAACTTGATCCTAAAACTATCAAAAACCATCGAATAAACCATCAGAAAAGATCAGAAAAATCAAAAATTGATCATATATAAGGAAGGTATACGATACAAATATGGTTTTATTATATATTCTTCTATTCCTATATATGTGGAGGTATTCCGATAAGGAAAGGTGGGTCGCCTGCTGAAAAAGGTTGGGAACCGTTGACCTACATGATGCAGCCGTCGAGCCACAGTTTGACGGGATAACCTCTTTCCATTGCTGGAATGGAGTTGACTTGCAAGCTGACTGGCCATCTGACATCGATTGCATTTAGCTGGTACCACTAAATATCAGAAGTGAAGGCAACTTCCTCCAGTGCGTCTGGAACACATTCCAGTAATTTGAAATGCTGCCAGAGCCTGGAAACAACACTATGCACGATTCCAAACTCCCTTGCAACATTGGTGATTGTGCGGCCTTCTTCCAAATTTCCGATAATCCATCTCTGGTGAAATCATCAAGATGATATCTTCGAGACGTGACAAAAAGTTCACGTTTGTAGAGTTAATCCTTCATGTCCAGAAGTTCAGACAAAGACGTGCCAATTTTCTTTTTATCTGCTTTTTTGAGCTACCACTTGACCCCCATGCATGCGATTCAGAAATTTGCATGTGGACCTATTTCTACTAAATTTCTACAGTTATGCAAATTGCCACAAGCTATTTTGTCGGATTCTGTGGCTGTAACCCTTAAGAATGACGTTTGTTCTTTAGTTTTGGATGTGTAAAAAGGAGTCCAGTTATTAATAGAGACCTTAAGCAGTTGTTGATTTGGCAATACATAGTATTTTATTGTACATGAAACTTGCAAACATGAAATCAAATTATCAACTAATTTAGATGTATCAGTCATGATAAATTACCACATGATGCAGATCCCTGACATTGTTATTGTTATGACATTATTATTAAACTTAATATTTTAGCCGTTGCATATCACACATCTGTAGATTTCAGGTATATGCTTTCTTATTTTTTAAACTGGCAGCAATTCTCAAGGGGAAAAAAATGGCTTTCACTAAACCAAATGAGTTGTGTTGGTATAAGGCATCTTTGCTTTTAGTTATATCTTCTGAACTATAAAAGACATGACTTACATTTAAAAACCATTTAACTAAATACATACTGAGCTACAAAATGAACTACTAATTTTTCTGTGTGTCTTATTGAACATATCTAAATTGCATACAAATTTGACTTTACAAGATTCGATCTATTGCTGAGTTCAACATGTCATAAATTCGGAGGGAAGTGATAAAACTTCATAATTTGTAAAGAATATATAAAATCATGCTGTTTAATATCTTAAAAGAAAGTACATTAACATTTTTGAAAATTTGACAAAATACAAATCTGAAGGTGATAAATGAAATAATTGATATCTTTCTTATGTATTTGGTTTTTCTAGCAGATATATCCTGTTAAATCACTAAGAAAATACCACTGAAAATGGCATTTTTTTCAAATTTGTATAACTTTTGTTCAGTTATTTAAAAATTATTATCATTACATTGTAGTTTATATTCCGGTTTTATTTTTAAAAGGTGTTTAAATCCAGATTTAAGCTGTTTTTTATTTGAATAAGAATAATCCAAGCAAATATTTTATGGTAAGTAATATTTTAATTGCTTTCATATTATTGTTTTCAAAACAGTAATATGAAAAACTATTTTTGTAAGTAGATATGACATCTAAAACGTATTATTTTAGAGTCCCTTTGGATCACCAAAAGAAGCAAAATCTGCTAGCTGTTTATATTATATACCAGAAGAACAGACTGAAGAAAATGGAGACATTGGAGTTTTAAATTCAAGAAAGTAATATTTTCTTATATTGTTACAATTAAACCAATAAATTCTGTTTAATTACTGAAATTAAAACATCACCTTGTTTTCAGTCTATACAATTTTATTTGAATATTAATAGTTTTTTGTATTTCTCTAACAATATTTAACATAGTCACAAATAACATTATAGTCCTTTATTTAGACCTTTTTACCTTTATTCTAGGAATTCTGATGTTAAGGAAGAACAACGTTTAGGACAGCTTAACATATCATTTGAAAATGGATCTTGGCCTGATGATTATGATGATGTTTTGTCTAATAATAGATGCAGTGCTGATGATGAATCTGACTCGTCAGACAATTTTTTTGATAATTATTTGAAACGAAGCTCATCACATAATTTAGAAATTCTTAGCAGTCAATTGAAGGAACCACCTGTTCCTGAAAGTCATACATTTGAAGATAATGTTTGCTGGCAGGAAAGTGATGATGAGACTGCTGTGCCTTCTGAACAGAATTCAGGTAAAT
Source organism: Thereuonema tuberculata (assembly GCA_023159025.1). Classification (NCBI taxonomy): domain Eukaryota; kingdom Metazoa; phylum Arthropoda; class Chilopoda; order Scutigeromorpha; family Scutigeridae; genus Thereuonema; species Thereuonema tuberculata. Next base: position 75,550,561 of record JAFIDM010009631.1, on the reverse strand, counting down.
TTCTAATTAGTAACTATTTATTTTGCCTGATAATTTACAAAATTAAGTTAGTTCTTCAGTTTATAATATTTTAATTTACTTTAGTTTCAGTTTTAAATTAAGTTTACTAAATAACTTTCACATTATGTTCAGTCTTTTAAGCATAATAATTTTCAATAATGAAACAATTTGCCTGTCTTATATTTTATACAACTAATTTAATATTGGTATCTTTTTTTTAATACCATAGATAATGATTCTTCAAAAGTGCTGGAATCTTCTGAACTGATGACAAAATTTTTCCCTGCATTGAAGTCTGATTCGGGGAATTGCAGCTCAGCAGTGTCTCAGGTAATTTACCAACTATTCAGTTCAGTTAACATGTTATTATTTTGGGAAGATCTATAGATATTGCTGCTTTTTTTTTTTTTTTTTTGTATTGTTCAATGAATTTGAATCTTTCCAAAGTAAACAAATTGAAATGTTATTAAGCTTAAAAATTCGGCTTTATTATTAGGCTTTAGATTTATTGTTAAAATTGCTACAAATGCTATATAACACACATTTATAGTATTTCCTAAGAAAGAAAATAAACTTTGCTAATCTCACTTTAAAAAATAAATTATTTAAAATCAGACTTGAAATAATGATTTAACAATATGTATAAATTCTTTAAAATAAATCTGATATACAGTAACATGTAATTTTTTTTTACCATAAAAATAGAATAGACAATCAATTATACTATTATTTGTTGATTTTTCCCCATAAAAACATTCTGTATTGTTGTGAATGATGTGTTACCTGTCAGTCATCTTTTGCCAATGGTACGAAAGTTATTACACCCTTTCAGTATTGGGCCAGTATCAATTCCATTTATAATTTTCAGTTTTATAATGGCTTATATACACTGGAATGCCAAAATAACAGGGAAGAGTACTTCCATGTCCATATCATGTTACCATATCCTTGCAGTTAATGAAATCGTCCACAAAAGATGTAAATATAACGGTAGATATCTCAGCAACCTCAAGTAGTAGCATTCAGAGCTCAAAAAAACCTTTGATGAAGATGGACAGTGGCACCACTGGACTGTGGAAGACTGGAAACTGGACCAGCCTACACGTCTCCAGTCATCTTCAATCCAGCGGTGGTGTTCCTGAGCCCAGGCAAGGCTCAGTCTTGTGTTGCATGATCAGCAATTGCACCAGTGTAGGTGGTCGGCTTTGGAACCTCATAGAAAACAGGGAACATTGCACTGTTCTTTGCACTAATGCTAGTACTGGCCCCAGCACTGAGTTTCACTGTTATTTCCAGCAATGTTGTACTTAATGCAATGTTACGATGCATGCCAAAGCCACTGTGCAAGTTTGTCAAGGGTTTTTTTTTGGCCACACTGATCTCACAAGCTGGATGCTTTCTCTGATTTCGTATAGTTAAGATATACCCTTGAAATTGTTGAATGTGTGAATTCGAACTTTGTTGTAATTTCCGAGATGGAGTGACCCAACTCATGTGCCCCTATAATCATGTCTCTTTGAAGTCATATAAGTTCTGATAAGCAGCCATAGGAGCTGCAAATGTTACTACTTGAGATTGCAGCGATATCTACCATTGTATATACCATATATGCTCCAATAAACGCCAAGGCTCTTATAGTCGCCGGACTGCAAAGGGGACACGGCCAAATAGTAGCCGGTCTTTGATATTTGCGTACTGGTACTCGTGTAAGTGTCCGTATCTTTATAGTCGTGCGTAATACCTTACACTACATTGCCTTACAAAATGCTGCTGAAACGGTTGTTTGACATTGCCTTTAAGATTCGCGTGGTGGAATATGCGAAAGAAACTTCCAGTGAGGCGGCCGTCCGTCATTGCGGATTCGGACGACGAATAGCAGCGCAAGGTACAGAAAGACATTGCCATTATCTTTAACAGTCTTATGTAGCATGTGAAATTCAAATAAAGTAGCTGTTTGTAATATTAGCCGGTATTTATGTGTAAAAATATTGTGTTCTGAAGGTTTTTGTTAATAATGGCCGGCCTCTAATAGCAGCCGGTCTCTCTCAAGCGCCGGGAGACGAGGCTAGTTTTGCAAATAAACACCGGGGGCCTCTATTGGAGCATATATGGTACGTCGTTTGCATTAACCGCAAAGATATGGTGGCATGATATGGACATTGAAGCGCCCTTTCCAGTTATTCTGGCATTTCAGTGTATATTTTTTTAGTAAAATTCAACTAGTTTTCTTATAGTGTGAAAATTAATGCATTTTGCTCTAATTTCAATGATTTAAAAGCCCTCCTTTTTCCAAGATGTATAAGTTTTCAGGAAGCTTTTCTTATGGAAAGTACACATTTATTCATATTGGTTACTCTGTGCTCAGTAAATACCAATTTGTTATAGGAATAAAAGTTAAGTAATCTCCTCAGGCATGATATGCCATCCTTTCCCACTGCACATAATAATTCCTTGGAAGTTGTTAATGTCTGATTTGTTAACAGAACATTACTTACTATCTTCAGCTTGTAGCTCGAATGTTATAAATTGACTATCATCTGTAGTCTGTCTTTGTCCAGCCACAACAGTTACAACTACAGATGCCAAAAACATCATTGACCAAATATACCATGTTTTCTGTTAATTGGTGACCACAATGTTGTTGTCTGGTCCGAGGATCTTCATCAACAGAACTGTTATTATCGAAGATCTTAAAGTTAGTCATTGTCCTTATGTCTTCAATGTTGGATCATCCACATACTTAATTTTCTCATTAAGTCGTCTTTCAGCAACTCATTCAGCATTTGGCAAATCGGACCAACTTTTTTAAGAAATGTGATCTCAAAGCCTATGATAACATTAGTACATTATTAATAATCCCAATAATGTGACTATCGCTAGATCCATATAATTATTTTTAGTATTGCATCTCAAATATATTCTTTCCATTATATTTTAAGATTTCGTAACATTTTCCATGTAGAGTAAGGTAGGGTAAGATGACGAACTTAAGCTTCAAATTGTTTCCCTCGGTTCAGTAAGTGGTTTAAAAACTTGAGATTTGAAAGAACACTTCTTTTAACCTTTATGTTCAATAAAAAATTATGAAACGCTGTTATCTCCTCTCGAGTTCGAAAAATAGTTCACCAAAACAAAAAGAGTAATTTTTGTCATCTTACCCCACCTAGATGGTAAGATGACGAACAGATAAAAGTAATACATTAAGATAGAAGCATTTTATTTTAAAAATGCAGAGAAACAACTTCACTTACTAACGTATGGCATGAAGTAGAAAAGTCAAAGATGAAACAATTAAAATACAATAACAGATTGCTCGTATTGAAATAAAACTTTGAAGAATTAGATACAACAAACATTTCGAAGAACATTAGTGTTGGCTCTGGTACGTTATGTTTCTTTGCTGCAGCATTTACACTTGAGGTTTTATCTTTTACTTCAGCAATAGCTGCATTCATTGTCTCCTTATCTCACTTTCCCCTGTCACTTTTCCTTGTATAATTTCGTGGCATGTTGTTTATAATACCTAAAACATTCATAGATAAACAGTCATACATGAGGATTTAAAATAAAAGAAAAAAATAACTGCAACTAAAATTCAGTTTCAAAACCAATTTTTAAAATAGCACAAAAGCTATCATAAAAGGTACTCAAAAACATGTTGGGTAAGATGACAAAACTAAGCAAACTTCTCGTCATCTTACCCCATGCCGCCAATTTGGTTTAGAACTTATTTATCATTACCGTAGCTTATCGTAAACAACCTACACCACACATGGTTCTTTACATTATGAGTTGTATTTTGAGAATATTTTATGGAAGAGCAAAAACAACTTAACATAGTCGAGTAATTCCTTACGCTGTGAAGTCCAAAAATTACAAACGCACGGGAAACAAACACATCTTAGTCGCTACTGCTCGCAAAACAATCTGGCCCACCATCCCTTGCAGTGAACTTAGTTACTAATCACCTGAGTTTCAGAAAGTGCTTGGACAGGTGCTCCTATCTATGAATGCGTCAGAGAAATACCGAGTTCGTCATCTTACCTGACTTTCTCCTACTTCTGCACCAAATCCATAACAAAGTTTGTAGACTTATATTCAGTCATTGTCTGACTTGATATCAATCTTTTGTCTTTTAAAACAGCTTTGAGCATTTTCTAGATGAACTGATGAACTGTGCAGAAAACTTTCTGTGGTTCTTAAGCATCTTCATTTCTCAATTTTTCTTCTAAGACTCTTGGGAATGTAATTTATAGGATTCTCAGTAGCCACTACTATTCAACCCTTGCCAGTACTTAATTTAAATGGTATTGAAATAGGCAGTATCTATGATCAAGTCAATGCCATTGGCGGGGGTGGGGAACTCCTGAAAAATCTTACCTGTCGGGGATTATTTTGCCACCAGCCAAGAAGACAAGACACGCCATAGACATAATGTACAATATGACAACAGCAAGCAGGGACAGTTTATGACACAAATGTTAAATTTCTGTCCCTATGTAATACAAATATCTATAAATGCTATACCATATTAAAAAAAAACAAAAAAACTAATGAAGGCTTTGATTTGATTGGTGAGAAAAAACTTACCCTTTTAAAAATAAAAAAAATTACAGTGCCTTTTATATATATATATATATATATATATATATAGCCATGCCGGCTTGGCCGAGTGGTCTATACGGCGGTCTGCCGTGTGTGGCCAGTGTGCCGGCACCTGGATTCGAATCCCGGTCGTGGCATGGCTGTTTCTTTCTTCGTCTGTGTTTCATCCGTTTCCCCCCTGGGACTTCCTCTCTCAGATGTATCCTCGATGGGAAGTGAATTCTCGTCTCTTGATTTCCTAGCCTTGTCCTGACATTGTCAGGGGGGCTAGCACGTGGTCCGTTGGGGCCCATTCACGAGTAGTAGTAGTAGTAGTCTATTGGGTCAGGGAAAAAGTTCATGGCGTTTTTTTAGTAAAATTTAGCTAGTTTTCTTATAGTGTAAAAATGAATTTATTTAAACCAAATATGCGCTATTATTATCGACAATGTTTTACCATTTTTCGGGTAGAGCCATGATGCCATCGGTGAAGAACTTCTGTGGTTTCCAGTTGAAAAACTGAATCAAGTGGTTTTCACAGGCTTCTTTTGAAAGCAGTTTTTTCTATTGAGAGAGTTCTGTAGAGATCGGAACAAGTGATAGTCAGAGGGTGCTATGTCTGGACTGTACGGTGGATGCATCAAAACTCAACCAAGCTCTCACAATTTTTGACGGGTCATCAAAGAAGTGTGTGGTTGGGCGTTGTCATGATGGAAGACAACACCTTTCCTGATATTCAATTCGGGCCTGGCGTAATCTCGAGTTGTGCACAGTAGAGTTGAGACTCAATCGTCTGACCAACTGGAAGTAGCTCATGGTGGACAATTCCCTTCCAATCCACCACACACACACAGCATCACCTTTTTTCGTTGTCAATCCTGGCTTCGCGAATGCTTGTGATGGCTCACCATCCCTTGTCCATGATCTTTTATGCTTCCGATTGTTGTACGTGATCGATTTTTTCATCACCGGTTATGACATGTTTCAGAAATGGCTCGATTTCATTGCGTTTCAGCAGTGCATTGCAGATGTTAATTCGGTCTATCATGTTTTTCTCGCTCAACTCATGAGGAACCCAGACATCGAGCTTCTTTTTGTAGCCAACTTTGTAAAAATGGCTTAAAACAGTTTTGTGGTCAATGCCTAGCTCCATACCAATATCGACACTGCTGATATGCTTATCGTGCTGGACTTTTTCAAGAATTTCATCAGCTTTTTCAGTAAGTGGACGACCAGACCGTGCCGCATCTTTCACATCAAAACTACCAGAATGAAAGCGAGCGAACCATTTCCGCGCAGCAGATTTTGATAAAGTACCTTCACCATACACAGCACAAATATTTTCACAAGCCTGCGCAGCGTTCTTCCCTTTGTCGTAATAAAATTGCAAAATACAGCAAAATTTTTCATTACTTTCTCTATTTTCAAACACAAATAACTTTCCAACCACTGCACCAAATTCAATGTTTATACACTCAAAGTAACGCTCGAAGTGTCACCTTCGCAAAGAGCATTTAGTGGTGTTGCTGCGATCTGTGTTTCCGGTGTTATTTGCAATTGACGCCATCTATCGGGAAAAACGCCACAAACTTTTTCCCTGACCCAAGATATATAAAATAGTAATAATATTAAAAATTTTATAAGGTCTAAAACTCTTGAAACTGCACTCACCATGCCAAAAAATGCATTTGCCAATGGTGAGTGGGTGAGTGTAATTCCCCACCCCTGGCCATTGGTAAAACTTTTGCTGTTAACTATCACACTTCGTCAGTGGAATTTTAAGTCATTAAACTATGTGCCCAAACCAGCCTACTGTAGCTCATTTTTGTTAATAAAAGCGACATATAATATTCTTTATTCTATGGATAATTACTGTTTGCTTTAGAAATCCGTTACATTAGCACCAGTGGCCCTGATGACATACAGTACAAAATGCTATGCAATTTATGTCTGTCTATCTTGGAGGATTATAATTGATGATGAGTGGATTGGTTTGTACATCTAATTTTATTACAATTTTAGACAGCTTTGAGATCCTTGTTATTTAAATTAATATAATTATGCACAGGTGAAAAGTCTGAGGTTTGGAAGTTGTTCACCAATAAACAAGCTTCTGATATTTAAAAAAAAAAAAAAATCGGCTAAAACGGAGAATACGGCACAAGCCAATCACAGTCTTCCGAAAGATACATCCGCACAGGGATACATGATGGTGCGTACTGTTATCTCAAATCGCAGTTAGCCAGATTAGGGTTAGTATATATAGTAAAAGATCGTGCACAACCATTTTTAAATAAGCTTACCTACAAATCTCATTCTATCTTTCACTAGTTAATTGAAAAACTGAAATTCATATCTTAAAAGTAGTGCCAAGGCAGCCATCTTGTCGAAAGCCTGGTGCCGTGATCTCCGGTTTCACAAAAAAATCAAACAAACCAGCATCTTGGTTGATGTAGGGATACTGGACTCTCAGAGACTGCAAATGTAGTCATATAACAAAATAATGGATACCATAGAACGTGGCGGCAAGCGTAAGTAAGTCTTGCTTAGTTTTGGAAGATCACTTAGTTGCTTGGGAGTATTTTGTGGCCATTGATTAGGCCCTTGGATTAATCTGCAAGATAGCATCACTAAAGAAGCATGCCTTGCAAATCTTAAGTATGTTACTTGTGTAAGAATTCATCACTACTATTAAGATAGAAAACGATGTAGGATGATAATACCACCATTCATATGGCTCAGATCTTCTGTGATTTATTCGAAAACCTGATATCCTACATTTCTTCTGTTTAATACCATCAGATATTATTTCAGTAGAACATCAGGTTCTTAGAGAATTTTTTAAAAAAATTTTCCTACCTGTGCTAGTATTTTTGTCACTAACTTGGAGGTTGGACTAGAGTTATTTCAAAACAAGAGTTATCTTGCAAACATTTTGTCATATCATGTTCAATCTTTTATTGCCAATGAAGCAAATACATTATGAAGTATGGATTTCCAATATTTTGGCTATATACTTATCAGAGACTTTAAGATATACTCAAGTTGAACTTTAATAAAATGTCAAAATAGAAAATGATATTTCTAAATTTTTATTTAAATTTTTTTAGTTACTTGTTAGTTATGTAGCTGATAGATTTTGAATTAATAAACTTTTTTGAATTGATTAACTTTTTAGGAAAAACATTCACCACCTAACTGCTTACAAGAAATGTACAACACTGTCCCAGAAAATGTAAAAAAAATACTCCAGGAAAAAGCATTAGTTCTCGAAAATGAAATTAGGCATTTTCGCCAAGAAACTAAAGCACTGGCTGAACTTAATGATAAACGTCATAATGTAAGTTGCCTTTCTATTTTTTAATAATAATTCTGTATTAATAACAAATGTCAATATTGCTGCAGTTGTTCAGTGATGAAGATACTTATAATATCTAGTTGATTAACTTGTCACTGATGAAGTATGGTATAAAATTTCGTTGCTTCTTTAATGAATTTAATCATTAGGCCCTTTTTAATTCTTATTGTCAATTTCAGTATACTGTAGTATTTATGAAATTTTTGTTATTTTTTGAAAGGTTTGTGCCTAACACATGGTATCGTGTATCAGAGAAGATTACTTTTAAATATTAGTAGAATATTTTAGTATCCTTAAAGGACCAATTCCCAACCCAAAATAATGTTGAGCAACTTAACATATATATAAATGAATTTATATTTCAGTTTGTTTCCACAAATTACACTAGATTAATGGCGGTGTGCACCAAACTTCAGTTAACTTGAAGGACTGCTATTTG
>JAFIDM010009631.1:75518624-75541780 GCA_023159025.1 Thereuonema tuberculata | reverse complement strand
CAAATAGCAGTCCTTCAAGTTAACTGAAGTTTGGTGCACACCGCCATAAGTAAGCAAAAAATAATGAAAGCTTTACATTTTATTTATTGTTCATACATGTAATTAATCATAAAAAAAAAATCATTTACATAGCTTTAGATAAATCATTTACATAGCTTTAGATAAATCATTTACATAGCTTTTACATGCAGTAAAAAATCATTTACTGCAATTGGTGTTGCAGTTTTTTTTTGTCTGGCAATGTAGGTTTGTGCTCCTTTTTCTTATCTTTTGGTAGTAATACAGTAGAGCCTCTATTATCGGCAAGCGGATGATCTGCGAGTGCCGCGAAAATTTTTTTTAATTACGAACCTCAAAAAAACAAAAAACAATTTTAATCAAACCAACAATAGGGAGAAAACAATAGGCCCTACAGTTCGAAGGTCAAAAATTACTGACAGGTTTATTGTGCATCGTAATCCTAAAGGCCTTCTTGGAATTTGTGGATGAGTGGCAGGCTCTTGCTCTTTTGTTTTGTAGAGCAAAGGTTTCTGCTGTATTGTACATATTTTAAAAGTTTTACATATTATGTTTTTTGAACAATAAAACATAGTTTCTATACTGAAATATTTTTTTTTCGTGTTTACACTTCATTTTTAGTCTTCTTTCGGGTTATCCGCGAAGCCCTTGCCACCCAATTCCACGGATAATCGGGGCTCTACTGTAGTTAAGTTTAAAAAAATGATACATTTATGGGTATCTGAAAAGAGGTGCAAGAATGTATTTTGTGAAACAAAGGGCAGCAAGCATCAATGAAGATTTAGAACCACTGATTTATATGTTTTTTTTTATTGTTTCTGACAGTTGTTGTTAAAGTTCGTTTTTTAACAATTTTTTAATTCACTATACCAAATGGCATGTTCACTTTGAATAAGATTACTAATATATCATCTGGTATTAAAATGTTATTTTCTTGGATCATTTTAAAAGCTTAGAGTTAATTAAAAGGTTTAATTTTACATTCCCACTTACTGTCATTTTCAGGAACTGAACCAGACAGCTTCATGTCTTGTCTATTGCTAATTTTACAAAATTGGATTTTTGATTTACAGTACACAAGTCTTGACAGTAAATCATGAATTTTCACATAACTGAATGAATAAATTATTTTGTCATCTAAGAATTCATGCCAAAATTAACCTGTTGTTTCATTAAAAAAAAAGGCATGAAGTACTTGAATGACCCAATATATTTTCTGTCAATTTGTATATGTTGTTAATATATAAAAACCATGGAAACAAAGTGTTTCTGAACTGTACTAATCAGTGCTGCCTGAAATAATTAAATGTATTACACATGCTTGTTTTATATTAGATTTTATTGTTTCATTTCAGTTCAGAAAAATACTATCATAATATATTTGCCCAAAACCAATTTAATACTATTGATATAAATACTTCATTGTCTAAAATTACATTAAAAATACTAATATCTACTTAATCATGAAAACCTACTGCAGAAAAACCACACATTTAATAACCAAAACTTGTTTCTTATCACTTTATTTTAGGAACTTCTAAAATTTCAAAAGGACAAAGAGGCTTTTCAGAAATACAAAGAAGAGGAACTAAAGAAAATGAATGCTGCACTCAAAGAAGAAAGACAAAAATTGAAACGTGATCGCCAGACATATGATCTCTACTTAAAATCCAGAAGTCAGTTTGGGAAAAAGGAAAGAGAGGAGATGGCAGGCCTAAAGAATGAGGTAGGAAATTTTATTTTTGCTTTGAGTCTGTGCTTAATTTCTAAATAAATAAGCATGATATATTGATGTGTGGTTAGAAAGAGCGGAGTAGACTACTGGAGTTTCAGCATAATGTACACACACTTTATTTACTAACTATACAAATATTGATATATATACAAAGGGGTCAAAATAATAAAACACCCGAAGATCGAATTCTCGGGGACGGGTCAGGTGAGGTCAGAGTTCTCTCTTCGGTCCGTGATTGGGAGAGGAAGGCAATCATGTGAGTTCTTGGTTTAGAAGTTATTGAAGGCAGTTCTTTTACTTAGTTAAGAACTTTCTCAACAATTTTGTGTGAATATAATCATCATTTAGTTAATTACAAAAATATTATTGATTTCATAAAAATGGACATTTTTATCTGAATTAGTTTGTTTATCGTACCAAAATTTGTGCAGCTTTATTCATTAATATATTGTGAACTAATGAAATCAGTGATGGGACATTTTAAAAACAAATAGTGATAAATTTTCCATCTTAATTAAGAAAAAACATGAACAAAAATAATTTCTTGAATACTGTTACTATAAATCTATTAATTTACTTAAATAAGACATATCTAGATCAAAGTACAGCACTTTGCTAATATAATAATTTTATCTCAGTTTTGATGTAGCAGAAAAAAGAAGAATTATATGATCACTTAGAATTCAACTTTTTACATGTGTGCATGCAGAAATACACAGTAAAAATAAACAAGTGTGTCATAAATTGACTAATTCTTGAGGACCCAAAAATTAGAGAAAAATACCATGGCTTAACTTAATTTGTGGATAACTTAATAAAATGTACTTCTTTGAAGGATATTATTTTATCCTTTATTTAATAGTTGTCATAGTAAGACGGTAATTTCAACATCAAAAATTAGATAAATAATGGCAATAAGAAAAAAAATCATAAAGAGAAGGATAGTATATTTTCAAAGCATTTAACTCAAAGATGTTATTCCATTCTATTTAATTCCTATGACCATTCATACTATTAGGATGAGAAAGGACATTTTGGGATGGCTGTACTGAATTCTTGAAATCCTTTATTGCTGATGCTACTAATGAATGGGAATTGTGAGTGATTGGTATAAGAAAGTAGGAATGATTGCAGGAAAACTCTGGAAAAAAACCTGCTTCCAGTACAATTCATCGACCATAATTCTTACTTGAGCTAGTGGGATGTAATTTAAGGTCTCAGTAGTGTAAGATAGATGTCTTATGCATTTCAACATTTATTTTCTTTTTTTTAATTTTTAGTAGAAAATGTATAACATTAAAGATTGATAAAAGAAAAGAAAGTAATATAGATTATTCAGAGATAAGTATCTGAAGACTATTACATAGTGGTTAGAAAAAATGTACAGTTCTGACAGTAGTAACATATTTTGGATTGCATCATTATTTCTATAATGAAATTATATTTACTTCAGAATAAAACAAATAAGTAGATTTTAATCAAAGAATTATAAAATCTAAATTACTATCATTCGAATCTCAAAGAGAAAGTTTTATTGAAGAAGCTTTGCTTTCATAGTAAGCACATTCAATTCTTTGGTAGTTTTCATTTTTATGAATAGTTACGGAAATATATTGATATTATTTAGTTAAAAAGTTCTGTTTGCAACTGATCCTATATATGAATTTTTTAAGGTATAGAACATTTAAAATAAATAATCAAAAAGGAGAGATTTATATAATTACATGAAAAATAGTGGTAGTACAAGAACTTGATAATGAGTAAAGTTGATAATGATAAAGCATTATTCTGGCTTTATTTACTTTTAAGTTTTAACAAGTACATGCAATATTTTCATAGTCTATTATTTATGGAATTGCATTTTTTTTTTTAAATTTTCTATGGAATTGATATGACTACATTTTTTTGTAATGATTAGATGATTCTTGCTGAATCTGTGTTTAAGTTGTTGAACTGCAGCTGTTTTCTTTTGTGGTGCATATTTGTCTATTATTATTTTTTTTTCTTTTCCTTATAATATTTTAATGTACTTATTTCGCTAACACTTAGGCTTAAAATGGCTTAAATTGTTGACATAAAGAACAAAGTTTATATTTATTAAAATATAAAGGAAGACAGTGAAAACTAGCACAAGGGAAACAGTTTAATTACCTGAAACTCAGGTTTTAAGTTTGTCTGGGGGCACGGCAGTGCCCCCGCCAAGACGAGCCGAAGGCAGGAAGGGCACTACGTACCTTTTCTGGAAGTGTTTCGTCGTATTTTCGAACCCTCATAGCTTCGGCCTAGATAATACTAGAGAGCTCAAATTTTCAGGATATGATGCAGTTACCAGACTAATAAAATACGCTAAGTTTCATTTATTTAGCTTTTATACTTTGGATTTTATTAATACCTAAAATACGTAGATTCCGTCACTCACTGACTGACTGACTGACTGACTCATGATCATCAAAACCTCTAGGGTACTTCCTGAAGTCCTAGAAAGCTGAAATTTGGTATGCAGGTTAGGATTAGCACACAAACAACAAAAAAATTAAGAAATCCGTAACTTTCACATTCCAACCCCTCATAAAGGGGGGGGGGTCTGGTTATGTATTATCGAACCCTCATAGCTTCGGCCTGGATAATACTAGAGAGCTCAAATTTTCAGAATAAGATGCAGTTACCATACTAATGAAATACGCTAAGTTTCATTTATCCAGCTTTTATACTTTGGATTTTATTAAGATCTGAAATACGTCGTACCCTCAGTGCTTCGGCCTAAATAATACTGTGTAATAATGTGATTTCTTACAAAAGTGCAAACAGCTTGTATATACAAGTTGACTAATAGAAAAACAGAAAAGTAGGGTATTGAAAAAAAAAATCCATTTTCTATGTAATCTTAAAACTAAATTTAGTTGTAATAGCTAATCCCACCCAAAACATTTCATGTAAAATAAGTTGCCAAGATTCACATGCTCATAACGCTTTCACTGTTAAAAAGTTATCAGATCTCATCTTATAAAAAGAAATGAAATCCCACCCAAAACATTTCATGTAAAATAAGGGGTTGCCAAGACTCGCATGCTCATAACGCTTTCACTGTTAAAAAGTTATCAGATCTCATCCTACAAAAAGAAATGAAATCCCACCCAAAACACTTCGTGTAAAATAAGTTGCCAAGACTCACATGTCATAATGCTTTCACTGTTAAAAAGATATGAGATCTCATGTAAAGCCAAGCCCCTAAATCAACGAGGCCTAACTCTACAAGCTCCAACTCTAAAAACCCTATATCTTGGTCAAAAAGTATGGCTTGGCCGTTTCATGGAACTATTTCATCTCACCGAAAACATTTCATGTAAAATACGTTGCCAAGATGCTCATAACGCTTTCACTGTTAAAAAGTTATCAGATCTCATCTAGAGCCAAGCCCCTCACTCTACAAGGGGGCCTAACTCTAAAAACCCTACTATCTTGGTCAAAAAGTGTGCCTTGGCATACTCCATATCCTTTACATAACTCATGGGATTGTCTGTGTGACAGCCACGAAACGGCCAAGGCATACTTTTTGACCAAGATATAGGGTTTTTAGAGTTGGGGCTTGTAGAGTTAGGCCTCGTTGATTTAGGGGCTTGGCTCTACATGAGATCTCATATCTTTTTAACAGTGAAAGCATTATGACATGTGAGTCTTGGCAACTTATTTTACACGAAGTGTTTTGGGTGGGATTTAATTTAGAAAAATAGTTAAATATTCATAATTGCATATTTTTTATAGCTTTTTGGTAATAATAATTATATCATTTTGTTGATGACTGCAATGGACTTTGAACCTAATTTCAGAAATTTCTTTAAAATTGACTATACTAATAAGTGAGCACAATGTGTATTCCTGATCTCTAGCCAGTTGTTATTTTTGATTTTGGTTTGCATGTTCTCTTCCTGAATAAATTTGGCTTTTGTTTCTACAGAATAACTTTCTCCGTTTCTGTTATGTATGTTTGTTGTGGAGAAACCGAAGTGTAGTGTTAAAGGGATTACTTGTTTTGCTACATTGACATGAGAATTAATTTTCCTGAGGATCCAAGTGAATTAATTCTCATGAAATGTTGTATAATTACCAGCTTTGAGTTTCAGTTCTTAAAAATCACTGTTTTGCCTTTGTTAATTCTTCTTGCAGTCTTTAATTTCATTAGTTCTCAGTGACCTCATTATCACCAGTTACTTGCTGCATTACCTGCAATTTACTTTCAGTCTTGTCTGATTTTACTGCAATTACCCATGCGATGCATCTTATTGCCATAATCTGGATGCAAACAGGGAATAATAATAAAAACAAAAAATTACATACAAATTAGTTTTGAGTTTGAAAGTATACATTGTATAAAAGTGATTCACATCTAAGTTAGATAGATAGATATTGGAGAGTCTTTTATGTAATCTTATATATATTATAAGGTCTTATATGTCTCCAGTGGCCCTATAAATAATAAAAATAAACCAGAACATTGTACTCCTGCCCTTCCCGCCAAAATAAAAAACAAAACAAAAACAAACAAATTACAGAAATTGTAGAGCAAAAGAGGCATTATTAATAATAAACATATACAATAAGATTACAAATCAATTAAAGAAGGTAATCATAAGTCTGAAAGTAAGTTTTAGTTTATCAAAACAAAAAATTGAATTTCCTTTACATGCTAAGAAGCATGCAATAATAATGCACGTTCACTTATTGAGGGATGCAACTGTTAAATTAGAATTCAGTGAGGAGACCAGAGCAAAATTGTAGGACATGAGAAAAGAATAAAAGAGCCTAAATCTTAGGTGCATAAAATAAAAGTAATATATTTAAAATAATTATATTTTAGTTAATTAATTAATTATCAAAAATTCAAAGATTTAAAATGTTTAAAAGTTTAATAAATGTAATAAAACTGCAGCAGGTCTAGTTGCCTCTAAAATTTAGTGTCTCTTATTCATTTCCCAAGCCTTCAATTTGGCTCCTGTCCCATATCTGAACCCCATTTTAACTATTTCCATGGTAGATGATTTAATGAACCACCTCAGTCTCTCTTTGACCACTATGAGAGATCATTGAGTAGTTAAGTGTGTGGTGCCTCGGATAGTGATCAAAGTGTCTCCTCAAGGCCCATGGGTCTCATTTTTCTGGCCAAAAAAGTAAATAAAGTAATCAGTTGCAAATTTTCACAGGAAGATCCAGTGCATTATGGTAATAGGGGTGCCGAAAGGATATACACTAAAGGATGATCTAGAAACTAGACAGTGGAGATTCATTAGTAATTTGACCACAATAAGCTTGTCTGGATAATCTACTGAATACTGGTCTGTCAAATATAATTTGATTTAAATGATAAGTAAAACTCTGAAATATCTCTTCTCTACATTTCTTTAATAGAAAAGGAAATTTGTGTAGAAATAATATGACACACTTCTTCAGATGTATAATAGAATTACATAATGAAATTTAATTAAAGGAAAATTTTAAATTTGAGAAACAATATTAATCTTGTAAGGATATGCTGGACTAATATGTCTGGATGTCTTCTACAATTCAAGCAGACAGGAAAACATTAATTGTAAAACAAAAATTCCTGGAAACATTACCTGATAGTTTTAATAAATATATTAGCTCTTTTATATAAGATTATATCCTAAATAAATATAAAAGTAAAAACCTGTAAGTTTGTCTGTCGTTCAATCATGCCTCAACAGCGTAACAGATTAGAATGAAATTTTTCCTGCAAGTAATCTATGACACAGTAGGATATAGGCTACTTTTCATCCCGGTCGATCAAGTAGTTCCCGTGGGATACAATTGTATGTCTATACTGCACCACAGATCTGAATGAAAAACTTCCCAAACCTGCCGATAGATGGTGCTAGAGCAGTTTTAAAATTGCGCTATGCTTTGGTTGACAATGAGTGCATTTCAGGAGATTGTTTGCAGGCGTGGACTGCAGTTAACTCAGGAGTTACCTTATAATTCTATAAGGTGATTTATATGGTAATAAATATATGATACGGTTAATTAATAAATTGGATTTTTTAATATTGTACTGCATGTATTTTTTAAAATTTAAACTTTAATTTAGTTTCATTTCTAAGTTTTAGTTTTTAGCAGGACATCAAGCCGTAATATTTTGTGCTCCAGTTTTCATTTCGGTTCAGTTTCACTACGGCAACCATCAATGAACCGGTTCAAACCCTTTTTTTTTCCCTGACTTTAAAATTTTTAGAAAACTTTACGGACAACATAATTTTAAAATTGGATGAAACACTCCCTCATTCCACTAGGCATTCTTAGCCAGCTAATTCAGCTAATTTTTATATTCCCATGAACTTCCTGGAAATCAGTCAGCATAAGTTAAATACAGAAAGTAAATTTTATGGTCATGTTTGTCCCAAGGGACTTGAGGATTAATGACCTTGGTCAGGGTTTGGACCACATGGCTACAGGATATGAGAGAGTGGGGAGTTGATGAAAGTTGTTGACAACAGAAAAAATTCTGTCTTTCGCTTGTACTTTAAAAGAGGAGAACTGAAATGAAGGAGTAAAATAAATATCAGTTTCGGTTCGGATACAGCATGTTTAGCTTTTTCTGTTTGGGTTCTGCTCCACTGACCAAAAATATTGGTTTTTCCAGTTTGATGTCCTGGTTTTTATTTTATTTCATTTAACTTGGTTTTTCGAATAGCTAAAACGTTTTTTATACGTTACATATGCAAGGCTTCCAGAGTGAAATGATGGTAGCCAGCTAGTTATATACAGTATAAAGATTAAGTTCTTTTATGTATCCAATTTTGTCTTTGAAAAATAATGATTTTTCTTTTGTATTTTTATTGAATTTCCTTTAAATCTGATCTGATATACATTTTTTTATTATTATTATTTGATATTGTATGTACAAAATAAGTATATTTACAACTATTTACAGCCTTACAAATATACACACATATAAAAGGAACTAATCATTTTAACAGTATTACAGTTAAAATACACTTATAAATGATCTAATATGTACTTTAGACTGAAGCATTCCTTAGATTAGCATCATAGCAAACAGCAAACGATCTCTTTAAATTCTTAGTACATTTAAATAAAAGCAGAACTGCTAAGGAAAACTGTAAAGAGGATTCTAGTCCAAGTAGGGTAAATACTGTTACATGCTTTGTACTTCCACAAATCTGACAGGTAGTGCTTTTTTCTGTCTTTTGGCACAGGCAGTAGGAATTAGCATGTCCCACAGCAATGAAGCTTACACTTGTACATGAAATACTGAGAATAATCACTATCGCAGTAAGAATCATTGTTGCTATAAGATATTTTATCTTATCATATTTTCTGCTTGTAATTACACAAAGCATCCCTAGAAATATGGAAACCATTCCAACCAAAAGTCCAGCAAACAGTTCTAGCCAAACTGGTGGAATTTTGAACATTACTGTTACTTCTCCTATTTCTAGTAGACCCATGAAGAGGAAAAATATTGCTATAAAATATCAAAAGGAAAAGAAAAAAAAGTTATTGAAACAATTATAATTCAACAATTTGCACATTTGAACAACAACATAAAATTGTATGCTTAATATTTTGAGTGAAAAATTGTGCAATAAAAAAGAAACAACACTTTGAATGCCTATTCTGGATTGCTAATTTTGGCTGTTTCACTAGTGTAGTGAAATCAAACACGAATATTTACGAGAGTTCAGTTTTTATTTTTCTTTAAGCCAAAAATGCTTAAAATGAGACTAAACATTTTTTAAGATGAATTTTAAGATTTTTAAATGTAAACATGAACCATATGAAACAGATTTGTGAATATATATTTAATTGAATATTATGAATAATGCAAAAAAAAAATCTACAATTTATTATTGTTACTTTTTAAATTTTTTTAAAAGCATTCAAATTTATAATTTTACTTCATTTTCTTATAATCTCTCAAGTAAAACAATTCAAGAAAGTTAGATATTAATGATGGTAAGTACAAATTTATGTAAATAGAAATCTTGAGAAATGAAGTACTTTAATAGAAAGAATTGTGAATTTCTTACCTAATCGGAAAATTAACTTAGACTCCAGATTCTCCCTGGCTAAACTGTCCTGTAACATAAGAATGAATTTCAGTTAACAAATAGCTTATTTTGCTATATTTTACAACATATTAATCATTTTTGGATGATATGTTTTTACTATTCAGGTCGTGGCTATGGTATTATTAGAAAGCCACTAATGACCAACAACGACATGGCACCACAACTATGAAAAATTACCGATATCAGTTTGGATCAGCAGTTTCATCGAAAAAGTCTTTAAAAGTTTAAAACTATGATTTGAGGTGGAAATAAGATCCCCCAAATTAAGTGACTGCAGAAACAATAAGCATCAAACCTTAGGTTGCTTTCTCTTGTGAAATATTTCATCGGGATGTTCTTATACATTTAGATGGAATATTTCCTTCCTACCACTCTATTTATGGCTACAAAGTCTACTGTATAAAATTTTTTAATTCATATTAAATTTTTTATTATAGTTTTATTACTTATATACAATATGTATATGAATAAGTGAGATTATTTTTTATTGTTTTTGCACAGACAATTATAATTGATAATAATTTATATTTACATTCCTTTGGTATCGAAGAGTAAGATCCAGTTGGTACAAAAGGTCGATGCAGTAAAATTTTAGGTATTTTATGAGAGGAAAAAGTTTCTTGGTTTTCTAATTAGCTTGATAATTTATTCTCTTAAAATTGGTAATTGAATTACAATAACAAAAAAAAAATATAATAATTCTTGTTTATTTAGATTTCTAAAAAAAGACATTTACTGTTTATTCTATTTTATTTAATTTCTTTTAGTTGACTAATTTTGTCGTATTTTACATTTTGTTCATTTGTTTTTCATTTTGCTTCATAAATTGGCTCTTATAATTCAGGACATTTTCAGCTGCGAAATGGACACTACTTTTCAAAACTTAGTTGATGTACCTCCGTATATTAATGAAGACTTTTCTTTCACTTTCATATGATTAAATCATCATAATAACTACGATCACTGTAGGCTATATGTCTTTCCAATTGTTTCACAAAATTCCAGAAGCACTACATCGAAAACTTCCTCAGGATTTTCAGAAACTTGCTTCTTTGTTGCATTGTACTAAATTTTCTATGTTCAATCTTTCTCTCTGAACATGGAAGGTTTATGTAAATCCAAGATTTCTCATAGTGTAGTCAGTGCCATAATGAACAATCAGTTACTTAAAAACTTGCATTAAAAACGGCGGTAAAAATGATTATATTTTAAGTATGGCTTTAAATAGAAGAGGTCACATTTGCAAGCTTATTATATATTATCAATATACAATATATATATATTTATTTATTTATTTATTTATTGATTTATGTTAGTTCTTCAGACCATATTTATTTGCAGTACCATTAATGTAAGTCAGAATTATAAAGAATTAATTTTGTTACTTAGCTTTACCAACGCTATCAATGGGAGGTAAGTTCTTCCCACTTTCAACATGACTACCATTCTACGAAAACATTTTTATTTTAACTTTTGCGAAAAAATAAAAATGGAATTCTTTCATGGAAGGAAACTGCCGTTATTAATGAAGTGGAGATAAAAATCAGAACATCCCAAAACTCTGGCGATTGACACTTGTTTTTTGTTTTTTTTTTCCTCAATTTTTTTTACATTGGCAATAAAGTAATTGCAACTAGAAAGGAAGTGTCTAGCTTCTACCGCTAAAATTTTCAGTAGCTGTGGTCGTATAAAGTCATTATTAAGGTCTTAACAGCCTTCAGTCATATGTTCCTTTATTCAACGAGAGAAAAGATAATTATTAAATTTAACTGTATCGACGGAGATTTTTTTTTTCTTCTTAAAAGTATTGAATGCTAATTCTATTAAGTTGATTTTGTAATTTGTTAAAAAAAAAAAAAGAACAGAAGAGATAAGTTAAATTTCATCCTCTATGATACCCAGCACTGAGCTTTTTCAGTTATGCGATGATTGTTTCATCTTTAATTCATGGGCACCTCTTCTTCAACAAAAAAAAAATTCAGTATGCCTGTGGTTTCTTTTGTGAGAACTTTCAAGAAGTTATAATTAAACAGCCTGCTCTTAATTGCTTCAGTAACAGTTGGTAGTATGCGTTGACTGGAGCTTTAATTTTATCATAACTTTTCTTGTTTAGTTCATTTCATTAATCATTTTTATTATTTTTCGTTAATGCTGATTAACGAAATTACAGTATAATATTATTACTCAAATATTTTCAAAAGTTGATTACTTAAGAAGAACCATTGATACTACAACTATTTAAATTCTGGTTTATTTAATATAATGTTATTTTTAAATAATTTGAATTGTCTTGATGTGTTTATTATTTTTACTTTCTTAAACCTTGATTGTATTCAGTTAGCGAAGCCCTTATAATTATTTGAGAAAGACACTTCTCTTTCCTTCTTTTTGTTTTCTTTTGCATTATTATCACATTTATATGATGTTTTTCGAAGTGCTGGAACGAGGAAGGAGAGCAAAAAAAAAAAAGTTGCAGAGACTTAATCTTGACAGTTACGCCATAGATAAACAATGGATCTATCTATGACAGTTGAGAATATCTTTGTTCAGACTCATTTAGGAAATTGAGGTCAGCACACTCAGTTGCTGTCATTTGATTGCATGAGCTTTCTAAGTTGTTTGAAATAGCCTTTTAAAGGTCAGGTTTTTCAAATTAATAGCATCAGAAAATATACAAACTGACGACACTTGTATTTATTGCATTGTTTACATATTTCGCGGATGAGCAGTTTAAATTGGCCATCAGCTTGATAAATCTTTAAAATTATTATCGTGGTTTTTTTTTTTTTGATAATTCTCTAGCACCTTGTTTAGTAAAATTAGGAGATCAGAACAATACGATGGGTTGGATTAGAGGCGACATTTTAATATTAATTATATCAAACACTAAACTTAATTATATCAAACAATAAACCACCAAGGCACCAAAGAAAAGCAAAACGATTTCGCCTCTGAGCTATCATCGCTGATGATGGGAGTCTGAGACTGCCGTTTCGTCCTCTTTATGAACGCATCAGCCAGACAAACCCCTCGATAAAAGCTCAGGTCGCGAAACCAGGTTAAGGATTCCACCCCATCCCCGCAGTGGAATCCCAACAAAATAAAAGCACATTAAAAAATCAAAACAAAAGAAAAAACTTCAATTCCTGGCCGTCTCTCATCGATGATAGCTCAGAGGCGAAATTGTTTATTATATTACAGGCACGTTAAATTTTTAAGTTTATTAATTATATCATTTCATCCTGTTTTTGTTGTTGATATAAATGTCAAAGTGAATCTGCTTTATTTAAACTGGTACTTTTAGTTTTTCGGCGCTATCTTTAAAATTAATCGTTGGATAAGAAGAAAGTTCGAGTTTATAAAGAAGTAGTGTAGATCTGTTTATTATTTGCTTTCATATCTGTACTAAAAATCAGTTTTCTTGTTAATTTATTTGTATTCTTTTAAATTCCTAACATCTAGTTGGAAAGTTAATTAAAAACAGCGTTCCTCATTGTGATAACTTCATACGTTTTTTATGACTTATGTTTCCCTGACTTAACTCTTATTAGACATTTTTTAACATTTCATTTTGAGTGAGACTTGCGGACAACAATCCTGATAATGATTTTTTTTTTTTTTTTTTATTACTGAGTTGATTTTTAAAATATTGAATAAAAGTAATAATACAAAATTAATCTTTATTTATTTTTTAAGCAATTGATTATGTGCTCGTTTAAATGTCTTTGCTTGTAGCATTTTTATATTCTAAGCAAAGAAATACTGTGTTGTTAGAGTAAACATGCCCTTCTGCCAGGTCAGTAGGTAATGGTTCCCCAAAACTAAACTTAAGGGATCCGAATCCAGATTGTTGTGTCTCTTTTAGTATGACCTACTACCCCATATACCCCCTTCTCTTTCCTCTCTTTTTGAAGACGGGAATTTGGACTCCCCCTTTTTTAGATTAATTAGGTCAGGCGTTGGGATACAACTATCACACTTTTTTACAGAAAAATGACTGTTTTTTTTACGAATTGAAGACCAGTTACCATATTTTTTAGTGTTAACGATTTT
Organism: Thereuonema tuberculata; assembly: GCA_023159025.1. Classification (NCBI taxonomy): domain Eukaryota; kingdom Metazoa; phylum Arthropoda; class Chilopoda; order Scutigeromorpha; family Scutigeridae; genus Thereuonema; species Thereuonema tuberculata. The sequence continues at coordinate 75,527,869 of JAFIDM010009631.1, read as the reverse complement.
ATTCAATGACAAAAACCTAATTTTCGCTAATATATTTATAAAGTTTCTTCCCTTCTCTTCCCGTTGACTGCATTGGCAAATTCAGACCCATTGTTCACAACAAGCTCAATGTGAACGCCTCTGTATTTCTGATAGAAATCGTTGGAAAGGAAGCTAATAACATAACCCGATGACAGAGACTTAGTTGTACATATTCACAATGACACTTCCGTTCTCTATTGTAATTCAGAAACGAAGATTCAATGCGGATGCTGGCTGGCAGAGGCTGATAGCGACGTCGTGCCCACGATTCTAAAATAGCCTAGCGCCAGTGTGTGTTGGTTCTCCGCATGTATATATATCCGAAAAATCGATCGATACGAAAGGTCGTTTACCCCTTGAAATTCGCCCTCGGTAGAACGCATTGTTGTTGAGTTTTCTCTGCAATCACGTCATGTAAAGCAATCGGGGTGGCGAGCATGATGTCGATCGCATTTCTATTATGTTATTTTGCGTCCCTTCTAGTGAAAGGGAGGACGCTAGAGGGGAAATTTTCTACATTGTGTCCAACCTCCCATAAGACGAAGTTATGTTTACTTAGTAGTAACACAGCTGCTCCTTTGAATAATAGTAAACATTATTTTATTTTTAATTTTTCTTTAACAGTAAAGAAACATGCAAATGATTATCCAACACTTCTTTTAATATTCTTGCACTTCAATCATTTACTAATTAAATTTATCTGTGTGTTTGGATCCTAAAGTTGATGTTTAAATGTCCAATGTTTCCATGCTCATATGTGAAATAGCATCATGACTACAACAATAAGACATTTTCATGAAAATGCAATTAACACAAATTTTAGAATTGTTAATAATGATTGTTTTTATCCTTACATATCTTTAAATCTTTCGTGGCATGCTAAATAACATTGGTATTTACTATTACAAATTCTTAGTTTTGTAATTATTTTTATGAAGTTTACTGTAGTTTAAATACATATATTTTTTTAATAGTCTATGATTATTTTTAAAGCGTATAATAATGGCATTGCACATAAATAAATTCATTCCAAAAGCTTTTGAATAAAAAAAAAAAACAAAAAACAAAACAAAACCGAGCAAATTTAAACATCATTCATATCCTTTCTGCCTTAGGAAAACATCTTTACCTGCTCTTCAGGCAGAGGTCTCGCCATGGCTCTTGGAGCGTGAACCAACTCCTCTTTTCCTCTCGAGCTTTTTAACTCAGTGCGCGCTTTCCGAACGTCGTCGTTTGTCGTTATGCGGCGCTCTGGTCATCATCGTTCTCCGATTACAACGCTATCTAAAATGCCCTACTGCCTTTTGTACGTTTCTGTTATCTTTCATTTCGTCAGAAATAAGTACTTGTTTTGTTTTGTTTTTTTTATTTTTAAATAACAATGCAGAACAAAATTCAGATTAGAGAGAGAACGGAAATAACAAGATTAACAAAAAAAAAAAAAAAAAAAAAAAATCCGATGGAAAACCCGCTAAATAAGTGAAGCTCTTTTTTTTCCTGCAACTATTCTGTACTTTGAAATTTTGGGAGAGGAGAGGAGGACCGAGATCTAAAGAATTCATATTTTTCATCTTATTTTAAATATCTAAATATACTGTATATCCACGGGGCTCAGTAATTCAGTATTGGACGGGGAAACAGGGTCCCTTCAGTCCCACCTTCAATTCACCTTCCATACACCCATGGCTTATAATTTAACAGAAGATTTACTGGTTAGTAATTGTAATAATAATAACAACCCTTTCCTTTCCTTACATTCCTTAAGTTTTTAAAATTATTTTTAGGCTTTCCGTTCATCATTAATTAAGAAATTTTATTTTCATTTTTTGATACCAGATACAAAGTTAGTTATCGTAAGATGATAGGCAGAGTTCGAATAATACAGTATATAGTAAGGGAACAGACGATACTGTGTCGATTTCAAAGATCATTCACGATTGTAGACTACAAGTCTTGAATATTAAGCTCAGAAATTAAACACAGTAAAATGCATTTGGTGTTTGATAGTGTGATATTAAAAGAATTTGTTCTTGCTATGGGTAATTCTGTGTGAAATCTCAAATCCAATCTGGAAATCGACGACATCCTACATGTTCACTATATTTTTGAACTGCTAATCCTCAAATATAATCAATTTAATTTGAGATATGTTATTCGGGGAATGCCCTTGAAAGCAGGAAGTAAAGTAAATTTCAACAACTGGAAATTAAAAATTCCAAGAAATGACGTTTGAGAGAATCCGGCAAGTCTTGTTTGCCTTTCTTATAAACATTTTTTCCCCTTGTTCCTCTTGAACCATGTAATGAAACTGCAAAGAAGATAATCAGCCTCTAATAAAGTTTGAGCTATACGGAATATAAACTATATTTCGTAAAAGGCAGCTTTGGAAACTTACAGTTAAATTAAAAAGAATATAAAAATAAAAATAATCAAAATTCATTGTTTGGTCCAATGATTTGGAAAGGTTTCCTTTCCGAAACTACATTAAGTCATTAGTTCAATTACATTAATTCAGTCTTTATTCATAGTTAGTAGGAATGCTAAACTGTTTTATACAGTTATATTTTGAGATTTCCTTAAATTTGCTTTTCGTAATGAAATCGATGTAATTGGAATTTTCAGCGATTTAACGAAAAGCAGCCTATCTAGCATAGAAGGTGTCAACAGTGAGTAATATGAGCTGTTGAGAAGCTGGATCATGTATAACAAGAGATTCGTGAGGTTGTGAATAGTCGTCGCTCTGAAGGAAGTCATAATAGTCTGCATTTGTCCAGATCGTATATATCGCAGGTCACATTTTCACAGTAAACAATCTTAAAGTTATGAAGTAGTACATTACTAAAATAAAATAACGTCGCAGTTCTATCGTGGCGTCTTTGATCACCAGATTTTTTAAATTAAAGACATGAGCAGAAAGAAGAGGGCAAACGATGTGTCAGTTTTTAAAAAAAAGTCTATGGTAGCGTTTTGGATAACTGAAATGTGCCCTTCCAAATTTTTATTTAATTAAGTTGAAATTCATTTATCGAGTTTCCATATTCACTGTTGGGCTCCTTTGAATCTATTCAAGAATGCAGTTATTTGCCAGCTAAAATACAAAGGTTTACTTTTGTGTATTTAATCTACAATTATTTTGAAAAATTCAATAAACATTAGGGGTGGGCGAGTACTCGAGTTTTCGAGTATCTGTCGAGTATTTTTTAATACTCGAAGCTCGAGCGAATAGTGTAGACTACTCGAAAACGCGAGTCGAGTAATTAAAAAGTGTTGGAAATGCCGATCGTATTATTTTACAAAAAATGTGTTTGACAAATTAAAAACATACTTGAGTGTGTGTTGTTTTATTTAATCCCCATTTCTCTAAATGAATACTGATTTAATTCTGATATAACTGAATACTGATATAATCACGCAATAAGAAAAATTAATTCAACAGTCATCTATTTTGTTCCCGAACACCGTAGTCGGTGCAGACGGGACCGTAGTAATCTTTATCGTATCAGTATCTGTAAAAAAAGTTCCTCTTAACGTTGCCAAAAATAAATGTGTCCCGATTCTTAATATTACAAAAATTCCAGCATATTCAACAATGAGTTTGATATCCTTCCGAGTATCGCTAAAAGATTACGATATTACCGAAATGGGTGTGAATCGAAACTAAATAAGATCACGCATTCACATTGCTACAGCCAAAGTCCAAACTTTAATCCATTCCAGTTAGTTTTCCCCAGAAATACGAAATCGATCAACACAACAGTGCTCCAAGTGGTCATAGAATCAGCTGATTCCTTTTGAATACATCGCGCTGTACTTGCCAAACTGAGTTAGTGAAACAGCCAGCCACCAGGATCGCTAGCGTCTCTTGGGTCAATCCATACAAAACGGTCCAGAAAACATTAAATTGGTTGCTCGACCATTTAAAAAAAAATTGATTTTTCTACTGTTGTTACCCCTATGCATGGGTACTTCAGAACAGGCATTATTTTTTTTTTATTTGACTTCGTTTAAAAATGGCGTCCATTGTTGTGATATGGTTTCCGGCATTTTTGGCCTTTGCAGACAGTTGCGGTAAATTTGATAACTCAGCTAAAAAAAAATGATAGAAAGCCGCGGTAAAAAACATTATTTTCAGCACATTTCAAGCTACATTTTATGCCCTATACCTTTTTACCATATTTGTAATGCAAATGGCTGAAATTTAGAACCGAAACCGATATTCGCTTTTGAGCAAAAATCAAAGTTCCGGTTTTTTTTAGCAGGAAGGAATTAAATATCAAACTATACATTTTTTTGAGAAAAGATATACATCGAAAAGTTTAGCAAAAAATATTTCAGCTCTGTTACTGGCTTCCTAATTTAGTTATAACTCTTGAAAAATGCTCGTTTTTCATTTTTTTCGAAGTTTGAGCCCCAATATCTCTGGTGGGGGACCTAATAAAAATTTGATATTTACAGTACAAAGAGAACTTTATGAGAGGTAACTGTGAAAAAAATTTTGAGTTTGATATTTGAGTTTCGTATTTGAGTTAGATACCTGGGTTAGATACATAGGTATCTAACTCAAATATCAAACTCAAAATTTTTTTCACAGTTACCTCTCATAAAGTTCTCTTTATACTGTAAATATCAAATTTTTATTAGGTCCCCCACCAGAGATATTGGGGCTCAAACTTCGAAAAAAATGAAAACGAGCATTTTTCAAGAACTCTAACTAAATTAGGAAGCCAATAATAGAGCTGAAATATTTTTTTGCTAAACTTTTGGATGTATATCTTTTCTCAAAAAAATTTATAGTTTGGATATTTCATTCCTTCCTGCTAAAAAAAAAAAACGGAACTTTGATTTTTGTTCAAAAGCGAATATCAGTTTCGGTTCTAAATTTCAGCCATTTGCATTAGAAATATGGTAAAAAGGTATAGGACATAAAATGTAGCTTGTAATGTGCTGAAAATAATGTTTTTTACCGCGGCTTTCTATCATGTTTTTTAGCTGAGTTATCAAAATTACCGCAACTGTCTGCAAAGGCCAAAAATGCCGGAAACCATAACACAACAATGGACGCCATTTTTAAACGAAGTCAAATAAAAAAAAAAATAATGCCTGTTCTGAAGTACCCATGCACAGGGGTAACAACAGTAAAAAAACCATTTTTTTTTTTTAAAATGATCGAGCAACCAGGGCTGGACCGTTTGGTATGGATTGACCCTCTTATGAAGGAAAACTTCAAAGTTCAATTCCATTTTTATTGAGTTATAATTTACATGTTGCAATTGTAGTTTATTAGGGTACTTTTACTTACTTGATCAATTCTAAATGTAATATTAGAATTATATTAGGCCTGCTTAATACTTACCTGACACTATTTTATTTAAACTTGACCCTTTTTTTTACTGAATTTGTATCTTGAAGTATGGTCATTTCAGGTATTTACCTGAATCATCAATTTCATCAATTCATTTTTAACATTAAAAGTAAAGTAAAAAAAAAAATTAAGTCAAAATTTTATAATTTTTAGTTTATACATTTGTAGGCCTATATATACATACATACATAGTTCTCTGCCAAGGGCAGGTCCTTCACTGCAAACCCAGCATTCTCCAATCTTTCCTATTTTCTGCCTTCCTCTTCGTCTCCACATAAGATCCTTTTACCCTAATGTTGTCGATCATCTGAAATCTTCTTCTGCCTCGAACTTTTTTACCGTTCACCATTCCTTCCAGTGCATCCTTCATTAGGGAGTTTCTTCTCAGCCAGTGACCCAACCAGTTTCTTTTTCTCTTCCTGATCAGTTTCAGCATTATTCTTTCTTCACCCACTCTTTCTAGCACAGCTTCATTTCTTATTTTGTCTGTCCATTTCACATGCTCCATTCTTCTCCATATCCACATTTCAAATGCTTCTAGTCGTTTCTCTTCACTGCGTCGTAATGTCCATGTTTCTGCCCCATACAATGCCACACTCCACACAAAGCACTTCACTAGTCTCTTCCTTAGTTCTTTTTCCAGAGGTCCGCAGAAGATGCTCCTTTTCCTATTAAAAGCCTCCTTTGCTATTGCTATCCTCCTCTTGACTTCTTGGCAGCAGAGGCCTATATAATTGTAAACCAATATCTTTTGTTATTGTTTGTTTTAAATTTTATAATAAAAACTATTGGAAGCTAAGTCTTTTACTTATAACCTGTGCTACTCGACTCGACTCGACTCTCGAGTAGTTGGCTCAACTACTCGACTCGACTCGAATCAAAAAACCACTACTCGCCCACCCCTAATAAACATTAGTTTAATTTGGTTATCTATGTATTTAGATTTACAGAATTTGTTATTTGCATCAATTTTCACTGAGTATACTACAGTGCAACTTGGATAATTCGAACGTCTTTAATTCGAAATCGTGGTTAATTCGAAGATTTCTCTTGGTCCCTTGAATTTCTTATTAAATCAATGTTAAAAAATCGTGGATAATTCGAAGTTCAACTTCCTTAATTCGAAGTTTTTTTATAAAAAATTTCGAACCATAACGACTTTTCGGCGTTTCATCGTTAAGAAATTCGACACGTGACAACTGAAATCCCCTTCCCGCCACCGTTCGACACGTGACACTTCAGACGCCATTCGAGGTTCCTGCTGTCAGTGTCACCATGTCTTTCAGTAAACCACGCGTGTACAAGAATTTAACGTTCGCTGAAAAGGTCGCCGTCATTCGCGAGGTGGAAAAGGGTGTGAAGAAGAAATGCCAAATCGCCAACGAGTACGGGATATCGCCGAATTTCGTCGGTACATTGAAGGACAAACCAATGTAAGTGAAGCTGTTTTCCGTTCACTAAACATGCTTGATGATTTTGCTAACCTTAAGCGACTGAATTCTACAAAACAATCAGACATTGCACAATTTTTTGAAAAACTATAATTTTCTGTATTGAATGCAATATGTACTGTAGCTTATGTAATGTAAATCTTATTTTGTTTACATACATATAGTGTTTAAGTCTTTCATACCATGATCTTTCTGAATAAATATTTACTTATTGAAAGAATAATCTTTTCAAGCATTCAGTGGACCTGAAATTAAAGTTAAAAGATGTAACTTGTTTAATTCGAAATCTTGGATAATTCGAAGTTTTGTAGTGGTCCCTTCAGCTTCGAATTATCCAAGTTGCACTGTATAATAATGACTGTATCTGTTACGAGTAGAGATGAAAAGTGAGTCGCTGATTAATCTATGCCAGCGGTTCCGAACCGGTGGGTCGCGATTTGATCCTAAAACTATCAGAAACCATCAGAAAAGATCAGAACAATCGAAAATCGATCATATATAAGGAAGGGATACGATTCAAATATGGTTTTATTCTATATTCTTCTATTCCTATATATGTGGAGGTATTCCGATAAGGAAAGGTGGGTCGCTAGCTGAAAAACGATAAGGAAAGGTGGGTCGCTAGCTGAAAAACGATAAGGAAAGGTGGGTCGCTAGCTGAAAAACGATAAGGAAAGGTGGGTCGCCTGCTGAAAAACGATAAGGAAAGGTGGGTCGCTAGCTGAAAAACGATAAGGAAAGGTGGGTCGCCTGTTGAAAAAGGTTGGGAACCGCTGATCTATGCGACTCACTTTTATATATATTACAGTGCTAATTTAAAATAAACAAATTAAAAAAGTAAAAATTTTAATTAAATAAAAAAGATTTTGTATTAGAATAATTAAGTTCGGGAGAAAAAAAAAAAATTGATATTTTTTTTTTCTGTCAAAAAGTAGTACTAATTACCTATAATACTGTTAAAAAAAATGATTGTTGATATACAGTATTTCACTTACAAACCAGATCACCAACGCTGAAAATGCAGCGTTACTAACACCGTCCAATGATCAGAATAAACTTACATCTGTACAGCGCTAAAAACGCGTTTTTATACATTTCAATGTCTTTTTATGTTCTTTCAGAAAATATGTTAAAAATATTTAAGTTTGCGAGCAAAACATAATTCCATTTTTAGATGATGAGTGGTGAAACTATGAAGCATCACTTCTGAGATGGCTGAAGGAGATATAGTAGAACCTCATTATAACGCACTAATAGGGGCTGAAGGTTGTCCGTTTTAATGAAAGTCCGGTTTATAAAAAATAATTCTTATAACGGTGTAATGCAGCAGGATGTAAATCAATGAAAGTACAATAGTTATCTATAAAAAGTGTTTATTATATATATCAAATAAAAAACAGCCTTCAACATAATAGGTTGAATTGAAAAAGATGTGTACGTATACACTGCATTAATTTTTAGAACAAGAAGGTCCTGGTTCATGTTGATTGCTTACATTCATTGGTTTGAAAAATCATTTATTTTCTGCTGGGTTTGTTCGATCGATGTTTAATCACTTGCCTGGAAATGTAAAACTCGTCAGATAAAAATTAGCATTTATTATTATTATTATTATATTTTTTTAAAAAAACTGTCCGTTATAAGCGACGTCCGTTATAATAGGGTCCGTTATAATGAGGTTCTACTGTATGTCGAAGAAATTGCTTGAAAACCTGAATGATTAATTAGCTAAGCGATTCTAGATATATATATTAATGAAAATTAATTTGTTAAGAGATGGAATGTTAATTTATAATCTCGATTTGTAAAAGTTTTTAATTTGTACCGATTTTTAAGGAATTTAGTTGGTTTTGTAATTGTATTATAACTTCATTCTCTATTTTCTGGTAGTATTAGAATTAGATTGCTCACCTTATAGACTCGATAGCAGTGATTCCTAATCAGAGTTCTGCAGAACCAAGTGTCCCGTGTTTGCTTTTTTTGTTTTTCGTTCTTTAAGCGTAGTTTCATTCTGTATTTCGAAAGGTACAGTTCTAGAAAACCTCCAATTCCTTCTTTAATTATATGTCTTCAGATAATTCCCTTTCTCTTTTTATTTTGCATTTTCCTGAGACTGACCTTCAGTTATGGGGATCCTCAAAATACAATTTCTCGCATACGGTCATACTATGTTTTAAAAAAATAACTGTATCGATAGTGCTAATGTTTCAGCTTGATTAATTCTTGAGTGAATCTAAAAATCATAAGAATCTTTCGTTAATGTTTTTTAATACATAAATTACATAAAATAAAGTTACAATATATTAGGGTGACCAGATTTTTACATTGGCAAAGCGGGACACCATTGACGGGGGGGGGGACCGGAAAGGAAAAAAAAAAACAAAAACGGAAGCTCCAGGTTCAACAACCCC
>JAFIDM010009631.1:75441295-75518224 GCA_023159025.1 Thereuonema tuberculata | reverse complement strand
GAGAGAGAGAGAGTGGTGGTCCGTATTTGTCTTTTACTATTAGGCCTAAATGGATATAAATTAATTTTAATGTGTTCACAAATTAACATTTAATTAACTCGTTTATGATACATAAATCAAATTTTAATCGATCACTTATGTAGCGTTATGCTGTACAATGATGCATCTTAGCATGTTAAGGCAAAAGACTTAGGATTGTCTTTAAGCATTTGTGTAAATCAATTTTGAAAGAGTTTTGATAGATTGATTATTAATTCATTGATGACAAATTGATGTTAGGTTTAAGCAAAGACTTACCGGTTCGAGTGTTTAACGTAAGTCTATAGGAAAAAGTATTTACGATCTGCCTCGGTAGATGGCGCAGCGTGCAATTGATAATGAGGCTATTACCCATCCCACAGATAATCTATTATCCCTCCCACAGATAATCTGACAGCCTAATCTACCCTCTTTATTATCCGCTGTTCCCTATTAACAATACACTAGGGAAAGATAGGAAGAAAAGGTCAAGAAAATGCCTCTTTTGAAAAAGTCGAAAGTCGAAAAACAAGCAATTTCTTCATAAATAGATTCAATTCAATTCAATTCAATCCCTCAATCCAGAAGAGAGGGAAAGGCCTACATCGGTAATTAAGAAAACCTTGACAATTTATCGAGAAAAGAATAGATCCTCAAAAAAAAAAAGCGTCGATGATTAAAGACTACTTGAATATTGATCAAGGGAAGGTGAACTGGACCGTTGAAAAGCATTGACCTCGTTCAGTTAAAGTAGATATTATTGAAGAATTTTAGGCCACCACACATCACAATTAAAAATAAAATTTATATACAATTAAAATACACAAGTACTTTCGAGTACTTACATGAAATCTTACTTTTATTTACCTTTCATATTATCCTATCTGTCCAGTCATATTTTTCTCAAAGAGCAGAAAATATGATTAACTGTCCTATCGTGGGAAAATTGTTCCTTATTTTCCAAGTTATGCATAAAATGACCCGATATATTTTTGAAGTACTTCATGAGTACTTTCATTTCACAAAAGGGCATTAAAATCCGTGTTATACAAGCCATGTCCTCTCCTTGTAAGTAAACAAATCATTGCTAAAAAGATTTAACAAAGTCTTGTACTTTAATGTTTTGCTTGATACGCGACAGTGGAACAATACCATTTAGGCCTATATTTAAGAAGAATAAAATAAAAAGTTTTACATTTGTAAATCTACCGTGCTAAATTTAAATTAAATTAACTAAGCACTTGTAAGTTATAAGATCAAAGAAGCTTTTCCGGAAATGAAAAAAAAAATGCTTATCATTTGTTGTGGCTAACAGTTGCTATCACGACCGTTATGTACGAGGAATGCATACCAATGTTTCCTTAAAAATATTTACTCAGAATATAAAAAATTTCAACAAATTATTTTAACAAATAAAATTAATGTCTTAAAATTACAGGTCACGCCACTGAATCTAATCGATAAACACGACTTGAGCATAACGAGTACGCATTTCTACATTATAACCGTAATGCATTCATCCCATGCTTCAATAATGAAAACCGTGATGATAAGCGAAGCAATTTTCTATAAGAAATTAGTTAGAGAGGATTTATAGATTAACATCTACACAGGGCGCCACATTATATTTAAACTTGACCTTCGTCATATATATTCAATATACGTGATACTATATATATATATAGAATACAGGGATGAAAACTAAATAATAGAAAGTTTCATTATCAGAAATTCTATAAATTAATAATGGAATTGACATATTAAACTTTAAAAAAAAATCTCCATAAAAAGTATTTTTTTTTTTTTGTTATAACAAGTGCGTTATCTTTTACAAATTATTTTCAACTTCGGGTAATTATTTGTAATTGTCTTTAAATATGGTTATTTCTTAACATTACAGATCAAAATTCTTATGAACTTAATGACGAAATTCTTATCAATAAGGAAGCTATTGCTGTAAATACCCCGATATCTCATACTGTTAGACTGATTTTTACAGTATTATTATTATTATGTAAAAGTTTCAAACCTTGGGTTTCCCCAGCAAACACAACATGGCGGGTCAAGGACCAAAGCACATATTGCCAAGTGTAAAGTGCAAGAATGATTAGGGATGTGTGGTTGTGTGAGTATCATAGCCTTCTGGAGTTGTGTATAAGTATTTTTGTGAAGTCCTAGAGGGCTGAGACTGTCGTGCAATGTTTGAGGCACCAGACCAGTGGCAGACAGGACGATGGGTACAATACGTACTCGGTCCTGCCTCCACTCCTTCTGGATCTCGTGTGCTATGTCGATGTATTTACTAATCTTGTCTGTGTGAGTTTTTGCATGTTCATGCTGATAGGCACTGCAATATCAATGAGATAGGTCTGTTTGTTGACTTTATCAACAAGTGTGATGTCAGGTCTGTGGTGATGTATGGTTTTGTCTGTGTGGATGGTACGGTCCCAGTACAGCTTATGTGAGGATGACTATAATACGCTTTGTGGTACGTATTTGTAGTACGGGACCGTGTTCTTAATAAGTGAGTGTTTGTATGTTAGCTGTTGATGAACGATCGACGATACCTGGTTGTGTTGGTGGAGGTGGTCTGTTTGGGAGAGAAGGGGACAGCCTGATATTATGTGGTCGATCATCTCATGCGTAGTGTGGCATTGCCTGCATGTGTCGTCATGCGTGTTTGCGTCGTGTAGAATGTGTTTCTTGTAGTTGCGTGTGGGGATGACTTGGTCCTGTATCGGGATTATGAACCCTTCGGTCTTCCCAAACAGCTCACCACTCGTCAGCCATCTGTTCGGCGCTTCCATGTCGACATGAGGCTGGCTGAGTTCGTGGTGATGTCTGCCATGGAGTTCCTTACGAGCCCATGATTCACGCAGCTGCTGAGTGTGGGTGTCAGGGGGGGTGAATGTTGGAGAAGGGTTTTCGAAAAGGTCCAGATGTGTGAGGTGTATGTCAGCCTTGACAATGGTTGAGTGTAGTGAGAGTGTTGTGCTCTTTGGTAGAAGTGTTCCTAAGTTTGCGTACTTGTTTTTCGAGTAGGGTGATGAAGTTAATGAGTCCTCGGCCTTCCTCCTTGCGGGGAAGAGTCATCCTTTCCGTTGCGAACTTGGGGTGGTGCATGTTGTGTTTCGTGAATGTAGTGCGTGTTGTGCGTTGTAGTGCTTCGAGTTCAGTGTTTGTCCAAGAAATTATGCCGAACGAATATGTTAGTGTGGGGACGGCAAAAGTATTGATGGCTTTAATTTTATTTCTGGCGTTGAGTTGTGTTTTGAGGATGTTGTGAACGCAAGCACGGTATGTGTTCTTGAGTGCATTTTTGATGTTTGCGTTGTCAATGATGCGCGCTTGCTGGAAGCCCAGGTACTTGTAGGTCTCTCCCTCTTCCATGGATTGGATGGCCAACCCATGGTCCAGTTTAAAACCCTCCAAATTCGTAGTCTTTCCGCGTGTTATATGTAGCTTGCGGCATTTGTCGATTCCAAATTCCATCCCAATGTCTTTGGTGAACTGTGGTGACGACTTTGATTAATAAGTTGTGCATTGTTTGTGGCGTAGAGTTTAATATCATCCATGTAGACTAACTGTGTGATTTTTGTATGGTGTCAGAGTGCCTGAGATAAGCCTATAACCGTGTTTTGTGTTATCTAGTATGTGGCTCAATGGATTCAAGGCGAGGCAGAACCAAAGAGGACTCAAGGAGTTTCCCTGGAAAATACCTCTCCTTATGAGAATGGGGTCTTTAGTGATGGAGGTGTGTAGGTGTAATGTTGTGTTCCAACTCTTCATCTTGGCATCCAAGAATGCCGTGATCTTGGGGTGTATTTTGTAGAGATGAAGAGTGTGTAGGAGCCAGGAATGAGGGACAGAATCAAATTCCTTCTTGTAGTCGATGTATGCGATATGTAAGTTTCTATTTTTCGCGCGCACCTGGTGCAGGATTACAGAGTCAATAAGGAGTTACTCCTTACAGCCCTGGGAATTCCTGTGACAACCCTTCTGCTGTTCGGAAAGAATGTTATGTGTCTCGATACGTGTGTAGATTTTGTCTGCGAGGCAGAAGGTGAGGAGTTTGTAAAGTGTGGGGAGGCAAGTGATTGGACGGTAGTTTGCTGGGTGTGCTGTTTCACTGTACAGAGTGCTCTTGCTCTGTAGGTATGTCACACCCTGTGTGAGGAAACGAGGCATATGTTCTGGGTGTTGGATTATGTCAGTGAGTGTAAGTGCCAGCTTCCCATGCAGGGACGTGAACCTCTTGATCCAGAAGTTCTGGATGCCGTCTGCACCAGGAGCCTTCCAGTTGTGTGCATGTTTTAGTGCTGTCTGTATGTCTGCGAGAGTAATATCATGGAAGGGCATGAAGGGTAAGTGTTCAGTGAGTAGTTGTTCCTCTGTTATCCATGGTGCTTTATCATTGTGGGGGATTGGGTTTGACCACAGAGACGACCAGTATTCATGTAATGCATCGCTGATGTGAGTGTTTGTGTTAGTGTTAGTTGTAGTAGAGGAAGATGTAAGGGATCTGTAGAATTTTTTTGCATTTTATTGGAGAGTGTTGTTCTGTTGTTTGCGCAGTGTGCACTGGTTGTATCTTTGTAATCTTTTTGCAAGTGCACTAAGTTTTTGTTTTAGTGTGGCGAGATGTTCCTGAACCTGGTTATGATGGTTTGAATGTGAAGGGCGAGTTTTTATGTGCTTGAATATCTTTCTAACCTGGAACATAAGCTTCTTTGTTTTGTTTCCAGCACAGTATTGTGTGAGCTGGCTATGTCTCCTCTAAGTCGCTGATGCGGCCCTCAAGTCGACATCTCCAAGGGAGGATGTATTCTTGTGACCATGCAGTGGGAGGTATGTTGTGTTGTTTGATTCCAAGTGTCCGAATGGTTTCCTGTGCGGCGCAATAGAGTGTTGTGTGTATGTCTTCTGATGTTTGGATATTGTCAAGGTGTTGTGGGATAGTGTGTGGAGATGGTATATGACTGTGGAGAGTTGTTTTGATGTATGTATTTTGGGGAGTGGCGGCCTGAGTGTGATCTGTGTCTGTGTATTCTGCGAGTGCAGTGTAGAAATGATCGTGTGCTGCACCTAATATGTCATTAGTTGTATTGTTGGGGTATGTGTACTGAGGGGTAGTGATTGTTTCTGTGTTTTCCAAAATGGTAGTGTCTTCTGGTGGGGTGTGGTGTCCTGTGGTTGGATTAAGAGACTTCTTCCCTAATTTGTGCAAGTATGCATGGAGGATTAAGATTGTTTACTACTATGGAATGTTGCTGATCCGCTACCTGCTGTTCGCTAAGGCCTAACGATGGATAACGTGTGGTGAATGCGTGGTGTAGTGGCTGTCTGTATCCTGTGAGATGAGTCCCTAACTGTGTGACAGTGTAGAAGTCGCGCATGCCACTACAAACAGAAGGAATGGCCTATGCGTCATTCACTTGAACCTGGAAAAGATAATGTTATTAACAAAATACTTGTAGAATCCAGCAAAGTTTACTCCCTGCTCTTCATGTAAAACTGGGTCTTATGAAAAATTTAGTAATGGCCATGGATAAGACTGGGGAAGCATTTTTGTATCTGCATAAGAAATTTCCACGTCTCAGTGAAGCAAAAATAAAGGAGGGAATTTTCGTTGGTCCACAGATACACAAACTGTTGAAGGATGAACATTTCAATAATATTCTCACAGGTGATGAGAAGTTAACGTGGAATTCCTTTGTTCAAGTGTCCACCAACTTCCTTGGATGCACAAAGGCAGAAAACTATAAGGATCTAGTGAATAATCTAGTGGATAATCGATGTTGGCAGATTACTGCTGGACATTCATCAGAGAATCACCTGCAACAGAATACAAAACAGCAGGCAGTGTGATTGCGCCTTCAGAGACATTCCTCCTCGGGGAAACATTTACATGCAGTATGTTGTTAAGGATGATTATGATAAGTTGATATATCTAAAAAACTAGAGCTAAACATGCATTTTAATGGCCATTTTCATGTTTAGCACACTCGAGAGCATAAAGATCAACTATTTTCATCAAAGATACAGAGAAAAAGTTTAAAATTGTTGCCTAGTGTAATTATATAATTTAATAATAAAGGGAAAGTTCGATTAATAGGCTGACATAACAATACTCGCTTTTCTTTGTGTCGTACTGAAAACCTATTCTGACTGTATGAAGTATAATTTTTTCATTTCCTTCCCCTCTAACCAGTTTTATAAATATTTATTTTTATTATTACTTAGCAGGCTAAATTCCCATGGCTTGAAATTATTAATTGAACCATCTTTTGAATTTATAAATGTTGTAATGTAAAACTTCGTCTTCATTCCTGTCGGTCCTGTGGGTGCATATTGCTTCAGTAAACTTCCGCCATCTGACTTAGTCAGTTCTTTAACTTCCGTCCAGTTCTTTCCTTCCTTCTTTAGTTCTTCAATCACAGTACTTCTCCAAGTGTTTCTCAGAATTCCCCCTTCTTCTTTGTTCCTGTGTATTCCAATCAAGTGCTTTCTTTTCATCAGGTTTTCGGAGTGTATGTCCAAGCCATTACTATTTCCCTCCTTATTATTTGTTGTGGGATTGGTTTTTCATTTGCTAACTGCCATAATTCTGGACGTAAGCATCTATCGATAAAATATCTGTATTTATGTAGATGGTTGATTGATACTTTCAGTTGTTTTCCATGTTTCGCAAGTGTAGATCAAAACTGCTTTAACATTGCTATTAAAAATCCGTATTTTTTTTTTTTTTTACATATTATTTAGCTTTTTCAGAAGAGATCGAATTGTTCAAAGATAAAAGGTTAATATAACCATCTTTTAAATTTACAAATGTTGAGACTACTGACAACACAAAGATGCTGTTATCTTGTAGAGAAACCATTCACAAGTCTGCCATTGCTGAAATTCTAATCACAGTGTATGCATCAGAATAATAATTAGACCTGAAAGAAAATAGCTCCAATTCCAGCTTCTGTTGGGATTTTAACAACCATAAGGTAATCCTGAATTGTATGGAGTACTGAGTAGAATTTCTTAATATTTTGTTAGTAATATTGATACCAATTAATTTTTCTGCTGTATTGATTTTCGATGCTTTCGTATTATTTTCTCGTAACGTTTAAAATCATGAACAATAAGCTTATTAGATTTACATCGATAGTGAAATAACTGAGGGAACAGTTTGTTTGGCAGACCTGTTGCTAATCCGTAACATTTTCCGTTACGTCACTTACCAAACGTTGGGGTAGTGAGGAAAAAGTGATGGACAGTTTCTCTCAGATTTTCTCACTTTCCTCTGAAAACAGAATGCTTATTTAAAAAGTATTTTGCTTTACGTCATCATTTTATCTTGGATAACCTCGATTTTACATTATAAAGCGTTTCCTTGGTCAGTTAGAAATTTAGATAATTAGGTAAACCTACGAAACTGTTATCTACTATCTGTTTCAAGTTAAGACTGAATTGATAATTTCTTAATGTTAATTTTCAAAAAGCCTAAGTTGTTGTTGAACACACCTTTTTCTGTGAAATTGTTATCTGTGAAGGTTTAGCCTAATCTTCACTTCAATGAGATATCGTATCTTAATTATGGCTAAATCGCTTTAGTGTAAAAGTTATGAATTGTTCAGGTATGGCCGTTAATTACCAGTGTTTTCTCAAAAAATCCTTATCAGATGCAAAATTTTATTCGATCTGTTTCTATTTAATTATAAAATTCATTTCATTTCAAAATTCAATTTTACAATTAAAAACAGTAAAATCAATTTATTAAAAATCAATTTACAAATGAAAAGGTAGAAGTGAATTTTAATTTTTCACAGTTTTAATTGATTTTAATAATTAATTAAAGAAATAAAGACAAAAACATTAACTTGATGAAAAAATGTTAGTCCTTTTCTTATTCTAAATAACTATCTTTTTTTTTTTAAAAAAAAAACAACAACAACAATCTGTAAATTTCTTTGTAATTGTATTGTTTTTTTGTTGAACCAATGTTATGGACAAATTTTACGGATCATACTCACTTTATCATCATACATTCTTTTTCTTAGACATGCTTACCTTTTTACACAAGTCTCAATACCAGATTTCCAGATATTCATCCACTGTTGTTCAATTACTTTTTCGATCTTTCACTATTAAAGATGAAATAGCTTTCATCCGACAACATGCAAACGTTTAGATAGACTTTCATTGCTCATGCACTTATTTTGCCATACATTTCTAGGTTGACTTAACCACATTCTCAATACCCCATTTCATTCCATCCTTTTGCATATCCACATTTGGAAGACAGTGAACATTGCAACACCAGCTACTCGTCTCCAATTTGGTTAAACTCAACTCTTGTTTTGTGCTTTTCATATATTGAACTATCTGATAGATGGTAGAATCGTTTTCATTCACTCTTTATCAAAACTTTCCTTGCTTTACTCAACAAACTTATTCATTTTTTACATCCATATCCATCATCCTAATCTTATAGATTGGATAGATTGACACCCTTTCAGAATTTGGCATATGTAGTTAAATCTCTATCTGATTATAAGAGTCCTTATCCAGGAGATCCAAATCTCCAGAATCTATCACTTCACACCACTTTTCATTATATTTCATTCAAATAAATGGAAAATTAACATGTAAATAAGATACCTCTTAGCAAGAAGTTGGACTTCCTATTATATTTTTAGCATTGGTCTCCTTTGTAGGCGCATCACGATAAAACGGCCATAAAAGATAAACTGATTTCCTTAAAATCTGACACGTTGTTTATTTAGGATTCAACTTAAATCCTAGGCATATTTATTGTGGTCTTCACCATTCCATCCCCCGAAATCCTCACTAATACGACCGGAGCCGAATGGTCAAGACTGCAGCCTGTCTTCCCTGTTCGATTCCCAGCAGGGGCTTGGATGCTTCCATCTTTCTTCTGTGTACGTTTCCCTTCCTTTCAGCGACTTGTTCTCAATTTCTTACCTTGTTCCTGGCGCAGCTTAGCCGCTGTCGCTCTTGCGCCATAAAAAATCAAACAATGACATATGATCAAAAAAACAAACAAACAAAATACGGCTGGATTGATTTCCTTAAAATTAGACACAATGCTTATGTAGGTTAAGTTAAAGTATCCCACTAGAGGCCTTTATGGCTCTTGGGTCACGGGAGGAAAGGCTCCCTGCGTTCCGTGATCAATGGAAATAAGTTGAGGTCGGTGGTTAGCCCGACGCCCGCCCTGGAAAGAAACCCGGTACCTATTCCACAAAGGGCTGAGTGGACCGTAGGACCCGCTTGGAAGAGAATTAAGCGTGGGAAAAAAACAAACAAAAGAAATTCGACCTTCGCGTAGAGTGAACCCGCTCCTTCAGCCCGCAGTCAAAGAGTTTTACCACTTGGCTACCCGCCCGACTACTTAAATTTAAATTTCCAAATTTAAAATTAAATACTAAATTTGATTTACATCACCATGCTAGTGTTTGAATTATCGAATTGATAAGATTCTGTTCGATACCCACGATATGAATAAGATTAAATGGAATACTGAAGACATCCTGCAGTCAATTTATTGAAGAATGGTAAGACCCCAGGATGGATGGTGTTGTGACATACCTGTTGAAATATGTAGGACATTGTGTGTTGGCTTTGGATGGGTTGGATGAATGATGCTATTGGAACAAAGACAATGTTTATCCCGTCTGTAAATAGGGTTGTCACTTTGTGAAATGTTAACCCGGAAGAATTGTGTATTAGCCTGCCGAGTGTTCCCAAAAACATTTTTTTTCATTTCATTTGACCGTATTAAATAACGTATCATTTAATCTAAAAATTTAATTAAATTTATCTGTGTGTGTGATTTTAAGTGATAGGGTTGCGTTAGCTACCGGTTTCGTTTAATTTATCCAAAAGGTTAGAGAAAATTCCAATTAGATAAGAAATATACGCTCTGCTACCTAGTGGGGACTGAGTATGCAGTGATGGGAGGACGGGTATAACCGTATTCATTTGGATCTTAAAGCATTGTATCTGAATTTTAAGGAAATTTGTCCAGCTCTATTAGTGAAGGATTTTGGGGATCAGTTTGGAGATAGGAGGGGTGGAGGTCAAATCAAATGGGTCTATATTTTAAGTTCGACCATAAATAAGCTATGTACCAAATTTGCAGATATTCGTCCAGTTGTTTTATCGTGATGCACATACAAACAGATAAGAGGACAAATGATCAAGTGGAAAGTGAGACTTCGCATCTTCGGTAATAATTTAGAAACAGTCATTCGATTGCGTAAAAATGAGCGAAATGGTTAAATATTTCTTTATTTAATTTTCCTGAAAAGTAGATTTTAAGTTTTTTACTTAATCTGAATTTTCAAACCAATTATTATTTTGAACAAATAATATGATGAGACAAATGACCCCTCAAAACTAAAAATAAGCACAATAAAATACAATAACAAAATGTGGAATTCAAAATCTTGGGCAGCCTTACGCCTTCCTCCAAAGGTATTTGACCACCAAAAAAATACCGCAAAAACCCTCAAATGGGGGAAGGAAGAAGGGACCATATCATATATTCATGAAAAATGGGACGCCTTTTTGAATTTATTTCAAGTTAAGACCATGAGACAACTGTTTCGAACTTATTAGGAGCTTATTAGAAATAAACCCAACAAGGCTTTCCATTTTTCACAAAGTTATTTTTAAGTTGTTGTTTTCATTGGAAGATAGCACAAATAGTTCACTAGATGTAAATTAATTCATAACAAAATGTGGAAGGATTTTTTTTCTTTTTATTAATGACAATCCTAATGTACTATACAAAACACAAGGAATGAATTGATTGAATAAATAATTGGCACAAAATTGATGAAGGAGTTAAAAGTACAAAGATAAATCAGATTAGAAATGAATAAGAACCAAAATCACAGAAAAGAATGATCGAAAACTTAAAAAAAAAACTTCATTCATTTAGTAAAATAGAGAACATAAAATTATAACTTTGCGGTATTGGTATTGATAATATTGAAGCTTACCTTTGAACAGTACTAATGTAGAATTAAGACAAAAAATAATACAGAAAATTCTACGTATAATAAAGTTATATAATAAATTTCATTTTTTATAATATTCTTCTATAAAATATGTATTGGCGTGCAATATTAGCCAATATTTAAAAATCAATATATTTGCAAAATTTATTTAAAAACTTAATCACTGAAAAGATCAAAAATATCTTGAAAAAGATAATAAAAAACACTTTTTTTTTCCCATAAATAGTAGTGATATTTCAAATACTCATGGAAGCGGTATTATATTTACACAACAGTAGATAATCGTAGTTATATTTTTAATGGTGTCTATTTACAATGTAATCGTAGTTATTTTTTTTTTTTTTAATTAGTGTTAGCAGTTTATGCTTGTGATTTTCAAAATTTTGGTGATATAGTCTTTGACGGATCCTGACATTGAAGCGATACCGCCTGTGTTTTATCTTTGTTTGATAGAAAATTTTATCTCTCTTCGTCATTTCGGTTTCCTAATCGAACTTCGTCAAAATTATCACGTTCTGCCTTATGTCATGGAGCTTCCAACGTTTTATTTCCTTGATAGTAATCTTGATCGAGTTCGGGCATCAAAGTCCATTTCAAATATCTCTTTACATATAATTTATTCTTAACAGTACGATATTTACAGGCATTTTATAATAATCATTATCCTTTAAAATTACAGTTAGAAAAATAAATTTCTTTTCAACAAATATTTGTAAGCAAATAAGATTAACATGCATAAATTTTTCTTTCAAAGTAATAAAAACAATATTGTCGTAATGATGTACTAACAGAAAATCTATACTCAACGTATTTTACAGAAGTAATGATAGTTAAGAAATACTTGATGTGGATATTTCTTTATTTGCACTTGTTGCTGAAACGTTGCTTACTGTTCTTCACTAGTAATATAGATAATTTCGGCACAAGCAACAGTTGCATTTAACACTTGGAAGAGTTGTAATGTCATGTAGCTTTTTTTCCTGTGGATAGGTGTTTTTTGTTTAGTTTCGTTAGAGTGAAGCAATGAATTGGCAAACAATGTTCTATTCATTTAATGCAAATTTTTCTGAAAAATACAATTAGCAACGCACTGCACTTTGTGCGTTGGACCTTGTTTGTTTGAAATTAACAGGAAAATGGGATTCATTCGTTCGCTTTCCATATTTACTATTTATAAAATACTTCTCTCTCTCTCTCTCTCTCTCTTTTAAATATCTAATTTCATTTATCAGCTTATGGTTATAATCTATGAACATATAAATCAATCCTTTTTTTTTTCTTTAAGATGCTTCTATAATTTCATTTTGTGCGGTTTCTGAAACGAAATTTCAATCCTTTATTCCTAAACTTTTTCGTTTCAATTATTGATTAACTTATGAATGAAATATCTTCAAATCACTTGCAGAGACTGATCTTCTGACATTTATTCTCAGTTTCAATCATTAAGGGCGATCTGTTTTATTAATTTAAATTTCAGGGTTTCTAAGAGTTCATGACAGAAAATTTTGAAAGTAATGTTTCTCAGCCGTTGATGCTAACAGTATATCGACAAAAAGCGATTGGAGTTTTCTGCACTAAAAACGAAATTTTATTCTAAAATTTTGTTACCAAGGTTAAATTTATTTTACCTTGATTTTAAAAAAGACACGACAAAATTAAATAAGTAATAATCAGGAATGTAATTTTGTTTTAAAAGCGATTGTAAGGATGACCTTCGTTCTCGTCCTTTCTCAAGCAACAGCATGAACTGTGGTTACGGAATGTGTAATGAGAGCATAGATAGGCTGTCAATACGCTGAGGATACCGACGGTAGCCGACGTCGCTATTAGGAGGGATGCGAAAACTACTTTTGATGAGTCTTCGTGCAGGACTATTGCTTGTAAAGCGATGTTACCGAAACCAAACAATGCTAGCACAATGCTCAAGGCATTCGAAGTGATGAGATAGCATCGGTCCTCGAGATTTGTTCCTGCTGCAAAACCGAGGATACCGAGTGGAATCTCGAGCAGGCTACAGAATAATCCTGGTACTAAATACATCCATTTATATCGGTAGACGATGCTACCAAGCCGAAGAAATATCCCTAGGCAGCCTAAAATTATATGTCCAATACCTATATTAGGGAGGAAAGTAAAATAGAAAATCATTATCACCTGAGTAAATGAAATGAAAAAGTATATATTCAGTGCATTATGCTTAATATTTCTCTAAAAAATTCTAAATAAAGTATTATCGTTTCAATAATGTCTTCCTCGATTATGGAAAAGATATATTAATGGGTAATTGTTTTCTAAGTAATGAAGCTTTTTTGAGAAACTTTTTTCGTAAATGAACCAATTTCTGATTAAAATAAAATTGTAGACGTCTTTTTGAACAATTTTCTTAAAACAATAAGTCATTACAATTCTCGTACATTTAAAAAAAAAAAAAAAAAAAGAAATGTCGAAGATTGTCCAGTGATCAGATTTGCGAAGACAAAGGTTTGGGTTTCTAACACGCGGTTGTTCACATGAATGGCTTTCAGTGTCATTTATAATTTTGTTAAAATATTAATGGAGAGACGATAGGAAGAATTTACACCACTGTCACGGTTGATGTAGGGAGTTAGAAAGAAAGAGTGAGAAGATTCCGGAATAAAGTCAGCTTCACTTTATTCATCTTCTACTATTGAATTGTACATTACTTCTACATGTTACGACGATTGTTATTTGTGTTTGTTAATATTTTAATGGAACTTTAGCCGAATGGGTTTTGATTTTTTTTGTTAATTTTAATAAACAGACTTGCATCCATATTCATGTAATGTTTTGATAAAGCATTTCCATCAGTACGAATTTATTTGACTTGCATGGCCTAAAAGGAAAATCTCATAGAGCTTTGCTTTATGTTTTGATAAAGAGACGGAATTTTCTTATTTCATGACGGCCCGTAACAAAAGGGCGAGAGATAAATAAATAAATAATAATAATAATAAAACCTCGGTCCCTTTTTTTTTTTTTTTATTAGCCATTTTAAGACTAGACAGAAGTAAAACAAGAAATCCCCATCTTAACTTCCCTTCAAATAATTAAAAAAAAAACTATTTCTGATTTGTTGATTTATGTTAGTCGCCCTTAATATGATCTTTATAGTGATGCCATTCAGGCATAGCCTAGCACTCCAGGCAATAGCCTACTAACTTGGCTGATACTCCTTACCTAAATCTGGGTTCGAATCCCGCGCTGGCATTGATGTCTCCTTCTCTTTCTCACCTTTCCATTGTATATGGCCTTTGTTAATTAATAGGGTTTTAACAATAGACCTATAAGCCACAGTTCTAGTAGGGTGTATCCTAACTCCTCTAATTGATTCTTAACACTTATTAAGTGTTATATAATCATTTTCACCCATAAGATTATCATTTCCAAATTAAATATAATATATTAAAATTTAAAAAAAATTTCGCGACAGTCGCGGATAATCGGGGCTTTACTGTATGTATTTATATATATATATATATATATATATATATATATATATATATACACACACAGTGGAACCTCATTATAACGGACGTCGCTTATAACGGACAGTTTAAAAAAAAAAATTGGCAGCTTACAATTAAGGTGAGCGAAGTGAAAGACCATTAAATTTTGTTATTCAATATGTTGAACAATCGGCAAATGAAAATGTGTTTGCATATTATGAATACTTACGGCACTTCCGTCAGTTATTAACTGAAGAAATAAGCTGCAAACAAACCCAGCAGAAATTAAATTATTTTTTCAAACCAATGAATGTCAGCAATCAACATGAACCTTCTTGTTATAAAAATTAATGCAGTGTATACATTTGATTCATAATAAACACTTTTTATAACTAACTATTGTACTTTCATTGATGTATACCTTGCTGCTTTACACCCCTATAAGAATTATTTGTTATAGACCGGACTTTCATTAAAACGGACAACCTTCAACCTCTATTAGTCCGTTATAATGAGGTTCTACTGTATATATATATATATATATATATATATATATATATATATATATATATATATATATATAGTAAAGCCCCGATTATCCGCGAGTGCCGCGAAAAATTTTTCTAATTACGAACCTCAAAAAAAAAAATTAATCCAAACCAACAACAGAGAAAATACAATAGGCCCTACAGTGCGAAGGTCGAAAATTACTGACAGGTTTATTGTGCATCGTAATCCTATAGGCCTTCTCGGAATTTGTGGATGAGTGGCAGGCTCTTGCTCTTTTGCAAAGGTTACTCTACTGTGCATATTTTAAAAGTTTTACATATTATGTTTTTTGAACAATAAAACATAGTTTCTATACTGAAATATTTTTTTTTCGTGTTTACACTTCATTTTTAGTTTTCTTTCGGGTTATCCGCAATTTTCATTATCCGCGAAGCCCTTGCCACCCAATTCCGCGGATAATCGGGGCTTTACTGTATATATATATATATATATATATATATATAGTGCAACTTGGATAATTCGAAGCTGAAGGGTCCACTACAAAACTTCGAATTATCCAAAACTTCGAATTAAAAAAGTTACATCTTTTAACTTTAATTTCAGATCCACTGAATGATTGAAAAGATTATTCTGTCAATAAGTAAATATTTATTCAGAAAAATCATGGTATGAAAGACTTAAACACTATATATATGTAAACAAATAAGATTTATATTACATAAGCTACAGTACATATTACATTCAATACAGAAAATTATAGTTTTTCAAAAAATTGTGCAATGTCTGATTGTTTTGTAGAATTCAGTCGCTTAAGGTTAGCAAAATCATCAAGCATGTTTAGTGAACGGAAAACAGCTTCACTTACGTTGGTTTGTCCTTCAATGTACCGACGAAATTCGGTGCTATCCCGTACTCATTGGCGATTTGGCATTTCTTCTTCACACACTTTTCCACCTCGCAAATGACGGCGACCTTTTCAGCGAAGGTTAAATCTTGTACACGCTTGGTTTACTTTAAGACATGGTGACACTGACATCAGGAAGCTCGAATGGCGTCTGAAGCGTCACGTGTCGAACGGTGGCGGGAAGGGGATTTCAGTTAACGATGTGTCGAATTTCTTAATGAGGAAACGCCGAAAAGTCGTTATGGTTCAAAATTTTGTATAAAAAACTTCGAATTAAGGAAGTTCAACTTCGAATTATCCACGATTTCTTAACATTGATTTAATAAGAAATTCAAGGGACCAAGAGAAATCTTCGAATTAACCACGATTTCGAATTAAAGACGTTCGAATTATCCAAGTTGCACTGTATATATATATGCCAATTTTTGATTTTTAATTATTGTTTCAAGTAGAATGACTTGTTCTTAGTTTATTTTATTTATAAATTAATTTTATAAATTTGAATCAGTTTATAGAAGAATGTTTGTCAGTTACGGGAGAATACAAGTCTCGCGTTAAAAATGAATTATAAAAGTTTTTTTTTCTTTTTTTTTCTTTTTAAAGTTCGTATTTTTATTAGGCCTACATCGTTAATTTCAGAAGAATTCCAGGTTTCCACTTTTGGAAATACAAAATACTTTTATTATTGTATATATAGATCCTTAGATATCGAAGACATTTCTTTTCTTCTTTTGTACTAATAATATTTATCTGAAGGATAGCATAAAAAAAGTCAATAATAACTTATTGATTTATAGGAAACTCCTTAGGTTAAATATTGTTAACACTTGGTACTAATTAATCGCCAAACGCAAAGGTACAGAATTTCAAAAATCGGTAAATTAAAGTTTTTGGTTTTGAAAAATTTGTAAACTATAAAAAAAAAAAAATCACTTAATAAAACCATTAATTCTAATTAAGATACGAAGTGTCGCTGCTGACAAGATTTGTCGGTGGAAAGTTGTCCTATCATTTAAAGTTGCACAACAACAAAGCGTATTAATAAAATCATCCCAACTTCAAAACGATCAATAACACGAATTCTCTAGGGATACAATTCTTGGTTTTCTCTGCGTTTATCCCGTCACACAATGAAGGGCAAATTAACGTAAAATTACAAAATTCGTCAAGAAACTCAAAACGGTAAATGAACTCATTATTCGCCAGCGTGTTATGTTAATTGTATCTTCTAGTGGGTTATTTACATTGAACAAAATTAAAGACATATATATATTAGAGAATACGATGTTAGTACATTGTAAAGATGACACATCTCACTTTTTTCTAACATGGGACTTAAAAAAGTCAGTGAAGATGCACAAAGTCATAGATCGGAGTTAAGTTTTTTATGCATTATGGTCAAACTTTTATTATACAATTTAACTTGCGTGATACCTGGATTGAGTCGAATCATCCTTGTTACAACTCGTTTTCAAGTGACAGTGATGTGACGTCATTGCGACCTTTGTTTACTTCTGCCGTTATTTTACAGCTGTAATTAAACAATGCAAACCTTTCATTTTAATTTGTCCTGGTGAAACAAAATGTAACACAGAAGCTATAATTTGTAAATAAATCAGATTGTCACTGGACTACAGACAAAAACACTTGGAAACAATCATATGCAATTATAGAAAGTTGGTCGCTAACTCCATTTTAAATCTACTGGATTTAATCACCAAAATTTCCAAATTTTCCAAATTTTTATTTCTAAGCAATTCTAGAAGCGAAGTCTGTTGATTATATAATACAAATATTTTGTTTTATTGACTTTCGTTACGCAATAATTTTATAGTATAAATAAAAATAAACGAAAACTTACCAAATCTGCGTAAAGTTTTCGAACGCCAAACTTCTGTATTTACTTCATTCTGCAAAATTAGATAAGACGTAAAATCAGATTTACATAAAAGGTATTTGCAAGAAAACAAATGTAATAAAACAAGACAGTGGTGCACCAACTTTGAATAACCTTTAAGACTAATAGTATAGTAAGACTAATAGAAAAGCTAATAGTAAACGCTTTTTGTCCCGAGGCTTTCATAGATATCTACTCTTATTTATTTATTTTAACTTTCACTGATCTGCAAGGGAGATATGTTTCAAGATATTGTAATATATTACAGTCTGACCCCCCTCCCATCCCGCAAGAAAAAAGAAGAAAAGGTTGGTCAATATGAGAATCTATAAAGAAGTGTAAGATAGTTTAATTTACAATCAAAATTTCGTATCTTCGGATAAATAATATTGATATTTGCATTAGCTTGATAACAGAAAAATGGAAAGGCTTATTTTGACTTTTTTAGGATATTTTGCGAAAAAGATTAGTATATATATACTTGTATATTTATTTACAAGTGATTGTAAAAATGATGTTTGTATTTTGTAAAAAAAAAAAAAATCAATAATAGTCTATTTTTCATTAAGTAATCAGTCGAATTTGTTTTTTTAAATCACAACTCTTAATTCAGGGAAAGAAATTCAAAATTTACGGATGGAAACTTGTTACGACTTCAGAATTAATTATTAATAAATAATTCAGAATTTATTTACATTATTATTCAGAATTATTTATTAATTCACAAGGGAAATTTTACTGAGCTTCTTAAACTACAGAGTGAGGCAAAAGTCGCGCTCCATAGGGATTTAGGAGTATAGCATGTAACGGAAGGTGTATGATACAAAACACGTAGCTTACATAAATAAATGGTATTCGTAAATTAAATGGTGTGCTCAAACTGTTCTCTTTCAACTTGTAAACACTTTGTAATTGTGTATTGATATGATTCCTTCCATCCTTAAAAAGTTCATCTCGTCCAGAATTTGCAGGGGATGACACAGATAGTTGACAAGAATTTTGCGAGTGGTTTCTGAACTGTGACAATCCATTCATATTCTTCAGTGATGAAGCCATGTTTTACCTCCGTGGACACGTCAATAGACACAATTGTCGCTGTTGGTCGGACAGTAATCCTCAGTGGACGGAAGATAGTCACGTACAAAGTGATTCTAGGGTCATGGTATGGGCTGGAATATGAATTGATCGGTCTGTACTTCGTTGACGAAATTATATTAAATGTGAAAAAATTATGTCCCAGGTGAAATACCTCCATAAGTTCGTAAGGCTTTACGAATTGACGATCGGAGGTCAAGACTCCTCCGAAGAAAATTTATCCCAAACTCACCGGAGGTCAATTTCCAAAATTATACGAAAATTAAATAAAGAATAAATTCAAATTTAATAAACAACAGGATCAGGAAGATTTTTTTAAATTTTTCATCTGAATCAGTTTTATTGAATGGTAATAACACAGTAAATGAAATCCCTCCTTGAGCGTATAAGTTCTTTTTTCACTGGCAACAATCTCTTAAAATTAATACAATTAAAACTTAAAATCAATACAATTTTGTATTTTATTAAATTAAACATTTATTAGTTTTATTATGTTAATTTTAACTTTAGTTCAAACGTCTCTATCGTGAATTACGCTAATTTTAATCCATCTTGATGGCATAGTTTTGATATTATTCGCTGTCCACATATCCATTGTTCACATGCCAAATTTAATGTCATTTGGACAACTGTTTCTAGGTACTTTTTTTTCTTCAAGAGAATAATATACTCCTAATTAAAATAAATAATTTTAATTGCAGTTAAGTTTTAGACTTGTTTTAATGATCTTTACATGTTTTGTTTTTGATATTTATACATTTAAATTCCTTCAAGAATAAAGAAGATTAAAAATTTGCTGTTTATTGAAATGTTTTATGTTTACTGACATTATTACAGAAAGAAAAAAAAATACTGAATTAATTTATTGTGAATTGCAAGTGCTAATTTGTTATGAAAAAAAAATGCTTTCATTATTCCCAATAATTAGCATTTTATAAAATTTTACTTTCCTAAAATTATTACAATTGTATTACAGTTTTCTATAGCAGCCTCTCAAAATTAATGGGAACTTTTAGAGAGGTCATTTAGACATGTACAAAAACCGCAAATTTGTTATTCATGTTATTTATAAAATAGTTTTGTATAGAAGCACTAAATACTCAGCCGATGTTCACACACGTTAAATTATTGTAAACTGTGCTTTTTAAGAAAAATACGAAATTAAATCTTTTACTTAAGAATCTAAAGAAAAGTTGAACCGATATTTTCTATTATTCCTTCACAGAAACATGGGCAAACTGCAGAGTGATTGCAAGAGTAATTAGTAGCCAGATGTTTGCAACACACTTCGTTGCATAAATGTCGATTTCATATCAGCGTGTATCGTCGCCGTTTTGTTGTAAGAGCAATACTACAACCAAGTAGCTAACAACATTGCCTCGTTTGGCTGTTAAATGCTACAGCTACTATTCTGCATATAATATTTACCATATTATTAATATCTTAAAAACCATATTTCGGAAGTTATTTTTGAAACTCGTAATGAAAACAGATTTGATTATTTATCTTTTCCTTTTTCTTAAGTTAGAGAACGTAAGCAGATAATATCTGCTGATATATATTTATTGCTCAGTCGTTTGTTGAAAATAATCTCTAACCAATAAGATTACTACTATTTACTCTGCTTAGAACACCAGATATGTTTTAGATTAGTGTTTGTGGAGGGAAAGGACTTGATTTTAGTACGATACAGAGTGATTCCAAAAGGTGGGTCAAAAATTGAGCCGTAGGTTCTACTCATGAAACCAAACAAAAATGAATAGTCCAGAAATGAATAGTTTTCAAGAAAAAGTCTTGTATCATTACAATAAGCAAAATAGGGAACGAATGATTTAATAAACGGTGTTGTAAACCAAAAACAAGCAATTAATGGACCCAGAAATGAATAGTTTTCGCGCAAAACGTAGTTTGCAGTAATCACTATATTATTATAAGAGTCAACACAAATAAAGGATTTCGTCATAATAGATGTTCGAAATGTCCTCCGTTGGCTTGCACGCATGCTTCCGCTCGCCTTCTCAGTGATGAACGAATTCTTTCGCAAATTCTTTGCCGTTGTCCTGAAAGCAATTGGTTATTCGTTCTCCCAACATAGGAAAACCAACTAATTGTTGTTGCAGCCGTGTTTGACGTCATTCCCATTCGCTAATGTATTGACGTGTGTTTTATTCAACATCGTTTATTAAATCATTCGTTCCCTATTTTGCTTATTTGTGTATATGAATGAATTATATTTATGTATATTATTATAATGATTAATAATTTTCAGTTGATAAGGTTTTTAATAGTTTTTAAGTATTTCAAAAACATACGAATTGCAATTCTTTTTACTTTTGATACCTTTTTTTTGTTTTTTAATTTGTAATTTTCCGATGCTGCATTCAGCCATACACACTGCATTTATTTTGTAATCTCTAGTAATAATACTAAAAATAATTTCAACCAGTTCAGAAGATCTCTAAAAATTTGTACAAATACAAATTTATTATTTATATTTAATTTGAACAAATTTTTAGCGATCTGAACTAGTTTAACATAATATTCATTTTATGCTATATTAGAACGATAATTCAGCTCCATATGCTTTTACTGGCTGATTGCGTATCAACTTTCAATTACTGTAAAACTATGGTTTCTGTTTTCTGCCAAGGATTATTTTATAATCAAAGTTAATTTCTCTTAGTTCTTTTTTTTTTAGTAATGTTTTAGTATCCTTTCTAACTCCTAAGATTTTTTTTAAAATTACTTTGTGTCGTATTTCTTGACGGAAGCAAGCGGTAAGTCTATGGACTGATTTAATTGTATCCATAGACTTATCTTAACAATCAAGATATATAAATATTTATATGCTAAGATTCTGACCCCATGACAACTGCAATTTCTTGCTTTGCATGCTTTTGGCCCTGAATTGAAAATCTTACTTCAGTATTTAAAAATATAGGCTTATATAGAGAGAGGGCCGATGGGCCCTATTCCCTCTCTCCGAAATCTCAAAAACGTGTAGAATTGACCTATTTTTCTTCTTTGTTTTTGTTGTCAGTTTGATCTTGCCCCTCTCCCCGGCTCCCCGGCAATTTTCAGCTGACTTTTTTTGTTTTGTTTGTTTATTGAAAGCAGACTCCCTATTTTGGGTCACCTTGAAGTAAAATCCTATACACACCCATGTTTACAAATAATCCCTTAAATCAGTATAACCTTTTCGTTTTAATTGGTTTACAGACCGAATAGGCAAATAACAAACTCTTGTGTTACATAAATTTAATTGTAATTTAACTATAAATTGCTCTTATGGGTTATATAACAGAGGACATGAATAAATTATCAATGTTTTTGATTTTTTTAACTTTTTTATTATTAGTCTATTATAAATTCTAGGGAAAGTTTTGGCATTACATTTTATATCTGATTGTCCTACGCGAACTTTTAGATAAATTTTGAAATGAAGCTTCTCTGCTATTAATTATTGACTCGCCTTCGGATATCTATTTCTTAAAATCTTTATGAATAGGTTTCATTTTTATTTTCGGAAGTGCGCTTTGATATTGGTTAATTTACCTAAATCGGTTTACTTTGAAATATAATTAGTTTGTATAGTGTCCATAACTTTTCTAGAAGTAGTAATTATGCTCCCCCCCCTTTTTTTCCCCCTCGTTCACATTTTTAGTCATTTATAAAAATTAGCAATACTGAAGTTTCTTCCCTCCCTTCAAGGAAGAAAAAATGTGTATGTTCAAGTGTGTAAATGATGAAATTCAAAGAGCACACACTCGCTATAGATTTTAGTATTAACATCATTTTACTTTTAAATTTTCATTTAACGAAGGCAAAGTCATTTATAAAAATTTAATGTAATGGATCCCCTACCCCTTAACAAAATCTTGGCTACGTGTCTGTTGCGGCATAGATAAATACGTAGTCACTATCTGGATGCAAAGAAACCTCTCTTGCTGTTATATACCAATCGCATTAAGCAGTTCTGGTTTAATGGTAGTACATTACTGTCTCCGCTACCCAGAGATACAATTCTTTAAGTTTTAGACATATTCTTACTTTATGCCAAGTTTCCATCCGTGGTTTTCTAGCCATCAAAAGAAGTGTGTACCATTTCACTACTTGTTCGACTTCAAGAGAAACAAGGCAAAAAACCAGTTTCAAAGTGTACACGAAACCATAGCTACACCATACTTGTTTCATTTTCGGCCACTTCCTCTGACTGAGATAGAGTGACCGCAGACGAGAAATCGTATTTTTTGCGCCTCTATAAGTCATAAGGATTCCAATAAGGTACGACTCCTGTCTGTCCGACTTGTAGTTGGGATGTGAAGGTGGTAACAGACGGACAGAATGAAAATAAGAGCTTTACACTTTTCATGTACGGGGTCGCTAAAAACTGGAAGCCTCCTTCATTTAACGGTTTTTATTAATATGTCTCGATGGATTTTTGAAAATGATTGATTGAGATTTTAAAAGAATTTCTTTCTGTGGTAAAACCTCTTTATTAATGTATATGGTACCCTGTTATTTAGGAAAAAAAAAAAAAAAGCCGTAGTAAATCTTTTAAAAGGATTAAAGGATAGGTGAAAATTTTCAGGATAAATCCTTAGGTAATTAATTTAAAAACTGTAACTTAGTTTTGTTTCAGAGGCACGTCTCAGTTTTCAGAACGCAATGTAAATAATGTATTTCTTGTATATTTCTTTGCGGTTTTCTGGAATTCAATATAAAGTAAATTGAAAAATTAATGGAAATCTGGAGATATTCATATGACCTTACATTAACTGTAAATTAATTTAATTCAGCTTTAGTAATACAATTATAATGAATTTTTACAATTCTCTTTTTTTATTCCTTCATAAAAATATTTTGAATCATTTATATAATTAGGAGTTAAGGTTTCCATTTTCTTTCAGTACAAAACAATTACTTACTTCGTTATTAATAGAATCTTCTGATTGTTCTGAACTAACTTGTGAACTGATTGAAGTTCGAGCAATCGATCCATCGGTTGACTCCATTGTAATGGATTTCCCCTACCAAGGCTAGACGTTTTTAACTTCCTCGATCAACGGTCATATCGCTTCCGTTTAGATTCCGATTGCACGTAATTTCTTAATCTTGAAGACGACGTTCTTTTATCAAAATTCTGTAATTAACATATATGCATCTTTTTAATTTCATTTCTTAAGCTAAATCTAATTCTCAAATATATAATAACCATAATATATTTTAAGTATAATATACTTATATACTGTACATTAATGAATGTTCTGCCATTTAATATATAAAATTACAGAATATTTAGTTCATATAGAAAGAATGTAGAATAGATAAATTCAAATGTAATAAAATAACACTAACATTTTTAAATTGCAATATTTGAAATTTAAAAATATTAAAATTAAAATCATTTTTATTAAGTTACGATTTTATTGTAAATAGCTAATGTTATTAATAGCATTTGTGTACTATTATAAACTTGCTCTCCTTATTAATGTTTACATTGTACAGGCAATTTACTGTAGACTGTAATACGGGTATTTTGTCACTTCTTAATATTAGGCTGTTTAATTATTAAGATAATAAGACATGGCTGAACATGCTGTTACAATGTTCGTTAGAAAGGATATTATAAATAAATTTAAAATATTTCGGAAGTAGCCAAATGAAAACGACTTTAAATGATACTAGAGCCTACCTTGATCAGTTGACTTCCTTATTTAAAAAAAAAAATATATTTTTAAGAACTCCTAACTTTTGCCTCTTGATTGAAGGAAGTCGGCTGTTTGCACGTTTATTGAGAGATGTTATTAGTTAACGGTGACGAAGCTATCTGCGAAGTGGGCGTTTTGCGTAGAATATTTATATTAAAAATCTCGCTTTTCTGTCTTATCGTTTTTGACAACTACTCCATCCAGCCCTACATCAGCTGCAAAACAGATAAGGTTTCAGGAAACATTAAGACAAAGGTCGGTTATCGTTACATTCTAACTGTAAATTGATATACATATTTCTTTTTTTTTTTTTTTAATTCGACTCATACTTGAGTCAAGAATGGAGGTTATTAAGATTTGCCTAATTGATAACAATACAGGGATTGGATTGATAATTAAATTGTAGAAGTCTCTTTTCAGATATACATATGATGAGTATTAATCAGTAGCGTACGAGGGAGGGACTTTGGTAGAGGTTTCAACCCCCCACCATTGTATCCGAAAATGGATAATATCTAGGATTTTTGGTCTATTTTATTGGTTGAAAAAAAAACAAAAACAAAAAAAACTAAGTTCATCGTAAAACTCCCCCTATCCGGAAAAGGACACTACCTTTTTTTTTTTTTGGTTGAATGGTTACGACCATCATAACCTCTCACATTAAAAATTTCTGGGTACGCTTATAGTGTTTAAATACTTAATAAGGAAAAAGAATTCATATTTCAAGAAAATAAAAATATTTGGATGACTTACATTTCCAGTTGGCCGTATTTTATCCTTTTGTATGTGATTCATAGAATATTACCTTGGTATTGAAAAATGATTTTTAATAATTTAACAATTTAAGCTTAATTCTCATGATTTACAACTTTTCTAGCAGCAACTTACGCACATTATTTATATTTTGGGGAAATTCTTTATAAATGATTATTTTGTATTATTACAGCAAACCCGTACATCATAATTGTGTTGCTAGTTTGTAAATAGAATTAAAATCTGCATATTTACGAGTACATTGCAGCAGTTTAACAATTGCATTGTTAATTATAATTTCGAAAGAATTAGTCAGGTTAAAAATCAGTTAATAATAGATATGATAATAATAATAGATTGATGGTAGTTTTAAATTTTAATATTATTAATCTTAATTTTTTTTTCTTTTACTTATCTATATTTAGATTAAATTTTCAGTACCTATACCACGGGTATTTCTCTTTTAGAAATACCTATTAGGACTGATTCACATTAAAAAAATAAATAAAAAAATATACAGTGTGGTAAAATATTCGGTAATTACAATAGATTTTAATTTCCTAATTTAATTTTTTATGTAGAGACAGAGCAATAAATAAGAAAATTATCTAAATTCAGCCTGATAAAGGTTTTCTGAGAACAGTATTTGTCGCCAAAATTGATGGATTGTATAAATGTTGTAGTTTTCATCTCCGTTTAACTGTCGAGCTTTAGTTGAAAGAGTTGTGTTATGAGATTAATTTACTCTTATCCATTTAGGATAGCGGTTTCAAATTTGCCTTCAATTTGCTTCTCTTTCTAAAATTCGCATTCTGATTCATGCTTCAGCTTAGATTGTATAATTAAGATAGAGAAAGCAGTAAATAATTTCATTAATTTATTTAAGGTAATTAAATAAATAAATAAATTGAAAATGCAATTACTAAACTTACATCATCATAGTTTTTGACATCCAAGTGGGTCTGAGTGTTCCGCCGAGATACCTCGTTCCTGTAACCAGGATGTCTAATCGAAACTTTTTGTCTGAGGTTGGTTACGGATGGTTAAAATGGCGTCAGAAGTTTATAAATGAGTTTAAAGTTGTATTTAATTGTGATAATGCAATATTTCTCCTTAAATGTCAGAGATGATATTGATAAAAGTACTGAAATATATGGGCATCTAAATTACTCAACTATTTTATTATTTTTTTAAATTTTTTTCTTAATTATTCTATCTCGACTTGTCTACAAAATAGCCGCTCTGGCAGTGTTGCCATCTCGAAAACCTGAAATCTCTATTCTGGCTCTTAAAATACCTCTTAAATGTAATTTAAAATCCACAGATTTCTCTGATTTTAGATTTGGAGGAAACCTCTAATGTTGGGTTCTGACCAAGTCATTAAGTTATCCTAATCATCACATAATAACCACGATCGTGACCTTAGACCCGATAGTAAATGCCCCTTCTCTAGTTCTTCTCTTTCCTTTGTTCTGAGGGCAACAAGTTAGGGACAAAAAAAGCCGTCAGAGGACGTAACTCTCCGATCTCTTTAATGAATACCGCACTGCCCAAATATAAACAAAGCTGTTTTCTAACGCGAAATGACGGTTTTTTTCTTTGTCTTTTTGATTTATAAAGTCGTAAAACGTAATAAAGGATAAGTTTATTTGTAAGATATAATATCGACTGAATACAGCTTTTCCTTTTCTAAAGAGTGATTAAATTCACAAATAAATTAAATTCAATTAGCTCTCAATTCAAATTTAATAATGAACGTTCATGTAAGATATAATTTCTTTCTTAGACAATAGCTTATTCTTATAATTAATAATTATCTGCATTAAAAATTGAATTCTGAATCTGAGAATAGATTTTCTATGCGAATATTATAAATATCATACATAACTTACTAGTAAATGTAAGATCAAAAAAAAAAATACTTTAATGAAATCCTAAGGAAATTTTCGAAGTTAATACTATTCGAAACAATACAAACCATCATTTCATAAGCTTTTTATTTCCAGTATTTTCATTTTGAATATTACATATACTGATTGTCGAAAAGCAAAATGAAAAGTGTTACATTAAAATAAATAAATAAATAAATAATATTTAATTAATTTAGCAGTTTGAATTCTGGTAAAAAAGAAAAAAGAAATAAAATACAGCTTATATTGCAGTAACAAAACAAAATAATACATACAGTAAAACCTCGTTAAGTCGTCAGCCGGATAAGTCGTCACTCCGTTTAAGTCGTCGTTTTCCTTTGGTCCCGACAAGGTCTCATACACAATAATGTAAAATAACCCTCCTTTACCCGTCACCAAATTTAGTTCTACTCCGGATAACTCGTCACCCTCAAAAATGGCCAAAAGCATCTTTCTTCTCCATTTTGCATGCCGTCGTGTTGTCTTTTCAGCTCCGCCCCTTCACTTTAAGAAAGCCAAGCCTTTACGGGGAATTTTCGACCATGCCTGTCACTTCATTCCTTTCCTACCCCTGCAGAGGATTTGGGTTCTTGGAATCTCGCTGCTAATCATTCAAAGCACACTTCTCGCTGCGACTCTGTCGCGTGTAGACGTTTTTCTTGACCGCTCCTGAGTGTGACTTCATTTCATAGCGAGTAAGACCCCGCTATAAGGGCTATTTTTTCTCTTGCAATTTCGTGGTTCGATTACGTTTTTAACATGCCAGGGAAACGAAAACTTACCTCGTTATCTTTTAAAGAAAAAAAGACTTAACTGCACTTTTTGAAAAATCAAATGTTTCGAAAACAGCTTTTGCCAAAGAACACCATATTCCCAGGACTACATTAAACGATATTCTAACATCGAAACAAGTAATTGAAGAAGCTGACTGCCAAGACAAAAGAAAGAGAATGAGGAAATCGAAGTTTGACGAGATCGAGGAGGTTTTAGTTCGATGGCCTAAAACATGCCAGATCGCAAAATGTGCCGATTTCTGCTATGATTCTCAAAGAAAAAGCCATGGAAATTGCTAAGGAGTTGAACATTGAAGATTTCGGCGGCAGCAATGGCTGGCCTTTTAAAACGATTAAAATGTGGTAACTATAAAAAGTGTTTTGTTTTTTTTTATTTTCCACTCATTCATTTGCATGAATTGATATCTGAAAATCTTGTTTTTCTCACCGATTCCTACAGCAATTCATGAAAATACTGTATTTCAATGTTTTTTTTTGTTTGTTTTTTTTTTTTCAAAAATTCCCACTCCGCCTAAGTCGTCAAAAATGTTTGGATCTCTTGAGTGACGACTTAACGAGGTTTTACTGTACAAACAAAATTACATATATTATAATTTTGATACTCACGGAATAAAAAACAAATTGTAAAGTATAAGCAATATTAGCAGCAAAGCCTGTCGGAAGACAGGCATAAAAAAAATCTGAAAAATCATTTTATTATCAACTACCAAATATAAAGTAAATGTAATCTAAATTCTGCGCTAACTTGTGAACGAAGCTTCTACGGCAAAAATGGTTTTGAGTTTCGAAATCAGCGTAAACAACTGAGTAAGTATGCCAAATTTCATTAAAATAGATGCAATGGTAACAAAATGATTTGGTTTTGAACGTATGTTTTGTTAGAATTTCAGTTGTCGAGGTCAGTTCCGAAGAATAAAATTTCATGGAAACAACATGGAATGACACAATGAACTAATATTTTCATCCAATTTGAGTACTTTTGATTCAAT
This sequence comes from Thereuonema tuberculata, assembly GCA_023159025.1. Classification (NCBI taxonomy): domain Eukaryota; kingdom Metazoa; phylum Arthropoda; class Chilopoda; order Scutigeromorpha; family Scutigeridae; genus Thereuonema; species Thereuonema tuberculata. The sequence continues at coordinate 75,489,137 of JAFIDM010009631.1, read as the reverse complement.
GATATCATTGAGAACCGTTGGATCTATCTTAATAGCTTAACTATTCGAGTTACAGACAGCTTATTGGGCTTTAATTCTCTGACAATTTGAAGATTTTTTAATTATCTTTCTTCAAGTAATGTAATAATAATACATTGTTCCATTACAATATTAAATAATGTAGATGTCATATTGTTTCCTATTAATGATTGTAACAACCAAACTCACCTTTGTATAATCTAAATACTGCGCTAACTTGTGAACGAAGCTTCTACGGCAAAAATGGTTTTGAGTTTCAAAATCAGCGTAAAAAACTGAGTAATTATGCCAAATTTCATTAAAATCGGTGCAGTGGTAACAAAATTATTTGGTTTTGAACGTATGTTTTGTTAGAATTTCAGTTAAAATTTCATGGAAACAACATGGAATGACAAAATGAACTAATATTTCATCCAATTTGAGTACCCTTGATTCAATGGTACCATTGAGAACCTTGGATCTATCTTAATAGCTTAATTATATCGAGTTACAGACAGACAGACGAAATTAGCAAATTATATAAGTTGATTATGAATAGTCTTTCAAATTAAGTGAAAATTGTTTTTGTGAATTTACTGATTATTTTTAAGGAATGTTTAAAAATTATATTTCTAAACTTTTGACAAAGTTTTATTTTATTTTTTTTTCATAATTATTTTTGAAATCTTCGGTGCAATTATTTCCAAAATTTACAGTGTAAATCTATTTTTTTTATATTATTTTTATTATTTAAGTTAAAGAGCATAAGGCTTTAAGATGCATGTTATCTACATTCGGAGAACAGTGAAATGAAATTTTTACACAAATTTAATAAAAATACATCAAGCAATTTTGACTCTTACGTATACTTTTTTCTAATATTTTATTCAGACATCTATAGTTGGATGGTATCTAAATGCAGTCTTGAATGTTTGCAAGAGGACCACTCGTCTCCGGAGCTGACTGCAATTTTTGCTCATAGAAACCTATGTTAAAAACACCAACTTCTCAGTTAAATTTTACCTTTATTTCTTAAATATCATTAATGAATATATTGTTATACATTTTGTATTATAACATATTTTTATGTTTTTGTTTTCCAATTATTTACAATAAATTTATAAAATATTCTGTATTTCGTAATTTTTCCTAATGACCGCCGTGTGTTTCGATTCGATAAAATTATTGGCAATCTGTTTTAAAGGCAATTCTATTTTTAAAAATGTAAAAGCAAAAAAAATGTTGGTAGATATTTTTTTCATTTGCTTTATTTTGTTTTTATTTGTTTATTTATTATTCATAGTGTGTGTAATAATATAATCATTATAAGACCATACACACCAATAAAAAGAAATAATTTTATAAATCAAGACATAATAACAGTGAGATGTTTCGAAGATTCATCGTCAGACTGTAAATAAATATAAAACGGAAAAACATAGGCTTATAACAGCCCACAATACAGAACATAATTAAGAATCATTTACATAATAATTCAAATTAACGCAAGTTATAATCTAACACACTTTTGATAGATAGTTCATTATTATAACAATTGGTAGTGCTAATAATTGACTCGAAGAATTTACGTATATAATCGTCCTTTTGTTGACCATAAACAATTGGCTTGTTTGTCATGAGCCTGTGTCCCGTATCCTTCTGATGTATTGCCGTTAGATATTTGAAATCTCCTTTTCCAATAGCAGTACAGTGTTCATTCATTCGAACATTAGTCTGTCTTTTTGTTTCTCTACGTATTTACAGTTAGGGCTTCCATTTTCACATTTTATTCCATAAATGATGTAGAACTTGTGCAAATTATTTACTTTCTTCTTGTTACTGTAAATTAACCTTCCAATGGTGTTATTTGCTTTATAAGCTAATTTTATGTTGAATTTTCCCAGTAATGGTGCTAATCCATCATTAATGTCCTCATCATGTGATATTGATATGTATTTGACTTCAGCTTTATCATCTTTATTGCTTCAGTATTTTTATTTTTATTTTTAATTTTACTGCTTAATATACCAATGGTATTATTCAAAAAATAGTATAATCATCAGGGTTCATTGCTACCATCGCCCCTCCTTTGTCACCTTTGGTTAATTTTATTGTATTACTTTTACTTAATACAGTAAGTTCTTCCAAGGCAACTTTTTCTCTTGGATTAAGCACACAATTAGTAAATCTCTTATGAGCTAATTTGTTTAACACTGTGCCTTTTTGTTGTCTTAACATTTTTTTTTTTAATCTTTATCCTTGACAAATCTTACTTGGGATTATATTTTGGTTGTGATGTCTGCACTATTAATTTTCTCTTTGCCTATGTTAAATCTTAAACCTTTATTTAACAACATAATCTGATCTATAGTGAAGTTATGGAAACTATCATTTATAAACCTCTTACCTCCGATTTTCTTGTTGCTGCATTTGTTGAGTTAACGGCCATTTTTTGATACTTAATTTAGCAAGTTTTTTGCAGAATGTTTGAGTTTGATGTTATGAAAAGTAGCAATTCCTATTTCAGCTGCAATTCTTAAACTTGTAAGAAATATCTCATCATTAGATATTGATCGTAATTTATTAGCTTCATATCTTTGCTGCCAATAAATTTATCTTATTAGCATTTTGGTGAATTCTTTCTTCACTCATCCTTGAAGAAAGAATTCACCAAAATGCTAATAATAATTGGCCCCAAAGATAAGATATGAAGCTAATAAATTACGATCAAAATCTTAATAATTTTAATTTTTTTTTTTCAAAACTCCTTAAGTATTTGTATGTAATCATACACATAAGCAATGAGATTATAGAAAAAAAATAGCCATAAATCAGTATGCAAATCATATAAATCGACCCTGAGTTTTCGGATTGAAAATTGAAGGTTCATTTATTCGCCGTATAAATGGATCCGTGTGTTTTACTGAAAATAATAATTTATGATGTTATTTTTAGATTAATTATTACCACATTTTGCCATTAATATTTCTATTAATGAATAACGTCCTTTTTGACCGCTACATGCCTGCCGCTTGTTTTCATCGTGAAGGAAAATTTCAGTAATAAAAACAAAAGACAGCATTCGTTACTGTTAGAAGCAAATGTTTTACATTTTCTGAAATAATTGCCGTAATATATAAAGAATGAAGCAATGAAATACAACAGCAATGGGCAATCTCGGAAGTTCAACGGAAATCGTAAATACTGAAGTTTATGTTATGTCATTTAATGATCATGTTTTTGTCTTTATCGAATAAGTTTTTTAAGCCTATGTAGAAGGTAATTTCCCATTTACGTTGGTAAATTTATTATATACATTAAATGTTATAGCACACAGCATTAATTTTGTTTTTCGTATGAAAGAGCATGCATAATGTTATTGATTTTTCAACTTTTCTAAATTCTAGACGTCATTATTAATTCCTTTCATTCTTGATTACCACATGTAATTTATATAATTTCTTATTTATAGAAGCGTCTTTGTTAATGTTCATATAAGTGTCTGTTGGAGACATTTATCCACAACATCGTTAACATCTTGCTTTTTTAATATAGACTAGAGTAAAAAGTGATCAACATATCTTAACATTATAAATCAGTATTGTAATTTGTTGTAATAATAATTTGTAAGTAGACCATACACAAATCCGCAGAATCATAAATATCCGTTTTTGTTGATAAGTAACATTTTTATGTCTGAAAACTTGATTCTCTTACAAGTTAAAAACAATCTACATATACAGTATTAATGGTTTGGCTGGTATTAATTTCTATTTCGAAAGACTTCAGTTGTCAGTTTCCCTGAAAGAACCGTTCAAATACTTCAGTACTCCGTGATGAAAAAAAAATATATCCAGTCAAATAAATTCGTATTTGTGTAATGTAATTTTTCGGATTTATCAGTAATGCCTTTAGAACTCTCAACTACTTTAAAATATTTTTTATATATATGTGCGTTAAAATAAGTTTTAGGTGTTTCAAAACATTCAGTATATATCTTGACGGTAACCATCTTATTATATAGGGCTTTTTTTTGGAATACTTATGACTGCTGTACACGCTCTCGAAAACTTGCCGTTTACTAGTTACAGCAGGGGAAAATGCCGACGCTTTACACGGGCGAGCGGCAAATCGCGTTTTGCTCTCGTTTAGGTCGCGATTAAAACTGCCTATCGCCGAAGCGACAAACAAGTTGATTTTGCAGTTTAGTTTTGCTAACAATCCTCAACTCATTTCACAGCAGAGTTAAAGAAAAAGATCCCGGATGAAGAGAATGTGGTGAATGAAGCTGGGGATTGAAATCACGAACAAACAATATCCAGATTTCAGCGCGAAGTTAACACTGTCGTATTTTTTAAATATTTTTTTCCTCGCCGCCATGGGCGCTAGTGTCGACTTGCTTCTAACATTTGCCTTAATTTAGAACTCGTCGTATTTAGAGCAAGTGTCATGTTTTTCTGGCAAGTGGGAGATTTTCGAGCGACTTGCCGGTTTCAGACAAGTTTTCAAGAACATGTATAGCGGCCAAGAGTTTTACGAACTATAAGTAACAAGTGATGCAATTAGAACGTAATTAAGTGCTTATTTAAGTCTTTATGTTATCTCTAACAGTATTAAGTCCTTAATTATTCTGTAATCTACCAGTAACTGATTGATGTTAAAATTTATTTTGTATGCATTTTTTTTTTAAATTTTTATTTCAAATGCATTTATCAGCCTTGTTTAGATTGAAAAACAATCTAAATGATTGTTTTTCAGTTCTTCAGAAAAATAGAGCTAAAAAAAAAATAGATTCCATTGGGCAGATATTCCTTCTTTAATGTTTTTTTTTCCTTTTCTAATTGATAATATTGGGTGTCTTTCCCCCCAGTTTGTTTTTATCGATGTCTTCAACTTTAATTGTAGAATAAGTCCACTTTTTGAGTAATTTTGGTTTTGTCATTTTGCATTGTCGCCAAAAAAATAATGTTTCACTAAAGACAATATTGGACAAGAAAATTTCAGTTGGCGAGTCAACTTCAAAATATGGTATGGTAATAGCCAAAACAGACAGACTGTAGTCCAAGCTTATCGGTAAACTCTTAGCGTTTCTAGATGAACAGTTGTTTATTTATCGTGTTAACAGCTCTTTAATAATTTAAAGCAGTGGTCGGCAACCTTTTGTTGTAAAAGGGCCAAATATGTTATGTGGGGATTACTGCGGGCCGCACTTGGGCCAAAAATTTTAACACCCAAAAAAAAAAAAAAAAGGAAAATCTTACTTTAACAACCAAAAAAAATTCCAACACGCCCCGCGGGCCGCACCGAAACGCTTCATGGGCCGCTGGTTGCCGACCGCTGATTTAAAGAATGGGTTGCTTTTGGCCCTTAACTCACCTAAGGATTCCAATTGTGCTAAAACCCATTGAATAAGTACCGTCTATTACACTTTCAGCTTGTTTTTGAGTAATCATGGTTTAATATTTTGGCTGCTTTTTGACCCATAGTTCTTTGTAGGTCCGATTTAGACCAAAATTACTAGAGGGCTCTTTTTAATAGCTCAAATCTAAAAATTAAGTTGCAGCTTTGTAATTTTTTATAAATAGTTTTTACGTTATTTTGACGGATTAGTTCTTAAGTTTTCATGGACGGAAGGATGAACTTGAGTGTTGTAACCTAATATTATATTTTAAAGTTCTGTTTCAATCTTTTTTTATATATTATTAAAGGGATTAAAAAAGTTATTAAAATGATTATAAACGGAAATACAAAATAATCAAAAAAGCTCAACAAAGTTGAAATGTACAGAAGAGGCTTTGAGTCTTCTATAAAAACATTTTCTTATTTTTTATTTCTGTGAGATTACTAAAAAACGAGATTTAAAGATTGGCACCATCGAAAGTTGGAGAGCTTTTAGCTAAAATGCATAGAATAAACATGTCAGCAGACAGGACATAAAGCATATAACTATGTCGGTTGCGTCACTAAAATTAAGATTTGAAAAGTTTCTACAAATTAAACTCTTTAATATGATAAGATCTTGCTTTTTTTATTAGTCACTTGTAACTTCTTTTTTTTTTTTCTTTATTTTATTCATTGACGGTTAGCTTTTATGTAATTCCAGTATTTTCTATTGTACTCGTTTTAATCCCTGTTTTTAATTCTTCATTTTCTCCATTAATGTTTCAACGATCTGTTAATAGTTAAACTAAGGCGCAGTATTTTTTTTTTCATAATAAAGTTTCATTTGAAAGTTAAGTTATCTGTATTTTTCTTTTCTTTGCACAGTGTTGAAGATGGAAAATAATGAAAAATTGAATTAAACATGATGTTAATTTTACGTTATTTTTGAATGAGTACTTATCAAAATATAAACATGAAATATTTCATTTGTTGGACACATTGTTTGCCATCAAAGACTGCTTAATCGTCTTATTTATCATTGGAAAAGAAATTACCTGCCAAAACTATTAATTTAGATTCTCTTCAGTTTTCTTATTTATGTCAAAAATGCTTGTATAAAGAAATAAATGAAGTTTGAAGTGGTGATAGGACATTATTTGCTTGCATGCTTGTAAATATCACACTCACCACACTCTTTGTAAATATCTCAATATTGTTGCCATAGCAATTTTCCATTAAAAAAAATCAAAACAAAAAAATAAAGGAAAATCACTAACATTACCCTTCATTCAAAACCATTTAGGCTAATTGCATTAAAAAATAAATAAATCAAAATAATAACTAACAACATTATAGATAAATAATCAAGAGAAATAAATGTTTTTTCGTACTAATTTCAGTGGGAAAAGTTATTTCTAGTAAAACTAAAGTAATAAGTTCCTAAGCATTTGGTTTAATTTTCTTTTTCTGAAAAAAAAATAAAAAATAAAATAATTAAAAAGGTATTAATTCAAGATCGATTTGGAATTGTCAGTCTATAACGTAGCTCCCACTCACTCTTATTGATTAATAGCCAGCTGCCAAAAATCACCCATTATCGAATAATAAACATTTCACTGAAAAATTCGCTTCAAATTAGCGCGAAGATTAATTTTGTTTCTGGACTTATTGCTCTCAAGGACTTTTTTACTTTTTACCGTTTTTCACTAATACTTGTACAAATTTGATTTTTTAATGAACCTAAAGTTCATTATTTTGACTAATTAAAATAATAAAAAATTAAGGAAAAAAATACAAATAAAATTTCAGTGGAATTGGATTATCGAATAAAACTGGGCTTGTGTAAAAAATTTTCAACTGAAATCTTGTTTTTTGTGGTTATTCTTATAATAGAAGGACATGAGCGTTTTTCTTTTATTTTTTACTAAAACAATCATCCAATTCTATAGTAGGTATGCGCACTAAATAAATAAATAAATAAATAAATAAAATAAAATAACATCCACTGAATACTAAAGCCACTGAATTGTGTAGTTTTGAGGAAAAAGCGAAACTTTCGGTTTGTATTGGAGTTGAGTATGGAATCTCCCTCCCATTACTACTGATATAGAATTGGTAATAAAATTTACTTCAACAAATTGATTCAGAGTGCTGATACTTCAGCAGTGAATGTTTAAGAAATATATAATATTCACAGATTATTAATGCTAATGATGCGAGATAGAAAATTTCATGGAGTGTAATAACGAGTAATTCCATAATTTAAAGGGCCAATTCGATTGTTAAATATATATTTTTGTATGTTGGTTAGTTTTCTTAAAATTCTGTAATTTTTCAAAATAATCTTTATAAATAAATAAATAAATTGAAGATTAGGTAAAATCAGCAGAATACATGATCATACCCTCAAATCACATCCTTTTGATTTGAAGGATTGGCTTAAATTCAACACATCAAAAAATTGTTTGCAAGATAAATTTCAAGATAACAGATTTTATAGATTACAAATCTAAGGGAAAATTAACAGTGAAGGCTTTGGCAAATTAGATAACATAACGAAACTGAAACTAAAACTATCGTTTTGATAATATATAATGAAAACGGTAAGTTACTATTTTACTAGTTTAAAGTTTAGATAAAATTCATAAAATCTGGTTATGTTATAAAACAAATCCAAAAGTTAAAAATTCACTTGACAACTATATCAACTTAGGAAAACGCTACGAACTTCAAACTTGGCATGAATATACACCTCAATATACAGGGTGATTCAAAAGTCGCGCGACATAGGACAAGTCCGGTATTTCTGCAGATACCGAAAAAACGATATAGAGCGAAATTGTTGGAAATACGTTTGTTAAATCATGAGCTTAATTGTTGCGACATAAGATTCACCATTCAGGTTAATTATTGAATAACTTTATTAGTCTGCTTGAAATCACAAACTTAACAAAACAAAATGACTGTGAAAATGGCAAACTGAAACAAAAAAATGAAAAAAAATAAAAATTCAACATCAAGGTCACACCTTCTTATGTGTGTTGTAGCTGCCTCTTGCTTACAACTTAGACCTTCGTCATAAAGCAGTTTCGGGAACGCATCTTTGTTAATATGTCCATTAACAAGACCATTAAAAGTCAAAGATACGTTCCCGAAACTGCTTTATAACGAAGGTCTAAGTTGTAAGCGAGAGGCAGCTAAAACATAGCTACGACACAGGGCTACTTTTCGAATATAATGGATGATTCAAGTCACGAAGCAGTATAGCAAGTACAATTTCCTTAATTGTTCCTGTTTAATTTCATATTTAACATTTATATCGTTGTTATATAAGAAATTACATTCTTATGTGCTTTCTGATTTTAATGGTTTTCTAATTGATTTTGAACAAAATTAGTAATCTAGTACAAATTAGATTATACATATCGAACACGCATCAGGAGGGATGCTTCTTTGACTGTTGGCTGGAATCTCATATTTTACACTACACTATACTACATACAGTATATACACAATACAATATGGCTATTAATTTACAGCACTGAACTATTGATATGGCCCATTTGACAACTACTGTATGATTGCATTTTTAAATCAACAGTAGAAATAAATAAAGAAAAACAAATGCACATGTTTTCTGTAAAAGACACACATTTGTCTTCTTTCCACATGTGTTTGCACATGTGTTTTCTTTCCACATGTCCTCCATTGCGTTTCATGCATAATTCACAGCTTCCCTACATATTTCCATATTATGGAATAATAGCTGCTGGATGTTATGTATCATTTGAATGATTTTCTCTTTCGGCTTCTGCACTGTGGATTGAGAGTTTTCCCGGAACACCATTCCTTCAGAATGCCCCACGCATCCGGTGACATTAGATCAGGTGAATGGGAAGGATATGGGACCGATCAAGTATTATGTAAGCACATTTTTAGTCATTTTATACCCCTACCCAATCTTGTAAGCAAAAATAAGCAAATGCCCTCCCCCTCCCCTCTCTTGTGCTTTCGTAAGATTTGACAAATCATTAATAGTAAACATCACTGAACCATAAATTAAAACAGTCAAAATTACATGATATTCACTCCTGCATTAAAATATAACAAATTAAATATAAAAGTACATATGAAATACTGAAGAAAAAGTCTATCTCGCGCAGTGCACTCTCTCGCGTTCATGTTTGTTTGTCTTACATAAGCATTGCTCTGATCCCCCGCCCCCCGTCAGCAAAAATAAGCAAAGCTTGAACCCAACACCCCTTTGAATGCTTACGTAATACTTTTCTCAAGAAAAAGTAAATAAACAACAGGATGATTTGGTCTTGTTAGTCCCTTAGCTGACCTTCATGACAACGGTAGAATACAGGTTGAGAATACTGTATCAGGCTTTTTAAAATGGATTGCTGTATGCTACTGTTTTATTTCTTGGTATATCTTATTTTTAAATCCTTCAGATAATCCAGTCACTAGAAAATCAAGGAATTTAAATCAGGCGAAAATGGTGTATGGTGAAAATTATCCTTTTCAGCTTCACCACATTTTGATAGGTGCATCATATGATGGAAATTTGGGATTTCACTTTGTTGTCGATTGTAAGTTTGTTGATCTCTATACACTGAAATATGATGGGCCAACTGGAGACCTCCAACTTAGCTCCAGTTCAGAGTATTACGGTTCCACAATATCTCTTTATCAGATTGTATATCTTAAATCAATTTTAACGTGTGTTAAAAGCTTGTCAATAAAATAAATAAAAAAAAGAACACACAACAACCATTATAGAAGCATAATTGCAAGGCGTGGAGTCTTTCAAATCCCATGGGATTCATCTTCGGCACAATAATTCCTTAAAGGTTCCACTTAAATACAAAAATTAACCAATGAAATAATTTAACATAATAGAAGTCATTTGGTAGTATTTCAACCAATCCTGTCAAACCTCTATCAACCAAAAAAGAAATTAAAAAAATAAATAAAATAAATAATGGGATTGAAAATACAATCATGTAATAATTAATTTTCTTTTCTTAACAATTTCATTTTTGATTCTTTTTCTAATTAAGGAAGAAAATTTACCAAAATTACCATTATTCAAATAATATTGGATATTGTTATTGGGTAAAAAGGAATTATATGAACCTAACATTTTAATAAATAAAGATTCTATAGTTTCTCTACCTATTTGGTTCTTGAACGTATCAATAACAATGCATTCTTCAAAACCTCCAATGTGCCCTTTCATATATGTACGTCTGGCTATAAATGAACCATCAATATTTCCTGTTTTGATACAACTACGGTGCTGCCCAAACCTTTTCTTTAAAGTTTGACCACTATTTCCAACGTAGAAACAATCTTCATTAACACAAGGCACTAAATAAATGCAGCCTTTTTTTTCCAATATACAGTAAAACCTCGTTAAGTCGTCACCCGGATAAGTCGTCACTCCGCTTAAGTCGTCGTTTTCCTTTGGTCCCGACAAGGTCTCATAGACAATAATGTAAAATAACCCTCTTTTACTCGTCACCAAATTTAATTCTACTCCGGATAACTCGTCACCCTCAAAAATAGCGAAAAGCATCTTTATTCTCAATTTTGCCTGCTATCTTTTCAGCCCCGCCCCTTCACTCTAAGAAAGCCTAGCCTTTACGGGGAATTTTCACGTGGGAAATTACACACTTCTCGCTGAGACTCTTATCAAGAGTAGACCTTTTTCTTGACCGCTACTGAGTGTGATTTTATTTCATAGCGAGTAAGCCCCGAAAATTTAAAAGCGATCGACATTGTTTTTCTTCCTCCAAATGTAACTGCACTTCTTCAGCCTTTAGATCAAGGGATAATTCTTGACTTTAAACGAAAGTACAAAAAAATGCTTGTAAAGGACATGATAAAAGCCTTGGATAGGAACGAAAAGCTAGAAGTTGTGGTTTTAGATACGATTAACTATGTGCACAAAAGTTGGAGTCCCATTTCATTACAAAGTGTTTCGAATTGTTACCAGTAATCAGCACCTTCATCAATCAACACTGTTGGATTATTTTAATGCCAGTAAAAGAAAATAAAATGTGGTAAGTATAAAATGTGTTTTTTTTTTTTATTATTATTTTCCACTCATTCATTTGCATGTATTGATTTCTGAAAATCATCTTTTTCTCTACAGCAATTCATAAAAATACTGTATTTCAGTGTTTTGTTTTTTTTCAAAAATGCCCACTCTGCTTAAGTCGTCACTCCGCTTAAGTCGTCAAAAATGTTCGGTCCCTTGACTGACGACTTAACGAGGTTTTACTGTATCTTTTTTATTTCTTTCATGCTCAATAGGATAAGTTAACTTATTATCCAAACGGTATCCCAGGTTGATGGTATCCCGATCCTAAGAATATCTTCTGTAACCGTTTATGCAGAACAGGATGGAATGGAAAAGTGGCCCAAACAATACCATTTTTATCTTTTTTTGGCAAAGGATTGTAAATGTGATGGACAGTTTTCGAAATGGATAAATTCACTAATTTTTCAGGATAGCCACAACTAAGAAATTCTTTTTTGATTTTTTCAATGTGTTTATTGAACAAGTATTCTGACGATGAAAGGGAAAAGCCTTTTCTAACTTTCATATTGATTAGATTTAATTTTGCAGAAGGAGGAATAGCTGAAGAATACAGAGTAATATTAATACCTGATGTAGGTTTTGCATATGGCTCAGTAATGATAACATTGTTGTTATCTATTTTTACCATTACATCGAGGAAAGGTAAACAACCCTCGCTGTGTTTTTCAAGTGTAAATTTGAAATCATTATCGATGGAATTAAATTGATTCAAAATAATTTCCTCTACATGATTTTCGGCAATAATAAAGATATCGTCAACATACCTCTGGTAGAAATATGTTGAGTTATCAAAAAGAGTGAAATATAAATATTCTAAATATTGCATAGAAATTTCGGCCAATATCATGGATGAAGTAAGGCCCATAAACAATCCACGATATTGTAAGACAATATGACCATTTGCAGAAAAAAATTGGTTAGCGAATAAAAATTCAATTAAATAATGTAAGTCTTGTTTATCCTTTGAATCAAAATAAAAGTCTAATACCTTAATCAAAAAACCATGATTAATGGAGGTAAAAAGGTCCTTCACATCAATGGACAATAAAGTACTATTATTTTTTATTTTTACAGTTTTCAAATTTTCGCAAAAATCTTCACCATTTTTGACGTGACCAATACAACTGTTTTTATATTTCTGTAATTTATCGGCCACCATCTTAGAAATCTTTAAAATTAGGGATTTCGCACAGTTAATGATAGGTCCAGTGGGAAATTGATTATTGTTATCCTTAGGCTTATGAACCTTGGGCAAGATTCTAATTTTTGGAAAGACATATTCCTCATTTAATATTTCATTATCAACTATGTCTTTATCTAAACCAATATTACTAGCCAAATATCATACATTTTTTCGAATTTTCCTCTGGACCTGATCCAAATTACAATCAATAATTTTATAAGTATCCTTGTTATAAATGTGAGAATTAATCATATCCTTATAATCGTTAGTATTTAAGATGACTATTTTACCTCCTTTATCAGATTGAACAATAGTAATATCAGTATTATTACGTAAATTCTTATAAACTTTAATTTCTAAGGGCGATAAATTACTGTTTTTATATTGACCCCTATCACTCATAGCCAAGGCCCTTATTTGTCTACGTATATTGTATATCTTAGAAAATGTTCTGTCTTGCCGAATGAATCTGCAGATTTAAAGATGACCAATATGTACAGTTATGTCTACATTGAGCTTGAATATTATCCTTATTGGAACTAAGGCAGTTGTGTTTACTAACTGAGCATATCCTCGTTCTTCTCTCTTTGAAACTTGGCCTTGTTCACCTCCATTGCAGATAACAGTTTTAGCAGATTAGCTTCCCATTTCTCACATTTTAAAATCCTACTGTCTTTTTTTCCCCCCTCGTGTGATTTTAACATTATAATAGAAATTTCTTCATTTTTCGAAGAGCAGCGTATGTTTGCTCGATACTTGCGCACATTTTCCACAGCAGCGTCGTCTCAGAATTTATCACGGTTTCTGGAAATTGTTAGTCGAATTTGAATCTTTCTTGTAAATTCCCATTCTTTGCACTCGTTATATATTTTTGAATTTTCATTGTCACTTCGAAATTAATTTGCATTGTTTGAATGTTAAGCACCAATTATAATACGCTTAATAATCCGGAAAATTTGGAAACATTGCACTTTGCTCTCCTTTGTTTTTCTAATGTTTGTAGGAAGCTCTGAACATTACAATGAAATGAATAGTACCTAATGAAAAATGTTGAAAACACGTTATTTTTACTTATTTGGCAAACAAAGATTTAGACAATAGAAAGAGGAAAATGTAAAAATGTAGAGCAATTAAAAAAATATAAAAACAAGTGTAATAATTTATTTCTTATAATACTTTTAAAACATATGGACTTGGATTTGAAAATTTCGTAAACTTATCACCGTTTTAGATTTTTTTTAGGTTTATTTTTTAAGATATCACATGACGTACAGCAAATTTTCAAAAAAGCAAGATACTCGGTGGAAAAGAAATGCCCGTTATCTCACTGTTATACGCTCTCGGAGACTTTTTAAAGTCATCAGTTCGTTTATTGTTGCCTATTTTGTTTCTTAAAATAGACCAGTTTAACACTAACATCACAGTTTACAGGAAAATAATTTGAATTTAGCCTATTCATTCAGACCATTGCATTGTAGTACTATTTGCTTTAACTCTTCAAAATATATAATTAAAAATTATTATTTTCTGTGTTACATGTATTTATGTATTTTTCACAAGATATGCGCCCTTTTAATCTGAATGGAAAAAAAAAAAATACTGGTCTAGTTAATCTGAAATCTTGTATCATCAGTTACGGATAAACAAGTTTGTATGTTGAAACTTTCCAAACCCAATGTCAGTGAATAACAGATTAAAATATTTTAGTAACATAAAAATCAAATTTTATAAAAATTTATTAATGGTTATATACAAAAATAGGTATTAAAAATTGATACGTTTTACATATTTGTTAAGAAGCAGTAAAAAATGAAAATATGTAATGTAAAGGAATGACCTACATGGGATACATTGTAAGCAGAACTATCAGTGTTTTTTCTATCAACATTCGGTATACTTCATTTTGTCTGAATATCCGTAAACAAAACTAATATCAGATGCGATTTCATGTCCTCCTCCTTCTTCCCCTTCTTCATCGAGGATGGTAGGCGGATCTCTTGAGAAGTGATGCGGACAAAAGGGACATACATATCTTGACGCCATTACTGCCGTACCGATGCTTATAGACATAATTGCTAATGCTAAAGAAATTAGTGACGAATGGATACTTATACGTACGAAATCAGTTACACATTCAGAATCCATTTGAAGCATGGTTGAAGAGGGCAACCTTCCAGGTCGTGTATCTGGTACTTCTCGCAGTGGACATCTTACAATAGATCCACTTATTACTAAAACAACGACAGCTGCCGCTATGCTTAGGGTGGATAAAATAACCGAAACGAAGCTACACCCAGAACGGCCAATTGCATTCATTCCGCTGACTACTGCAGCTATTCCTGCTGCAACAGCTGCTATACCAGCCACTATTGCAGCAGCTGCTTCAATCTCTTTTCTCAGGATCACCACAATCATGGCAGCTCCATATATCGTTAGTCCGAAGCCAATCAGCGACGAACCTGATAATATATAAAAAAAAATAAAAAAAAACAACTTATCAGTTGTTTTAATATGGTATATGAATTGGGTTTATTCAAGATAAATACAATATTAACAATAACTTACATATTTCGGAAATCAATAGTTGTTGAATATTCTAATAAAAAATGCCGAGTTAGTACTTTATGAAGGGATCCTAGATTTACTAATTTATTTTCTTTAGCAGTTTTATTGAAATTCACACTATTACCGATTTAAAGAATGGGGCTTATTACTATTACTTTGTCTAAACAATCAATAGATAATCTAAAAAAAAAAAAAAATTATCTAAAAAATGAAAATTATCTTTTTTTTTCTAATTAATTAGCTAACTGTTGATGGAAACTCATTTGTTTGGAAATAAGTTCAAATTACAAATATAGTTAATAAATAGTTATCATTTTATATATTGTTAATTTTTTATATAATTATCTTGTGATAGTACATGCATTTTAACTTTTAAGTTTCCCTTTCTTATTCTCTGTAAGATTGTTTGCATTAAGTAGACTAAGTAGATTAAGTGTAAGTAGAATAAATTGTGTTAAGTAGAATTGTTGCATGCATATAAAATTGCATAATAATTAATCTTCGTAATTAGAATAAAAACTCTACTTACTAATTCAGTAAAACCTCTCAAATCCGGCCTAATGTGGCGCCTAGTAGGCCGGATTACAGAAAAGCCGGACTACCGAGAGTGTTCTTAAAATAACTCAATAGCTCAATTTTTGTAAAGACATAATGCCAGGTTTAATTAATTTAACCCCATTTTCATAATTTTGCACTCAAATGTTTATTAAAAACAAAACAAATATGCTTTTTCCGACACAAAGCGAGCTCTAGTGATATTTGTTCTGCATATCCCCTGCATCCAATCTCCTTAACGCATTAAGCTTCTGTTCCATAGTGACAAAGTTTTTCTTTCTTTTTTCACTCGTAATGAATACGCGTGGATAGGGAAACGAATTTAGTTATTAAAAAACAAATTTTTACTCAGGACAAGCCGGATTACCGAGGGCCGGATTTGAGAGGTTTTACTGTATATTTGAAACCTACAATTTTTTGTTAGTATATTTTTTAAATACTTTTGTTCTAAAAAATATTACCTAATGTTAGAAGCTCATACGATTTTCTGTATCTTCTGTACTCTCTCCTTCTTCCTCGAAAAACCTACGAAGAAATGTAACTAATTAAATCTTAAGATAACTTTATAAGTTTTTGATAACTTTATATGTAAAGAAGAAAACTAAAGGCATATCATTTTATTAAAGCGTTTAACGTTTTTACATTGAATATTGCTTTCTTAGTATCTCTAACGTATTATTATTATTTTTTTTTCATTAAATTCTCCTTCCTCACAGTTCTCCATCTGTTCAAACCTTCTTCAATATTAAACATAGGATATCCTATTGGCAAATAAACGATAAGGTTAAGTCATTGATTATAAAAGATACGAATTGCTGTTAATTTCCTTTTCTAAATCCTACAGGATTACCATAGGTATCGATAATTATTGTTTAAATGAATATTACATTTGTTACTGACAGTGTAAGCATTAATTGAGTTTATCTTGATAGGAGGTCTGCATAGATCGAATCTAGACATTGTGACTAAATGCGTTAATATAAATTTAATATTAATAAGAACATTGTTGTTTGAGTTACCTTACCTGTAAGTTCCTATTATATATTGACATACACACATCATTAGAAACAGTCAAATGTGTTCTTGGGAATTCAAAACATTTATTTTTGTTACATCTAGAACAATATTATCAAAGAACAATATGGAGAAAGTAAAGAAATACAGCTAATAAGAAATATTTTGTGCTTTTATATCGTTTGCACGTTTAGTAAGCATTCTCAATCACTCAATCAAGCGATATGGTGAAAGTAAAAAAAAAAAAAATGGGTGATATATTAAACATAAACCGATTGCTATTCATTGTTAATCATTACAGTTTCCTTATAAGCAAGAATATCATTTTTTCTAATTGGGCAATTTAGAATAAAAAATAAATAACATTAATGATAAATATTACTTAATTTAGAAATAAAAAAAATTAATTCATAATTCATTATTTCTTTTTAAGCTCGTCACACAACCTCAAAATTGCCGAAGAAACTTTGAAAAAATCCTTTGAAAAAGAAGAAAATAAAACACACAAAAAGAAGGAAATTCACAAATAATTTTAATTTTATTATTATATAATAATAATAATAATAATAATTTATTATACTTGATATGGGTACATTCCCTTCACAAGTGAGATTCGACCACCTTTTTACTTATACAATATTAGTAATACAGTTTCATTACTATTTATAAATATGTCTATAAAAAGAATAATAATAAAAACAAATAATAGTAGTAATATTACAAGATAACAATTTTTTTTTTTTATTCACTTAAATTACATAATTCAGTCCCATTAGGGATTAAAGAAAAAAATCCCTATCAACAGGTACTGTTGGTTTTACTACAATATCTTTTTAACAATTATATGTATAAATCATTCAAAGTTAAAATACTGAAAAAAAAAAATTAGTCATTCCTTTCAATTCAAGCAATTTCAATTTCCTTTCAATTTTTTTTTTTCACAATAATAATTCACTCAAACAATATTTTCCATCAAAATAGAACACAGAATTTTAGTTAAACCTGTCAATCAAACAATCAAACATTCAAACATTCTTTATATTTTTCACTCCCTTTTTTTACCCTCCTAATTTTTTTTCCCTCTTTTTATTTCAAACATTCTTTATATTTCTCACTCCCTTTTTTTACCCTCATAATTTTTTTTCCCTCTTTTTATTTATTTATTATTATTATTTTTTTTTTAAAAAAAACATATTTCCATTATTAATCAACATTGTCCACAATGTCCACAATCCATCTTTTTATCTCTTTTTACAAGTGATATTTTTTTATAATCTTTAGTAAGAATCCCATTCATATCGTTTAGAGTTTTTTCTATTATATATTTTACATTTCTTTCACCATATTCATTATTAATACAAGGATAGTCAAGTTTTATTCTATTGCAGTATCTCATATTATATAATGTTTTGTTCTCATCTTTTTTATTAATTATATCATAGAAATTTTTTATTATTATATTATATAAAATTTTTGTTTTGGATTAAGTATATTATATTTTAGTAAAATTTGTTTTCTCTTATTTATTTTGTTCCATATCTTTTTAGAAAAGATCAACTTTAGGACTTTGTTTTGTAATTTTTTTTATATTTTCCAAATGACTACTCCCTATGTTAGCCCATATATTCACTCCATAGTTTAATAAAGAATCAAAAAGTGCAAAATAAATTAAAATTTTTGTTTTTATTGGAAGAATATTTCTAATTTAGTAGAAAATACACTCATGGACAAAAAAATTAGCGCACCAAGAAGGAGTCGTCAAAATGAAACGAAAATTTACATACGTAATGACTACTTTGATATAAGTAAATGATTAGAAAATCAAAGAAAAAGGATAATTTATTTCAGAGAAAAAGGCAAAAGAACGGAGGAGTTAATACTCCGTTGGCCCCCCTCTAGCGCGAATGCAGGATGCGATACGATCGGGCATTGAGTTATACAAGTTCTGTATGATGTCTTGAGACATTTCGTTCCATATTTGCTGTAACCTTGCCTCTAGTTCGTTCAAACTCGTGGGATGCCCAACTCGTCGTCCCAAATGATCCCAGATATGCTCGATTGGAGACAAATCTGGGGATCGGGCAGGCCAAGGAAGGGTAGTAACAGTGCGGAGACAGTCTTGTGACACCCTTGCCGTATGAGGCCGAGCATTGTCTTGTTGAAAAATGGCTCCTGGGAGCCGTTGCATGAGTGGCAACACATGTGGTTGCAGGATTTCATGAACATACCGCTGGGCTGTCATGGTGCCACGGAACAATACTAGGGGTGACCGTGTATTGTAGGCAATGGCACCCCATACCATCACACCAGCTGTGGGAGCGGTGTGTCGCTGTACAGCAAAGGCAGGATTGAAGCGTTCACCAAGGGCTCTCCACACACGAACACGATTGTCATCACTGCCGAGATTGAATCTGGATTCGTCGCTAAAGACGACCGGATTCCATTCCGCTGCAGTCCAGTTTCCTCGTGCGCGGCAAAACTCCAAACGGAGGCGTCGATGGGTGGGCGTCAAGGGCAGCACACGTAATGGGCGCCGCGATACCAACTGTCCTTCAGCCAGGCGCCTTCGTATGGTTCGAGAAGACACAGCGGCCCCTAGTGAAGGTGCTACCTGTGCCTGGATGGCAGCCGATGAAGCAGTTGGCTGTACGCGTGCATTTCTGACTATGTGGCGGTCTTCTCGACGACTGGTCTGTCGAGGGCGTCCTGAGCCTGGTCTTCGTGTACATGACATCTCTCGGGTCCACTGGTCCCAAAACCTCCTCACAACACAATCAGAGCGACCTAATTGACGAGCTACTCGCCTAGCTGACCACCCAGCTTCCATCATCCAGACGATTCTCCCTCTCTCAAACTGCGACAACTGCGTATACTGTCTTCGAACACGGCGTAATGGCATGTCTACCTCAGCTCTTCCTGTGTAAATTATTCAGCACACTCAAACAAGCTTTGGTTACCTGTTTTATACTCCACAGAGTACGATGTTCAACGCCCTCTACCGGCTATACGTAATGCGCAATCACGCTGCATTTCTAATCATTTGCATATCTCCCCGACATGTACCTTCATTGAAAGTTTCATTACGATCCCGCAATTATTTCTTGGTGCGCTAATTTTTTTGTCCATGAGTATACATGTGGTTACATATAGCTTTTTATAAAGAATATTTAAATGGTTATCCCAAGTAAAGAAATCGTTTATAATTATACCTAAATATTTAAAAAAAATTATTATATCAATCCTGTTACAAAATTTACAATTTATACTATATCCATGTAAGCAATCATGCGTATGTATGATGATATTTATATTGTTATCTATTTTTTTTTGGGGGGGGGGGGGTTTAATAAGTATTCCTTTAGTTTTCTCATTATTTAGAACAAGTTTGTTATCATGTAACCATTTTTGTAAAGTATTAAAGTTATCTTGAAGAGTTTTATTTGCATTTTCTAAATCAGGACCTACTGTATATATTATTACTTCCTCTTGCATATATATATCGAATGGCCAAACTCGAATGATGCATAATTTCGAGTTTAGCGATGCAAAGATTTCAATTAATCATTTGCAATTTAGAAATTTAGAGCGTAAAGAATATAAGAATAAAATTAACTTATATTACTAAACATTCATGAATGTAATTCGAAGCCGATACATTCACAGAAACAGTTTTTTGAAATTATTGGGATTTTATGTTTCAGAAAGCTGTCCGGCTTAGCTATATATATACTGCAATCCTTTATTAGGGGAAAAAGATCGTTTAGAAAGATTATAAACAATATTGGTCCTAAATTTGATCCTTGGGGCACTCCAATAACAATAATATTAATAATATTTAATTTTGTTATTATAAATCTGATTAAGCACTTTTGAATGTTTGCATTGCGAGCTTAGAGGAAAAATGCAGCACAATTTTATTTTAATAATAATAATAAAAAGGTTTGAAGAAATCATTTGAAGCAGAAGTTATGATACCTGTAGTTCTCTCTCATCTTTGGACAGAATAGAGACCGGTTGTATTAGATAGTGATAATCACATCCTTGACTTGCTTAAGAAGTTTGGTGTTAATTACTTTGCGAAATATTTTGCGAATGAACCTGAGAAACATTAATGTTTGCTATTTCATTGTTATCAAATAGATATTTTAATAAATTTGCATTTTAATTTTTTTCTCTTGTGTTTTTTTATTTAAATATAGTTGTGTTTTAACGATCTTTGCATTACCGACAAGCCAAGACAAGAATGAAATAGAACGTGATCACTATTTCATTTGTATTTTCCGTCTATCAAACCATGTCACCATTTTCATCTGTTCCAAACTTGAACATCTTTCATAAAATCTTCCATACTGTTCCCAAGTTGCCAAACATTGACAGTTATAAAGAGACTTCACAATCAGATACCTCCATAATAAAGTAAAAAAAAAAAACAAAACATATATATATATATATATATATATATATATATATATATATATATATAAAATATAGAATTCATCACCTCAATTTCTGGGGATCTGAAACCATCATTTCCTCTTTTTTTTTTTCCAGAGACTTTCAGAAACACTTAGAAAAAGATGCAATTTTTCCTCATACTCTTGATACATATGTTCTGATTGATTAATACATGAATGTAAGTTTGAATATTGGTCTGTATTTAATTTTTATGTTAGATTTACGTTTTTTTTACGAATTTTTACGTTTTATTTTTGTTTTTTATTATTTATTTTATTTGATGGGTGTTAACCCTTTACAAGTGAGATTCTCCACCTTTTTTTCTTTTACAATATTCGTAATAAAGTTTCAGTTTTGTTTTTACTTATATTTACGCAAAAGACTATTAATAATAATATCCTTATTACATTATAATCGTAACATCATAAATAACCGTAACATTATTAATATATAAATTTATTTACACCTCTTATTTATTCTTTCTTATCTATATCCTCTAAAAATACTTTAATATATTTACATAATTCCTTATTAATTCTATTTTGATTTAACTGTGTAATCCACCATCCACTCCTATTGGAAATTTTTTCGGTTTCTAACATCTTTCTTTCTTCTTTCATATTTTCACATTCAAAAATTATATGGTTCCAATCCTCTAAGCTATTGCATCCTAACCTACAGTTCCTTTCTTCTTTAGTTAACCAATATTTACCTGACTTCCAAATACTACCAAATCTAATTTTAGTGTATATTTCTCTCCAGTAGGAGTGGATCACTTTTTATTTTTATTTGCCTAATTCAGAACTATTTTAATACATTAGATTTTTTTTTTTTGGTCGGTGTGGACCATTGGCGTACAGAGGGGGTTGGTAGGGATGAGAACCCCTCTGTTGCATCCGAAAATGAAAAAAAAAAAAATCTTCGATTTTGGACCCTTTTTTTTTTTGGTTGGAAAGTTAATTGGTCCGTGTATAAACCCCGTCCGTCCACCCTATCTGAGAAAGGACACGACGTTTTATTTTTTTTGGATGAACGACCATCATCATAACCCCTCCCATTCCAAAATCCTGGGTACGCCTATGGTGCTGTGTTAAGTTGAGTTTCACCAGATTTTGATTTATGAGGGGCGTTCAAAAAGAAACGAGCCGGAAGCCGAGGAACAGAAACCAGTACAGGTATGTCAGAAGTATTGGCCCTGGCTGTTGAGGCACTTGTCCCACTGCGATACAAGGCGATGAATGGCTGTCTCGTAAAATTATCGGGGCTGCGTTGTGAATTTCAAAAAAACCAGTTCACAACGTCGTCGTCCGACATGAAGCCTATGGGAAGCCTATGCAGTGAAGGGACATGCAGTGTTCACCGTACACTTGTGACATTCTTCGATGAATGTCCGTTCCCCCTACTCCTTCTGCTGTCAGAAAACGAACAACACCTCTTTGCTCTTCTTTAGACGCCTCCATTGCACTGTTTCACTGCTTACAACGTGAATGACCTCGTTGGACGATTGACGCATGCTTCTGCTAGCTTTTAGTCACGTGACTTGCACCCGTGACCCTCTAGCGGCGTACTGTGAACTTCGCACTAACTCGTGTCGGAACCAATCTTGGTTACACATGCAACGATATTATCCTTCTGTCACCGGTTTGCCCATTACACACTCCGGCTCGTTTCTTTTTGATCGCCCCTTATAAATAGGTCAATTCTAAGAGCTTCTTTGCTGAAAGACTTACATATCCATCAGTAATATCCAAATTTCAGATTTAGTCGTAACGTTTCGATTCGAATTTAATTAAATAGTTAGATCAAATAATTGGCAATTTTAAAGTACATATGCAATCTATAGGTAGACCTGTAGATTTACTGTAGGTAGATCTGAAATTTCATTAATTTTGTGTAATTTTTATCTTCTCGTAAGTGATGGGCATCATTATGTTTCTTTATAGTGGAGGGAATAAAATATGATGCTTAGATAATAAACCAAACAAGTAACTGTTTGGGGAGTTGAGTTGCTGAAAATATTATGTTCTATATTCGTATGCTCTTGCTTTTGATCCTATAATTTGCACCATGTAAATTTTCTTAGTCAAAGTGTATGGATTCGTATAGCCAAACAAAAATAAATACTACGAAATGGAGAAAATAGAGACTGCCCTAGTCCATTTCCAGTCCAACTCTTCCCCCGAAGATTTTCCCTGCTGCATATTGTGTATAAACATCACTGGCTGATGAGATATCGTACTCCTTATTTAAGACTCGTCAGAAAATGACATTTAAGTTTCTATGTGGGAAAAAAAAAACAAAACAAAAAACAAAAAAAACACACACACACACACACATACACACACGCGCACTATAAGAAATCAGAAATACAGTGAGCGATTATTGAAAAAAATATTGTTTCAGATGGAAAAGTCTCTTCGCTGTGCGCCATCTAGCGGAGAGGTTATGGATTATCGCCCTTAATGCTTTCCTCGTTTAGAAAATGTACAATTTCAGTTTATAAAAATTTTGTTAACCGTAATATAATTTAAGTAACTAAACAAAATATCATGTTTTTAGGACTTTAAATAAATAATAAATAAATTTAAAGAAAAATATTTAAATATAGTTCTTATTTATAAAATATAAAAATACACTAATATAAGTAAATGTAATATAAGATTATTATATAGCATAAAATATTATATTGCATAAGATTATAAAATTATGCAACATATCAAAAAGAATTAGATAATTGTTGTAGACAAACATTAAAACTATTTTGTTGTAATTTGAAAATTTAGAAGAAAAGTAAATATGCTTAATTCTACATAAAAAGATTTTTCATTGTCATACTGGAACTGCTGTTTTGGTAAAATTAGTTTAGTCCAGTACTTCTGTAGTTCGTAGGAATATTGAATGCGTAAGCGAATTCTCTAGTATGACCGCACGAGAAAATTGATTTGCGAAAAATTATTGCAGTTAGTTGTTGTTGTTTTCTTTTTCTTCCTTTCTGTCCCGCATTAAACAAAACACAAAAGTTATTAATAAATGTTGTGGAATGAGGAGCATGATGTCAACCTAAGTAATTATTTTAGATGGTGTTAATATTCATTTTTATTTCGTAAAAAAAAAAAAAATAGTCCAGTAGATTAATATTTTCTTTTGTTCCTAGAACATCAACCAGGGAAAAACAAAAGAAAGAAAAGCCCTGCTTCGGAATAAGGCCTCGTGGAAGTAATGTAATGCTTACAGTTTGTTTACTATTAAATCCAGGGAAAGGATTTCTTTTTTCAAAAATTCTTTGAATTGTGAAAATTTGAACCTGACCATAATGAACAAAATTAAGAAATTAAGACAAAGTAATGTTTGAATCGCGATTCTAATTCTTGAAAAAGATTAATCATTGATTCACATTATTCAATACTATCTACAAAGCCTATAAAAAAATTAGGAAAGTTCCACTTATTTAAAAATAATCTCTAGTTTATTTTGTACGGCTGTTTAGTAACAATATTTCATTTATAGTTTTGGCTTTTTTTTTTCTGTTTCTATCTTTCACTGAATTATTTCTAAAATATTGTTCACTTGCCTTAATGGTAGATTCTCTTGTTAAGCTTTGATCCGCCATATTTTGTTGTTGTATGATTTCAGTCTTTACTTTCGAGATATGTTATCAGCCTGTCATTATTTACTTTCTTTCTTTTATTTTTTTTAAAAAAATCTCTTTTCAAACTGATAATATAAGAGGCCATTACTCAATGTCGTATATCCGTGAAAAATCAGATGTTGAGGGAAAAAAAGAAAGAAAGAAAGAAGCTTTAAATTTTGAAAATATTGAAACCTCAGTATGATACGTTACATCGCTTGTTTCACATTGACTCCATTACCATCCTCTGTGTCTTATAATATCTATCGTTCTTTACCTTTTTGATTTACCCAACCTCCATTCCATTAAAAATAGATTGCTACCTCTATTGGAAATGTTGTATGTATTATGTTCATCTCCTAATTAACGTTCACTTTGATCCCATAGGTGTTCGATCATGTTCCGCCGACTATGCCAAAATTCAAGCCTACGAACCCTTGTATAACTGAACATCACCTAGGACAATAAATTCAGATGTGGCGAAAGTAGCATGCTTCATTAAACATATTTTTTTACATTATCACCTCATTAAGCAGCTCAAAAAAGTGTGTAACTTGCTTTGAAACTAATCTCATTCATGCTTTCATAATTTTTCAGTTTACTTATAAAATTTACTTAACTGCAAACATATTGATTTATCATATTATCATTAGATTGATAGGAGATAATATGCTTTGCACAATAACAATAAAAAACAATTAATTTTAAAGTTAAAAGATAAATAATAATGATTAAAATGAAAAACTTCAGACAAAAACACTTAAATTACAGAATAAATTTATATTATAAAAGAAAAATTGATTTTTTTTTTTTTTCTGGCCCTAAGACACAGAAATACAAATAAGGCAAATGTAAGTATAGTATTGAGGATGCTCACAGTTACATTAGAGAGTTTTTGCCATAACGTGATTTATATACGGGAAACGCAAATGTCACGTGAACGAATAAGGTAACCACAATAGCGGGCTCTGTCATGAAGAGAGTTTTTGCCATAACGTGAAAATTTACACTTCTTAATTGTCATCATGCCTACGGTTTATTTACGAAAAAAATAGCTTTGATTTTTATAAATATCATTTAGTCAATGCATCAAATAGATGAAAGAATGTTTTTAATTAATTAAAATAGGAAATATTCTTTTTTTTTTCATCGTTTTGTCTTTCTTTGTTATCAGTTTCCATAAATCAGTGTCGATAAATAATTCAGCCTCGTTAAATCTCGATCAAGGACGATATGTTTACGAGATTCCATCTCGATCGCCGATTCAAATTTTCAAGCCGAAATTCTGTAATGATTTTGATTACTAATGTAACGTTTTCTGAAAGCATCCACGAAAACATAGGAAAAAGATGCCCTCCGATCGTGAAAATCATTTTTGTAATCGGTAATTTCGAATAAATAGATACAAATCGATTGGACTTCAAGTTCTACAATTCGTCACCAGGAGCGCTAGTGTCGGAAATCATGTTTATCGGAACTCGCGTTTCCTATCGTAAAGCCATACGCTATTCGAGGAAAGTTAACGTGTCACATTAACTGTATTTCCTCTACGATATAGTGACGCATGCGCAGAATACCAGTCATGTGACTTCAGCGTTACCGTATTAGAATAGCGAGCTGGGCAAAAACTCTCTATTATCTTCGTGGGTCAACCGGTAATCACGTGACTTGCGATCAACATGAGGTCTCGGGAAACGGTCTCCGAGATACATTCGCGGGTTGGAGTTCTATAAATTTGAAAATTATTAACTAATAGTTATTCAGCCCAAAATATCTAAAGCCCCCATTTTTTTTCTCGCTTTCTTTTCAAAATACGATTATTTCCGTATTTTTGGTTTTGAATCATACAATTGTGGAAAGGGCGGGAATGACTTTTACTTTCTATTTGAGGTCCGATACTTTCACTTTCGGTTTTAGGGGTTCAGTCAAAGAACGTTAAAAGAGTTCTCTTTGGTT
Source organism: Thereuonema tuberculata (assembly GCA_023159025.1). Taxonomy (NCBI): domain Eukaryota; kingdom Metazoa; phylum Arthropoda; class Chilopoda; order Scutigeromorpha; family Scutigeridae; genus Thereuonema; species Thereuonema tuberculata. The sequence goes on along the minus strand of JAFIDM010009631.1, from coordinate 75,462,290 downwards.
CAGTTTCCTACCAAAATTTCACTGAAGTAAATTGTATGATTGTACAATTTGTATGAATCAAAACCAAAAATACGGAAACTATTTTGAAAAGAAAGCGAGGAAAAAAATGGTTGCTTTAAATATTTTGTTCTGAAAAACTATTAGTTAATAATTTTGAAATTTATAGAACTTGCTTTATAATAACAGTAGTTTTATATTTTTTTATTTTTTTTATTGTCAAAAAAAAATAATTTTTATTGAAAATATTTTAAGTAACACCTCAGCAGAGGCGTCACTAGGGTTGGTGTCACCATGCGGTAGCTCATGGTGTCACCCCCCCCCCCCAAAAAAAAAGAAAACCTTGTAAAAATTATCTGTTCAACCAAAAAAACAAAAAAAAAAACAAGAAAAACCTTGTAAAAGCATTTTGGTGTCACCCCTTGTGATGGTGTCACCCGGTGCGGTCCACACCCCCCTAGTGACGCCACTGCACCTCAGTAAAACACTTATATTAAAGGAAATGAAGTTGTTACAGTGCCTCTAGCATCCGCGATTGAAACGGGTGAATTTTCTGTTTGAATCGCAGTATTTTCAAACTATATTCAGTTTGAAAATATGGGTTTCACCTGGTTATAAGTGAGCGTTACTGCTTACAGAGCTATGACTAAAGCAAGGGATAACTTGAATTTACTAAATAAATATGCAGAGACAAAGTAATAATTTGTTGGATATTTCTTTACGCGATTCGAAAAGAGTACCAACTTTGCGATTTTTTTTCCAAGCTCAGGAGCAAAACACCATCTTGATTTTTTTTTTATCAGTTACTTTAAACCTTTTTTAGACTTGGGTTAAAATCTCAAATTTTGAAATGTTGTTCCACATGGCCATTTAAATTTTTTTTCCTAAATGCTTACATGCTTTCTATTACTACAAAGCTATTAGTGCTAGACTAATTTCGTTAGAATTTTTGGATTCAGCATAAAAAAATACATGGGGAAAACAAATTTGGTTCCATTTGATTGATTAGGAGATGAGATATTCAAGAAAATACGTCAAAAAAGGGGCGTGGCACAAAAAAAAACTTCAAAAATTCATATCTCGGCAAATATTTGACCAAAAAATTCCATATTTTGCAGAATGTGTTATCTTACGACCTTTTACATGCAAATGAATTTTCATAAAAATATGTGATGATGTGGTGAACTTATCAGGTGATCTGACATGGAATGACCCTTGTTGAAGTTAGGTGAGACGAATATTTCTTACAATATTCCTTGTTAGGATACATTTTCTTAGATTCCTGTTGTTTTTATTCAAGTTTAACAATCCAGACATCATTTTGTAGCTTTTTTAAATTTCTTTTATTTTATTCCTATCTTACTTTTCTTGGAATGTGAGGTTCATCGAAGCAGTCAGTTCTTGTGTTTTACTCCCTCCAAATAACTTCTGGATGAATCTTCTGAAATGTGACAATTAAAGACAAGAGATGATGTAACTTTTTTATATTTGAAATATTCCCTTGTAGTTCCTTGTCGAGAAATAAGCGCGTGAAGGGGACGAAAATTCTCATCGAAAAGCGTTAGAACTGAAACATTAGATTTCTCTGGATGTTTTTTTTTTTCTCCTCCGTCTTTTAATTCTCTTAATATCTGCTCTGGCTTAAATATTATTCAAGTTAATCGAATGAGTAAATAAAGCGTATTTACTTAATTTTTTTCAGAAAATAGAAAATCTGTACTCTTTGTATTAAGCAGGTACTAGAATTTGAAACTAACGGAGATATAAACTTATCGTTTGTAATATTTCCGTGATTTACAAAGAAGAAAAAAACAAAGCCCCAAGATTTAAGGAAATAGGCCTCAAGCTCTTTCACAGACTTATTTATTTTTCTCGCCGTACTGCAGTATTTAAATTGGGACTTTGTTGTTACGTTCCATAGAATGTGTGTGTGTTTTTATCTGCTTAATAATGTTTGACCCTTTGAATAAATCTTTCAAAATTGAAACAGTTTGTTTGAACTTCGTCTGCAGATTTATGGAGAAGAGCTGATCTAGCTTTTGTAATTGAAGATTTTCTTTGTGTGGTTCCCTGAGAAGAAAATTTTGCTGAAATATAAAACATTAAAAATAAAACGATGGATTTCTATCGATGACTTACAGTGTACACAAATCGTTTGGTAATCCGTTGTCATTTGCGCGCGCTTTGTTTAGATGTAAATTAATAGGATTTAGGCAACTTAAGTATTTAGATTTAATTCGATTTCAGCAAATGGAAAATATGAAATTTATAATTACGTTTATTGTAAAAAAAAAAAAAAAAATGACATTATAAGGAAAGTACTCTAAGTTCTTCCTCTTTTTTTTTTTTTTTTTTTTTATGTTTGGACAGTTTCTTTTTTTTTTACTTGGATGCTTAGGGGTTCACGAGTTAAGAACCACTGGCTTTATTAAAGAAAGGAAAAGATATATTGACATAGCTAAAAAGTTAATAAATGCAATGGGATATCCGTTATCCCGGGCTCTGTTAGTGATAATATCAATCTCTTTTTCGAAAATATCTTCATTTGGGACAATTTTAAAAGCACGCCGAACAACCGAATTAATGATATTTCTTTTGAGCGAAGTAAATTGCAAAATTCTTTTAATAAAAACCCTGAATGTAGGGGATCGCGACATATGCTAATGGCTTGTTACGCTGTCTGCTTTGATTAGGGCTATATATCGCCATTAAAGTGCTCCTTATAATATTGTTAATAAATTGAGAAATATCATTAATGTGGCTATTTGACGTAATGTGACTAAGTCTATATGTACTCAAGAGTTGCTGGATGTCTGAAGCTCAGAGGATATTGTATTTGCTCTACAACATATTTATTAGTCCATATCTATTAACTGACGTTTACTAATTTGCCGTCGGTTCTATCAGACAAAATATGTCAGTGGGTCCATGTCTTGATTTAACAATAGTAAATGCTAGTCTCCATAATAAGGTTTGCTTCTTCATTAAGTTTAATAAATTGCAACACTAAACTATAAATTAAAAAAGTAATTTTTCAATTAATACATATTCAAATTACATTGGAATATTTTGCAATGTTTAATTACGTAAATATGATTACAAAACATAATTACAGTTAAAAATATAAAATAGAGCTTAAGATTAACATACGTATTTGTACATTTTACATTATTTAAGTGCTGAAATTCACTTTATTAGTATTTTATTCTGTTTATTGCCTATAAAAAATAAAAAGAGTTAATCCATAAATAATATCACAGTTTTCATCAGTTTTTGATCCTTTCCCTCTTTTCTATATTCAGTTAACAATACCCAATATTCAACACAGCAGAATCAATTTTTCTGCTGTGAATGTTATTTATGGTAGAACTCCATTATCATGGAATAAAATAGTTTCTAAATCCGGAGTCGTTTTATCGTCAATGTATTATCATACGTCAATTGATTACATATATCAGTTCCTTGAATTAAAAATAGTTAAACATATTGAAAATAATAATATTGATCATTATTACTATTATTAAATAAACTTCAGTTTATAATTAGATTAAATATTAAGAAACAATATAAGCATTTCAAAGAATAGCTGCTTGTGATTTCCTATTCAGAATATGTCTATAAAATATTATTATTATTAAATTTATAAGAAAAACATTACAATAGATTCAGCGGTCATAAATTACTGGGTAAAGAAGAGCTCAAAATAATTGCCATCAAAGAGGATATGTGGTTAAAGGATTATAAGTTAAGTTGCTCAACGTGAATACACCATATAGCTACACCAATCTGTTTTACTGGTTAACAACTCATCATCTACTAATTAATGAGAAAAATAATTATATATATTTATTATTATTATTATTTTTATATATTTTCAAATAAAAATAGTATTGTTTTGTGAATATAGAAAAATTTGGAAAATCATATATAAATGTAGTAAATCATCTTGAGGTATAATAAATACTTTAAAATAATAAGCCATCGAGAACAGTCAAATAATAATAATAACAATTCTTCTATATGAGAAGGATCCTAAAAAGATATAATTATTATCAAAATAAAAATTGCAGTATAGAAATAAACGAGCATAGAAAATAATAAATAAAACCAATATGAAAATAAACCATAATAAGCAAAATAAAAATTAAGTTAATAGAGGCGTTAATAATAATAATAAGATATTCTAAAATGATCTAACAAAATAAGTTATAATAAGTGAACCTGAAAAGAAGTTACCTAGGAAAGCAAAAATAACAAGACAAAATAAAAAGGAGTTTATGATAAAGAATAAACATAACTCAATCAAATAATAACCAAAAATTAAAATATATAAGAAATAATAATGAAGTAACAGAATCTATCATTATAATCAAACCAATTACAAAATCATAAATAAAAACCACAAGAGCCAAAATATTTCGCTAACTTAAGTTAGCTAAATGACCTGAAGAAAAACTTAGTATCTTTTTATGGTTGTTTATGTTTTTATAGGTGGTGACTTTCTATCTGTTGTGTATGTAATTAACACGCCCCACGTGTTAAAGTTATTTTGTTCACGTATATAACAGTTTAATCAAGATTCACATACAGCGCTATTAAAATCTTGTAGAACTTTATTCCATTTCAGCTGCTCTTTTGGAATAAAAATTATTAGTATATTTATAGGCCTGTTCGATTTTTGTAACCTTGGTTTTAGTCAGGTCATTTTTTTTATTAATAAAGGAGATGTATTTAATAAGAACGTGTAAATATAAATATATCGTGTTTTGTCAAGAGAAAAACAAAAACAAACAACTTAGTATTTTTTTTTTTTTTTTTTTACAGACATTTTAGTATCTATTATGCAAGAGAAAAACTAACTTCTTTTTAAAATTTAAATCTAATTAATATTTTCTTTACAAACTGTTTAAACCAATCAGTAAAGTTGCAATATATTTTTAACTTTATAGGAAATAACAAGCTATTCGTTGAAAAAAAAATATTAAAAGATATTTTTTTTATCAGTAATATCCATTACTGCGGGGAGCATTTATCATAGTAGGACCAGGATCCCCTGGATCTCCCTCCCCATCTGTCTCGCCTACTCCACAGCACAATCCACAACCACTGCCCAGAAAGATCATGAAGGCTATAATTGTGCTCACCATACCCAGAACTGATGCGATACCGAGAAAGAGCAGATACTGTTTGTAACATTTGTCTTCACAAGTATCAGTGGCGTCAAATACTTCGAATATTTCATCCCATTCGTATTTTTTGCTGTGCGGACAATTACAGTCCTCCTGGTATTGTATGATGGCGTAGGCCGCTGTACCCAAACAAGCCCCTCCACCCAAAAACGCCAAAAAGTTCAGAGCTGTCGAACCTATTAACGTTGGTCGGCTCCTTAAATTGTAACCAGCCTTTAAGGCTACACCTCCACCAATGATTCCCACGCTACCTCCCACTATTGCTGCTATGTAGTACAATTTGGGTTCATCACCTTCCTCTAATGTAGCCATGTATGCACCGATGCCCAAGGCACCTCCCGCAGCTAGGAACAGTAAGGAACCTGTAAGAAATAATATAAATAATTAAAAATGCTTCAGTAATGAACTGGCTGTTGAGATAGTTACAAATAATAATTTACTATGAAGATTAGCTTTGCTTACTCAAAGAAAAAAAAAAGCATTCAAAAATAATTAATAAATACAAAAACCAATTAATAACTGTGGATAATGATGAACAATAGAGGATACAAATTCGAGAACGATATTAGAGTAAAAAAAGAAAAATGGTGATGAGGGGCAGTATAATTATCAGAATTGAACTATTAATATCTAACTAAGTAAAAATATTTCCCGATCAACATGGAATTAAAAAATAATAATCGGAGCGTAGGCTTTTGTATGTATGTTATAAATTCATCATTAGTTTTGGGCTACGCCAACTGTCGAAGAGTTTAATTCTCTGGATGTTAGAGGACTAGAAAGAGAAAATAATAAGATGGAATGGAAACGTTTTATTTTTTAATTTGATAATTAGACTGAGATCGATATGAAAATTTTATTTAATTTTTTACATTGTGATAATTAATTACATAATACGATTTTAGGATAAAGATACAAAATTGACGAAACATGTTGTTTAAAGTTGACTTTTATTTCAATTAAATTTTGAACTGCAAAATTTTCTTTTGATTTTTAGTATCATTACATTTTTATTTGTTTGCGCTGAATTCAACTTTTTTTTTTTTTTATGAATCATAAGAGAAATGGTTTTTCTGCTTTGTTTTCTGTCGCTAGGTTTAGAAAAAAGGCCTGAATAAAAGAAATAAATTGAAAATTTATAAATTTAAGCAGGGATTTCCTTTGAATAAAAGTTTCAAATGATCAATTTTTCTTCTGCTTCACTTCAGAAAAATTACTTCTGAAAATAAATGAAAATAACTGATTAGTTACTTTCCATTTGTTTGAAATAAATTTCGGTAACTTTCGATTCGCTTGAAGAAACTGACAATAATAATTAATTAGCTTAGCCTAAGTAACTTTTGCATCATTAACCACGATTTACGGGGCTAATAAAGATGGTTTGCACTTTACTAATGTTAACGCCGTCTTACTGAGTTACATTATAAGGAGGGGAAAAAATAGGAATTGAGGATAGTATTTTTTATTTTTATTTATTTTGTTTCTTCAACGCTTAAAACTAATTATTCAATAATATTTTCGAAAAACATTTGAGCATTTTAAATGCTCTTGTGTTGGATCCGAGACGATTTGAGACAATTGCTGATTTGAACCAATAATACATTACTAAATCTACAGGTACTTCTATATGTAGAGTATATATATCAATTTGAAAATATGCTTGTTTAGTTATTTGAAAGCTAAAGGGTTCTTTAATGCTGTTCTGCAAGGGCTTATCCTTTGCTATTGTGTGTCGTGAAAGAGAAAAGTAAGTATATTTATCATCAATAATTAAAGAGTTAAAGTGACTGCTATTAATTATGTACAGCACTTTTCAAAATAAATGTAAATTACAAAATATTATATCTTACAGTGATTAAATTTTACTCTCCTCATAAGCAAAAGTGATCTATATTTATTTAATGTAAAATTGAGGCTCACATACTTTCCACTAAAATGCTCCCAGCTATATCAGTTAAAAAAAATGGCTTTTCTCCCCAAGTTTACAGCCTTTTCATGGACACGTAACTATCCATTTTTGTTAAGTTCTTTTATATTGGTATAGTGACGGAAAATTTAAAAGAAAATCTTAAAAACAAAATTTAGTTCTTTTGTATATTAAAAATCATATATAAATATGACAAGATATTACATTTTTTTAATAATTACAAATAAGAAATTAAACTTAATTCTCATTATAAAAGAACTGCTATTCAATTCGTCACTAAACTCGCTGATTATTGCATTGATCTGTTCTATTCAGCTTTTTTTTTAAAGTGAATTTTATATATATATATATATAAAATATTGTCTGTGAAAGAAAACAAGTTACTCTGAACCATTACCCCCTCCTTGATTAGGTCGCGCCTAATCGTTTCATATCGACTGACACTGTTGAAGCCAGAGAATTACGGTCGGACCTCTATTTAACGAACCTCTATTTTGCGAACTTTTCTTTGGAACCAAGAACATTTTGCTAATTTCTTCACAAAATAACCTCCAAATAGCGAAGTGCATTTTCTATTTAACAAACTTTTTCATGGTATCTATTTTTTTTTTTTTTTTTTTTTTTTCACCGAAATGTTTTTATTTTAAATATTCCCTTAGAGGAAATGGAAGAAATATGGATACAGCTGAGGGAAAAAGAAGAAATTAACGATGATGTGCTGATTATCTTTCACTTGATTTTGAAGTTGAGACCTCGGAAACACTAACTGAATCGGATATTTAGAACAGTTTGAAAAATAAAAACCATACAGCTATGAATTGCGATGAAGATGAAGATGATGAAAATGGAAATGATCATGATGCAGAAATAAAAACCTTCGTATGATGAAATGCTAAAATCATTTGAAACAATCCGACGCGGATTACAATTTGAAGAAAATACTGAAGGGTTTTTTTGGTGCATTGCAAAGATGCGAGATGTACTATGAGCGAAAACACTTTTTCAAAAAAAAAAAAAAAAATCAGACAAAATTAACAGACATTATTAGTAAAATTTAAGTACGCATGTGGTAATGTATGCTTTGTCATTAAAATTATTACTTTTTAATAATATTTATTGTTTATATATTTTAAAGCTGTTTTATGTAGTTTAAAGTAATTTTAAAAGGTGAATCTCTATTTAACGAATTTTCCATACAACGAACTTTTTGGGGGGATTTCGCGACTGCGTTAAATAGAGGTCCGACTGTACTTCCAAATTCTTTGCCAGGAAATTTGAGAATTTAGTCTTGAATGAAATTTCTAGAAAAAAAAAATGCCTAAGGATCGCATCGAAGAATATTAAGAAAGTAATAATTAATGAAAATGTGGGCAAATCGCCAACAACTTCAATTAGCAAGAATCCTCAAAAAAATTAGTTTCTGTATGAAACGCAATTGTTTTCAACATCAATTAAATGTCTAGAATTATTATTTATCGGATTTACTTGAATATATTATGTTGAATTTTATACAGTAATAATCATTACATATGCACAAAGCAAAGTTCTTCAATCAAATAGGTACAAATTTAAGAAGTTACTGAATTTTAATTATTTGACAGTGTTTTATGGACTATTTTATTGTGGAACTTATCGTTGGTTTCCAACGATATTTAAGTCGATTATTATTTTTTTTTTTAAATTCATAATTTTTTTGCTATCATTTCTGTCATCAACATTAAATTTTTCAATAAGTTGTTGTTGGTGTTTTTTTTATGCATTGACGTCGGTAATTTAAAGATTCGACGAATTCAGTTGCTCCGTTTATTTTTCATTTTCGAATGACGTAGTAACTTATGGATTGATAAATAAGTTAACATATAATACTTTTGTTTTGAAGTTTCTTTGCTTTTTAATTTATTTTCTTGGTTTCTTTCCTGATTGTAGTTGAATCCCAATTTGTAATTTTCATGATTGCTTGTAGTATATATTAATGAGTTCGTCGATAAAATTCCTGTTATCATTTCGAATTTGTTTTCATTGTTCTAACAGTTATTTCATGAAGCGTTATGCATTAAATTCAGTTAATTGAAAGAAATCTTTTTTTTTTTGTCGATCGTTGAAATCCGCCTTTTAATTAGCAAGAAAATAGTATTTATTACATTTGATCCAACAAATGTTTTTCTGCTTTTTTTTTTTTTTTTATCTGGACAGTTTTTATTTTATTGCTTTCCTAACTAATGACCTGATGAGACGAAAATTTTCGAAATGGTGTCGATAAAATAGAATGTAGGCAGACATAAAAATATCAGTACAAAGAATTACGGAAATGAGCTCTCATGTACAGTCTTATGCAGGGCAATAAAGGAACTTATAGTTTTTCAAGATAACGCCCAGCCTCATTTCGACTGGTTAGATAATTCCGGGTTAGTGTTCATCCTTGGACATATCAAGTGGTCAACACATTTCGATCTAAAGCCGTAGCGTATACTTGCGATTTTTGAAAACATGTTGCATCCTTTCAACATCCTTCCCAGTACGAGAATCAATAAGTTTTACCGTAAAAGGTGCTGTTGGATCGTATCCGACGTTACTGTCAGGGGCATATTTTGGTAGAATAACACAGCTTCGAAAGGCTTTTCCTCGCACATTTACTTTCAGTTTGTGTGTCAACTAGATTATACTACTAGTTGCCTATAACACCACATTGTTATTTCTTGAATGGTTAATGAAACTTTCTGTTAACTTTTAGGATTTCTTCCCTGTCTCAAGTCACTTCCTTCCTTATTCCTCCAAATTGCTCGTGTGATATTTGCTTTACAATCTTTTTCTTTGAAATCTCCTTTCATTTGTAAGGTAATGTGATAAGATTTGAGTATAATATGCATTTTTATCTACATAGCTGTGGGCTTTTCATTGCTAGAAAAGAGTAAAATTTTTGTTAAGTTTTTCAAATGGAAATTTTTAAGTCATTCTTTCTTCATTACAACAACAGAGCTACAAGTTCTCTTTTATTGGTCGTTATTAGATTATTTTATCCAGTGGTCATCAGCTTCTGTTCTTTATAAATTACATAAATAGTCAATTATCACAAACAGGATTTCATTGAAAGCCTCATCTTTTGAGGGATGATTTCAGATGAGTACATTATTTAGAGGGTTATCCAAGCTGACCTCGTTTCATAAAATCGATTTTAATTTCGCGACTAATGAGCCTTTTTTTTATTGATTATTTTAATATGCGAATTCAAGATTAGGTTATTAATATTAAAAATATATAAAAAATATATTAAGGTTTTAAAACAAAATCCTATTAGAATCTTAGCTTTTAAAAGTTAGGTTGATTTTGTACGGAATATATTCTTATTTGATTGGTAATTGTTTAGGCAATTACTATTTTAATCAATAATAGGACATAATTCGTGAAAAAAATATAAATTATTTTTCCGGTATTTTTGTCTTCTTTTTATTTTTTGACTAAATAAGAATCGATAAAATAAGCATTTAGGATGCAAATGTTTTCATCCTTGACTCAGAACAAGTATTTCATTTTTCATTACCTTTATTTAGAAAAGTAATATTAATTTCATTAAAGTTATAGAATATTAGCCAGCTACTGTCGCTTCGCTCCGGAAGCCTTGCATTAGTTATTAGAAAAACCAAATTACATCAAGTAAAAACCGAAACATAGAACTGAAACTAAATTAAAGCTTAAATTTTAAACAATACATGCATTACAATATTGAAATCCAACGTATTAATTAATTGTATTGTTTATTTATTCAGATCTGTGTCGCGATTTAAACCGGCGCGGGCGCGATCTATCGCCAGTTTGGGGAATAAACCAACAAACAAACTTACAGAATTTCGCTTTAATAATAGTAGTTAGGTTTAGGATGTAGGCCCTACTTTCTTAACTTAGAAGGATATCAGGTGTGCATAATAATATGTTTAAAAAATGACGATATCATTTTTTTATAGATATTAGTTAAAGATTTAAATTTTTTTTTTTTTTTTTTTTTTATTTTTGCAAAAAAGAATTTAAGTTTCACAAGATAAACATACACCTGTCTATGGATGTTGGAAAACAATATTTATTCTAAATGACCGACTTTTTTAGTGCATAAACGTAATTGCCAAAGCAAAAAACCGAAATAAATCAAGATAGGGTATTACAATGCCTTAAAAACTTGACCTAATTTATTTTTTTATTTATTTTTTTATTTCAATTTTAAAAAAGGAACTTCAAATATATACTAAATTTATATTAAAGCGAAAAGATATGATACCAGCACAAAGTGGAAAATGTCAAAAACAACAGTAAAATTCTCAAAAATAAATGGAAAAAAGAAAAGCGAACATAGAAGAAAACAAAACAAATAAACAAATTGTCCTGGATGCAGTATATTTGATAACCGTTTGAATCGGAAGGCTGAGGCTATTACTCTATAGCAAAAGACTGAAATAGCAGCTATATATCGAGGGCTCTATGACATAAAGGCCTAAGTGACAAAATCTCCATTCCGAGTTATTAAGGGTTTTATGTTTGTATTGCCTTGCCAGTTCTATGGAAGTAGCTTTTTATGGAAGCAGAATTCTACCAGTTGCAATGAAATTTTCAGTTAGGTCTCTTTTTTCATATGAAAGATATGGTTCTCGGATTTCACTTAAGACATGTAACTCAATTTTTACAAAAATGTCACTTAGGCCTTTATGTCATAGAGCCCTCGATATAAAGTATAGTTTGCTCAGTTTTTAAGATATTTTAATTGCTTCTTTCACTTAAACTCAATCACTTCTTTTGTTTGTGTAAGTTACAGTTGTAGCATTTGAAAGTGTTACAAGAGCAGTTTCTCATTGTTTGTTTAGAAGTAGTTAAACAATTTTGTTTCATTAACTACTGCCATATTAATAATAATTTGAGATTGTGAATTGGTTATAAAAAGTAGTACTTAGAACATCAAATATTACTGACTTATATTTGAATAAATGTCCAATATCTTTTTAGGAAATGGCAAGAACAAAAGCGTTAAAAAAGGAAAGTTAGGAGGCATTGTATCTGACGATCTTAATCGCTATTTCTTTACCAGCCTTTGTTTTGTGGAAATAATTTGTGTGCCAAATATTGACAAACATTCAGGCTATAGTGGTGTCGGGTTTCAAGTCATTTATTGCCATTATCTAAGATATTGTTAAGACAAAACCCAAAGCTGTGGTAAAGGGTTAATCAGAAATGTAACTATAATGCAAAATTTAACTGCGTGAGAATGCTAGTAAGGGAAAATAAAGATAAAAACGCACACAATTAAAGATTCACTGAGATATTTTTGGAATTTTCGTACCGAGAATCCAAAACAGAATGTTTCACGCTTCCTAGCGATTATCTGTTGAATCATCAGAAATGTAACTACAGTAAAAACTGGTTTATACGTAATCCAGTTGTACGTAGTTCTGGTTTGTGCGTAATTGTTTGTAGGTCCTGGCGAAAATTGTATTTAATGAATAATGACCTATAAATTATTTCTGAGATATACGTAACTGAGTTACACGTAATTCGCCTATATACGTAGTATATTTTTTATTGTATCTATTTTCAACTATAGATATTCCCCGCTGCACCGATATACAGCTCGGCGTTCCGTATCGATATATAAGCGTCGCGTTCATGAGATTTCTGGGCGGCTTTTAATGAAAGAGACAAAAACTGAATGAATTTTCGCATTGATGAAACATGTGTTCCCTTCATTTACTTCAGTCTCTTACTTAAGCCGTGGGTAATAGAAGGAATAACAGTTACTTTTAGAGGAAAAAGTGAGATTTATTCGGGAAGTGAAAGACAACCCGCAAAAATAAAAAAAAAATAGAGAGTAGCTTAAATATAAGTTACACTACATGATGTGCAGTAAGAAGGAGTCAATTGTAGAAGAATGTTGAAATTTAGGTTCGAAATCTGCAACAAAAGGGAAAATTTGCAGATACGGAAAAGTGAGTAACAATGTGATGAAAAAATCAGTGAAAATTTGGTGAGTCTTTGCCTTTCATTTATTTAACTGTAATTGTGTAATAGGTATACAGTATTCAATCCCTTAAAGTTGCTTCAAACATGAAATCAGAAAACCTCTATGAAAATGAACACTATTTTGAAATTATTAGTTTTACAGTTTTGCATATCATATGGTGAAAAATTTATACCTAATACACAAATGCTTATTACGAGTGTTCTTATTTAAGTTTAATTAAAAATAAAGTTAAACCTCAGTTGTAAGTAATTCTCAGTTATGCGTAATTTAAAATTTTCCCCTTGAAATACATATAAACCAGTTTTTACTGTATTTCAATTTGTTGTCAAAAAAAAAAAGGAAAGAATTGCCAGTGGTGTTACTTCTTTGGCGTTTTATCTTACATTTCCGTGACCAGTTTACCTTTTGTTATTATAATGAAAGCAACTTACAAAAAAATATCAATGCATTTTTAAAATACGAGCAAAGTAATTAAAATAACTGTTAATGAGCCTTGCAACAATGAGGCAACTAATCTTCATCACTTTTAAAGTTACCCCGAAAAAAGAAAAAAAAGCTGGTGATCGTGAATTCATTGTAAAAAACTTTTCTCTTTGAAATCAAAATGCGAGTAATGAACTGCTTCAAAAGTTATGAATGCTATTGTGATGTTTGCCGATTTAAGATTGGCTGATATCCTTAGTAAAAACAATATGTAAAATGCCGACCTGTTTTTAGTCGACCAACCATTCCATCTTTTAACAAAATATAATATGTATATGAAGAATATTTCTGAGAATATTAGTGGAAGTAGTAATCAGGTGAACTGCAGACTAAAACTGAAGATGAAAGTTATATACAAAAAACATGTCAGTGATGCTTCGGACTACTCAGTGTCTTCAGTAATTTAGAAAAGGGATGTCAAACGCAATCCATCCTATCCGACCTGACTATTTCCTAAAGGTTTTTCTCAAGCTTAAGGTTGTCTCGAGTTACACGACCATTGGGAGTGTGAGGATGAGAGAATAGAAAATTATAAAAAAGGCAAGATACTGGACGTTTTCCACAATCGGGGAATTATTTTAGTTAGGCAATTTAGGGGCATTTACTCAGATTTCATTATGTGAAGGAGGGACGCTATTGTTTCTGAAAGGAATATTTAAATACTCGTAATTCATAATTATACAATTGCAATTCTCAAAATAAAATGAGGACCTGATTTCTTTCCCGAGGGTTAAAGGCGGGCGGGCGTTGGGCTGATCACCCAACCTCAACTTCCTGCTGTTGATCTTGGAACGCCGAGAGCCTGGGTTAGGAATTAACTTAAACTTTTTTAATTCCCAAAATAATTAAACATCTTTTTATTTATAATGTTAAACTTTCTTAGGTTTTCGCTACGAGAAAAACTGAAAGGTCCAGCTTGCAGGTTTTGAGTTTGATACCACTGATTATAGTAAACTTTATAACTTTAAGATACATAATCCTAAATTTATTTTTTATGATTCTGTGTTTAAAAAATATCCGGGTCGTAGGCGAAATAACGTTAACTTCAGATTGGGTTTATGGTTACCAGTCAGTAGCAAACAAATGAATTAAAAATTAAATATAGCATGTATATATTTACATTACAAAAATTATAATGTAAGAAATGACTTTAGAAGTCGGCATTATAACTTTATTTGGTTTTTAAAGTTTTTATTATTATTATTATTACAGACAAATTCTTTAAATTTGACAAATAGAAGCAGTAGATCGTTGAATTTTAAGATCTATTATATTTTTTGTGACTCAAAAACTAATTTAAGATTTAATAGTTAGTTTATAAAGAGCTATTATTTATCTATTCTTTAGATTTTTCTCTTTCTCTTTTTTTAATAATTTCTTCTTTCCTGTGCTTTAACACAAAATAACGCACGTACAATTTAACGCCCATCCTTATCTTACAATAGCAGAATCGAAAGCTTATTTTTGATAACCTAGACAAATGTATCTGGTATTGCAAGAGTATTTTACAAAGAAATGTTTATTTGCCATTCATTGTAAAGCTTTTCTGTGTTGTGAAGATTTCATACAGTGAAGCACATCCGGAAAAACTATTGAGAATTGGAAAGCATTGGGGAAAAAAAAGAAAGAAAAACAAAATAAGTCCGCACTGTGTAATCACTACTTTATCTAATACGTATGCCAAGTTTCAGCTTTGTGCTTCTTAGTTTTATTATTTTATAAAATCCTTTGAGATTAAAAATTGGTCGGCAGTAAAGTGATATTATTTTATAATCAACTAAATATATTTAAAATATCTGGGCAGGGATGTTTTAATTACTTGGGATGATTTGTTTCTCATAGACATCTTTGCTTTGACTTTGTCTCGACAGAACTCAACAGAAAATGTCAAGAGCATGGTCCCATTCAGAAAACCAAATTCATTTCATGGACTTCTTCTTTAAAGTTGCCACAGTTTATACTGGATGATTCTGGTTTTCCATGTTTCTATAATATTTCATCTGACTTTTCCTTCGCGATAAGAAACATTACCTTGTAAGGAGCTTTTCGGATAATTGAAATTAAGATATTTATGTATATGTTAAATAGAACAAGAAATTACAAAATTACATATAAAATAAGCCGATGTTTTGATTTGATCAGAATGAATATCTACATTATGTCATCATTTTTCTTCAATAAAAATTTTAAATAAAATAGATTTTAAATAATAAATGCCTTTACTTAATGCTTTAAATCCGCTTTGAACTGACTAGTAATTTATATCTCATTTCCAAGTAGATAAATTAACTAAAAGGCCTTTTTTGTGTTTGCTAAGTTTTTGCTAATTCTTATTGATTTATGTAATCAGCTACCAAACATAGAGGATTATTGCAAGGTCTGTCTTATGTTAGCAATCTATAAATAGCATTGTGATTGTTAAACATTTGCTGGTCATATTGTATTTTACACATGCATTTTGCTCACTCATATTACTATATTTTAAACATGCCTTCGGCAAAAATGAACTTTTAAACGTTATTCTGTATTTGAGTGACTTCAAAAAGTATTGATGGTTTAAAATGCATACAATAAATAATATTTTTAACTATTATCAGGTAACGTAGACTTACCGAGTAGTTCATCGGTTTACTTCACATGCAAATCTTAAACCATAAATTCCAATAATGTATTGTTCTCACAATCTATGCACATGGTTCAATTTTGTTCGTTTTATTAATGTCATCATTCAACAAAACATGCGAAATGCGTGACGTAGATGACCCTATTTATTATTTAGTCTGTTACGTCGATTTTCATATGAAAATACTAAACAAAAAGAACTTACCAAAAACCAAAAGACACCATGATCTCTTCTTCTCTGGCTCAAATTGGTCATTTGGGTAAATCTGTAAAGAAACATATAAAATTGATAAATATAATATGTTCGGTGTTAATATTAAGATTTCTATATTTATTTAGTATGTCTTTACCGCTATCATTTGACCATCTTCACCACAGTCGAAATCTTATCAGAGGATAACGACACATAAATTTCTGACAACAAATTCATGCAGCATTTTAGTTAGGCCGATTTTTATATAGGCCGATGCTTTTGTAATTCTTTGAGGCATTAATTAATTCTAAATTGTTTGATAATGATCTAGTTAAACCCAAATACGGTAATATTTTAATTGTAATTTATTTCAGTTTTTAAAAAAGGTTTCTAGAACTGAATTGAAATATTAAAATACAGAACTGAAAAATACATAATTAAGGTGACCAGATTTTTCCAAAGTAAATCCCGGATAAGACGACTTTGACGCATAATAAGTTTTATTTCAAACAATTAACTTAATACAGTGCGACTTGGATAATTCGAAGCTGAAGGGACCACTGCAAAACTTCGAATTATCCAAGACTTCGAATTAAACAAGTTACATCTTTCAACTTTAATTGCAGGTCCACTGAATGCTTGAAAAGATTATTCTGTCAATAAGTAAATATTTATTCAGAAAGATCATGGTATGAAAGACTTAAACACTATATATATGTAAACAAATAAGATTTATATTACATAAGCTACAGTACATATTACATTCAATACAGAGAATTATAGTTTTTCAAAAAAATGTGCAATGTCTGATTGTTTTGTAGACTTCAGTCGCTTAAGGTTAGCAAAATCATCAAGCATGTTTAGTGAACGGAAAACAGCTTCACTTACGCTGGTTTGTCCTTCAATGTACCGACGAAGTTCGGTGCTATCCCGTACTCGTTGGCGATTTGGCATTTCTTCTTCACACCCTTTTCCATCTCGCGAATGACGGCGACCTTTTCAGCGAACGTTAAATTCTTGTACACGCGTGGTTTACTGAAAGACATGGTGACACTGACAGCAGGAAGCTCGAATGGCGTCTGAAGCGTCACGTGTCGAACGGTGGCGGGAAGGGGATTTGAGTTGTCACCTGTCGAATTTCTTAACGATGAAACGCCGAAAAGTCGTTATGGTTCGAATTTTTTTATAATAAACTTCGAATTAAGGAAGTTGAACTTCGAATTAACCACGATTTTTTAACATTGATTTAATAAGAAATTCAAGGGACCAAGAGAAATCTTCGAATTAACCACGATTTCGAATTAAAGACGTTCGAATTATCCAAGTTGCACTGTAATTCTTATTCCATCGTCTAACTTGCAACACTATTGCATAAATACTGCTGATGAATTTCCGAATTACTATAGTTGTGCAGGTGGGTGAAATGTTTATGGTGTACGCGCCCGAATTCCGTAAAAAACTATTTCTAGAATGCACGATTAATCGATTATTAAACATATTTCTATTCTGATCCCATAAAAATATTCGCCATCCTTATATGGACCGGCACTAGCAAAATTAACATCGACTAGTTACAAAATCCGGGACATTTTCCGGGACATATACTGAAGCGGGACAATGCACTAAAATCCGGGACATCTGGTCACCTTATACACAATTATTTCATTCGTAAAGATTTTTAAAGTTTCCAAACAATTCGTAATGATTTTTATTTATTTACTTATTTAAATAATTTATTCTCTATATTTTTTATTATTTTTTTATTCAATGAAAATGAAATAAAAATTAAAGAACATTTATTAGAAGACAAATAAACAAGACTTAAATATGAAACTATTTGTAGACGTATAACCCATTCGATGGATTCTCAAGAATCCAAGTTCATTTTCAGTTTCGTTTTTTAACAATTATGTAAAAAAAAATTGAAAAGTTATTCCTTAGTAACATTGCCTTTTTTTTTCCTTCAGCAAAAATGAGTGCTACTGTTGTAATTAGCTATTGTTTCTATGGAAAAGGAAACAAATATTTACTTCTAATGTTCTTCCGCTTTGTGAATTTCGAAAAATTGATAATGAAATTTTTTATTACAATGATTTTTTTTTTTTAGGAAACGACTGAAATATGTAGGAAATTCCTTCATATATGAAGGAATGAATGTATTAAGCTTACAATTTAGTTAAAGACGAAAGTTCCTTCTCTTTTGGGTTGATCTTTACGGAATAAACTATAAATTTATGGTTGAAATACTATACTGCATAACTTTGATAAACGTTATTTACATTAGTTAAAAAGAGTGCTAGATATCTATAGAAACATTCTCTTCACTTAAATTTAATTGCATATACTTGCATATCAAATAATAATTAAAATAGTTTCGATTATCAGATAACCAATTATAGTTGTTCGTTAGCTCCTTAATTTAAAAAAATATTTATTCCAGTTATTGACTAGTGGACGTCATGGATACTCTTCCTTTTTGCTTAGTTACATGTATTTCACAATGTTGCAAGTTTTATTGTGTATCAGATACATTATTTATCGATCGTCGTCTCAGTTTCATTTTAAATGTGCTTATCTGAAAATGCTTCATGACCTCATTCCTTTAGTTTTATGAATGTAGATTTCCCGCCTTTCAGCAATTTTGCAAATTCTTACAGTCGGTTTAAATTTTATAAATGACTTAAATGTCACCTGATGAAATGATTTCAAACTAGACTTAAAACCTTCTTTTAGGTTTGCCCACTTTCTCTATTCCTGAAGAAGGGAGTGCGTTGCTAAGGTTGCCATTTAATTATCTTTAGGCATTTATTTAGGATGGTGGTGTGGACGAATATTGTCAGGGGGACGGCTCTCAGCCTGATTGTTTTTCTTATCTGTGAGTTAACAAAATGAAAAATCCAAATAGATAGAAAGTATGAGGTTAAATGAGTTAGAAACTATCCCTAATTGAGTACTACAAAAAAAAAAAATGAGAGCTGTAATGAGACTGAAACATACGAAGCCAGTCTTCATCAGAAAAAGCCAGTTTCGGTAAAAAATTACAAAAAATATTATGTAATTCAAAACAGAAACCAAGGCTGCACATGAATAAACAATAACGCTTTTCTTTTATTGTTTATTCATGTGCAGCCTTGGTTTCCGTTTTGAATAATTTTTTCTGCACGTTAAATTTCTTTATTATTATGTACTGTTTGGTCAAAAAAAATAACACAGTAGCAATTTCCGCGGGAGGGGCAAAGTTGAGAAGAAAACCTGTGAGCGAAAAGAGCGGTAACATAAATTTAGGCACATGTTTTACTGTGATCCAAATGGGCTTGGGCAGCAAATGATTTCTAGGGGAATGGGCACTTAATTCTGCGAAATATTATTATTATTTTTTGGGAAAAAAAAATCCATTTTTTATTTTAGTGATATTATCAGCACATACGGAGATATTGAAGTTTAAAACATGTTTTTGTGACTCACTTTGTGACTATTTGTTAAAAATAATAATAAAAAGAATAGTAACAGGTTACACTTAACATAGTAACTACATGTTCACAAACCTATATCCATAGATAAGATTTCTTATTTATATTTAAGAAAAAAATATCCTACGTTTAATCATTCATTGATAGTTTTTTGTATTAACTTTGAAAATAAGAGAAAGAAGCGTCTAAAGTACGCTTTTCTATATGAAATACTCGAGTCTTCTCTTTCCCAATTAAAGAAACAAAACAAAAACAAAAAATTATCGTTTCCTCCAAAACAATAGTGGAATCATCTAACTTAGTTACATCTTTCGGGATTTTGTTACAAGGTATTCGCCACAAAAAACTATCAGTCGTCCTCTGCATCATATAAATTTTGCTATGGCATAAAAAATTCTTCCTTTAACAAATTCGTTGTAAAATTACTTATCTTGTAAATTGTCTTTTTCCGAACTAACTTTCAGTTAATTATTTCCTCAAGTTGTAATGTTAGATTTTCCGAGCCATATAAAAAGTATGAAATCACTGGCCTAATTATTGATAAATGAAAATGTTTCTAATTTTTTTGTTTAGTTATGTTTGCTTTAAAAATGGATTAAAAAGGCAGAAAATAGAGAACAATGGCAAATTATGTAAGAGGCTTTCATCCAACCTAAGATTGAGATAGGCTGAATATGATGATGATTCTTTAAAAATAAATGTTTAATAATTCAGAATCAAAGTAAATAAATAAAAACCTTTTTTATGTTCAAAATATATTGTTTCCGAGCTTTTGAACTGACTTCAATTATTTCAGTTTACAATTCTTATTAAAGGAATAATTTAGCACTTACGTTGAAGTATGGTCTTAAATAATAATAATAGTAATAATCAAATTAATAATTATTTTTTTCTCAAAAAATCTATAAAATCAGGTTATTAAATTTCAACATCTGTCCTTTGAAGTATTCATATTCTTTATGCAAGTATTTATTTTACTTGGTATGATAGCATTTATCATAGCTTTCTTAATTTTTGAGTCTGTTTCTGGCCTCAATACATTTCAAAACTACGAGAAAACCTTTGACAATGTTAGGGTTGATAACAAACCATTGAAATCAGCGTTTGTTATCAACC
>JAFIDM010009631.1:75418711-75441195 GCA_023159025.1 Thereuonema tuberculata | reverse complement strand
TGTTAGGGTTGATAACAAACGCTGATTTCAATGCGTTGTGTGATTCGAGTTATGGTATAACGGTAGTCATCTTTGCCATTTGATATCCGCCCTCTTGAAGAAACTGACAACTATTTCCATATGACAATTTAGAAGTAGATTGTTTCTCATTCTCAATCTTACCATTGTGTGAACTTAAACAACCTCATCGAGATAGAATCTATCACGATTCTCCCTCGATGTAATGTCGATGTATTACAGTGAATCAATGAAACTTCGGTACATATCTGAAAGATTAGTTATAATTTAAAGCCAACAATAGGTACCAACAATAGCTTTCTTAATCAAAATCCAAGCTCATGTCAATGACAGGCCTTTTACATTAAAGTCTTGTAGTATTTTGTGCGTCTTACATATCCATTCTCGCATCATTAAATTATAATATAACTACATCTAGAGGGAGTTCCCATGATTACATGAATCGTTTGAAATAGGGGTGTAAATTATTGAAATCATATAGATCTTTATTATGTAGAAAGACTTTGGGAAAAATGTCAGTTCTAATTCGGTTTCTTTGTTTTCGATTCACTGACTGTTTTTGATAACTTATTTAGCAGTTGAGCCTTAATCAGTTACACTAGTTCGTAACTAGTAATTAGAGTACATTGTGTAATCTTAGAAATTTCTAATACAGTGTTCAGCCACTTAATAAAGTCAGTTTCAGAAAAAAGATCAGGAGTGACGTCATTGAACCAAGTTACAAATATCCGTCAGCCCGAAACTTAGTTCCACTTTGAGTGAAATATCGTTCTGCAAGCAAAATGTTTTGTATGACTTGAAATTACTTTAATTTTCTATTGATATGTAATAAAGTGTTTAAAATTATTTTATTTGGAAATTTTCAAACTAGTAAAAATTAATCATGCTATTGGTTATTAAGTTGTCGAAATATTTGACATCATGACTGCCTCCACTAGCCCTCACGTGTCTCCTAATATACTTTAAAAGTTAATTGTAAAGGTCAGTCTTTGGGTGATCCTGACATTTGACTGACGAGAATAAAATTCAAATATGTGTAATTTAAATACGATGCATCACAAACCAAAAGAAAAATAAAAAAACTTGAGAGGGAGTAAGAAAAAAAAGAAAAAAAGGCATGTAGGAGAATTGATCCAGCGAACCTTCCCGATCTTTTTCTGGAACTGGCTGTAAATATCAAAAACATTTCAAAAACGGCTTATATTTATCAAATTATTTGGAATTTTGAAATTTTTGTCAGTTACTTAAATGGTGCATTTATACCTGCAACAAGACATCCTGATTGGTTCTCAATCTTCAGTATTTTAATTAATCTTTTGATACATTTTTTTTAATAATCGTAAATGACTGCAATGATGAATTGCTCTTTGTTTTTGTTCTAAGGTGATTCATTTTTATGATTGCCTGTAATTTTGTTCTTTTTTCACATTTGCTTACACCATATTTTTTTAAAAACATCTTCCATCCTTACTTTTCTACATGATTGAGTATCATTCTTACAGGCCATTGTTTTTTTTATCTTTATTTTTCATCATTAATCTTCTCTGGGCTTTTACTTGTAGATGTGGTCTTGATCGTTCTCTTTATTTTTTTTTAATATTTTATTTTATTTTTATTTTTTGTTTTGCAGTAAAACTGTTATTAGTTTAAACATTACTTTTCTAATGAAAGTTTAATCTCAAAAAATAGCCTGTCTTCTCCAGCTACCCAATAAGTTATGAACTACAGAAGTTTCTTAAAACTTGGTATGGATATTGACTTGACAAGAGATTATCTGTCTTTTTTATTTTTTTGTGGAGAAGTCTTCTTGCGCATACAGGTGACAAAATTTCCAATAGAAAATCATTAGAAGCTAACAATTTACACACTGACATCAGACATTTTTCTAATGACATCTAACAGTACTTCCTAATGAACTTGTAGTGTCAATCCGTTTTGTTTGAACAGACATAGATTCAATTAAAATTAACTGGATTTTGGCGGCATAACAAGAATTAATGGATTTAATCAATTTTGAGCAAACGGGAAATTTAAAGATAGATTACTTACATCATTGTTGTTATAATGTAAAAATACCGAGATGTCCTTTTCCTTTGTATTGTTTTTTTAAAAAAAACAACTTTAAAAAATAAATAAACTGCAACAAAAAGAAACTAGGTTTCAAACTCTTTCAGGAACTTGTTCTTAACTGTTTTTAAAATATTTTCGTATTACGAACTATTATCAAAATAGCGTTTTGCCTGACAGTCGCATGTTAAGGCATTGAGTTCACAAGAATATATTCTTTAAGACAAAGGGCAGATAGTAAAAAGACTAAAGGATTGGTTGACCATTCATTTCCGAAAAAAACTGATTAATCACTAATTAATGATGTAAATGACCAACAAAGTTTAAGAAGCACCCGTATTATTAAAATAAACACATTTTCTTTCGATAATTAAAAAAATAAAGATATGTATATTTTTGTTTTTGTTTACATCAACATTTATTGATTTTACACTAATAAAGAAAAAAAAAAAGTTTTCTTAAACTTTATTTTTGTTATACATATTTAGGAGTAGGAGGCTAAGATCCGCTCAACTGAGCATCCAATGATAAAAAAAAACAAAAGAAAATAAGAACTACTATATAATTTCGAGATTGAAGAGAAACACCAAGATATGCTCGTGGTTCAGTGTTACTGAATTCTATTTCACTGTTCATTTTGGTATAAGTTGGGGTTCATAAGTAAGAATCTTAGGGTCAAAACCCGCTAATATAGGTTACAAGTCTTTGTAAAGTGTCGTTATGATAACACTAATTTCATAGAAAACCTGAAAGTTATCCGGTAGGATTAGATTATTATCTGCTGTCTTTTTGAACATCTATTTTTGGATTTTAACATACAGGTGTTCAAAAGCTGGTACGCCCACTATACGTTGTTTAGTTCAGAAATCAGTGAAAAACAGAATGATAGGTCTTCGGCTTCATAAAATTAAGGTAAAGGGAACACGAACAAATTTTATTTAGATATTTGACACTAAAAGAAACCACTCTGCATAGAAATATTCTGTATGTTAGAATAAGAAATGTAAGCATTGAAAACGAAAAATAAGCATGACGTTATTAAAATAGTAGCATCAATAACACCTTGAACCTTCATAATTTGTTTGTGTTACAGATGTTACAACTCAGACGTGGGATCAGTTTTATTCAACACATTTTAACAAATAGAAAACTGGCAAGAAAAAAAAATACATGAGGTTTTTGCTGTAAGAACATTATTTTTTAGAACCAGTCTGTTTACTGGTGACTACTCCTATCTGATGATTGCCATATTAGCGTGAAACAGCTGTTATAGGATGTCACTTTGTAAACACTTGGTATCAACCATTGTTAACCTTATATTTTGTATTTATTTATTATTTTAATTAATTGTATCGTATTTATACTTTCCATTTATTGTTGTTTCTTATCAGACACAAAGAAACAGTATTGAATTTATAGATTTACAAGATGATAATATGAAAAACTTGTAATAGTTTCATTTTCATGTCATAAACAACCTTTGCATCAGTTAATCCGAACTTAAAAATTTCCCTTCTGAAACGTTTTTACTTAATAGCGTAAATCTTACAAACTATATACTTTCACATATAGTTCCTAAATCTATATACTTCGTTTAATTATGAGATACAAATTACTCCTAAAACGATTTATTTAGATTCTGAATTGTAAACCCGAACGGTTTATGTATTGTTTGTACGTGTTGTATTGTAAACATTTTTTAAAATGTATCATAACGATTTCAGATGAGAAAAAAGAGATTTCTTGTCCTCAGTTATTCAAGCTGAAGAAGTTTTCTGTTAAAGAGAATGAAATATCATTATTATGATTAAAGAAAACATTTTAGGAGTATTGTGTATCTCATGATTATACACTTTCAAATAAAAGTAACTTAAACAAAACCTTAAAATTTTTAACTTAAAAAATACGCAACATTTTGTAATAATACAAGCTTACCAAAGTTTTGCATTTCGTGCTAAAAAGTATATATATTTTAATTAAATTGTCATTCAGTAGACAGGTGCGTAGGCTTCATTTTTGAACACTAAAATTCATTTCAGCGCACGTAAAATGATCTTGAATTTGACTAAAACTAGAAAGTATGTTTTAGAAAGCATTTATTTTTGTATTGTTGTTATGTTCATTCAAAATCCATTGAAGGACTGTACCGTCCAAAGTTGATAAGATTCCAATATACCAAAACTTGAACATCTAACTTGTTGATGTTCAATCTTGTTGTATTTTGTAAATACGAGAGATGAATTCATTTGATTTGTTTTTCTGTACGGCAGAAAAGTTCTGCTGGAAAGCCTGTCATTATCGAGAAAATAAAGTTTTCCTGACATTCAAAGAAATTGTCGAATTAATTAACAAAATTAGACGCAAAATAAAATTAAAATTGTAAAAAAAAAAAATCTTATTGTCTTTTATGTATACAAAAGTGATTGATTGGAAATAAGATTTTTTTTTTTTAATCTCTGGAATTGGTTTTATTGTTGCCAATTTCAAAATAGTAAATACCAACATCTTAGAAATTTTGAAGGGATTTTTGTTTTTAGCTCATAGTTCTATTTATTTTACCTACAATTTTAATATTTTAAAATTTTAATGTTTTCAGATTAAAATATTTTTTGCGAATGATTCAGTCCTAAACTAAATGCGTACTGAAAGTTTTATTTTTTGCTCGTATTCGTAAATCGTACTAAAACATCAGTGAAGTTTTAAAAATAAGATATTATTGTTTTTAAAAGAATAATAAAACTATTTAAAATGTCTACATAACAGTTGTGTACTGTAAAAAAATTAAAGGAAAACATTCGGAAATAAATTGCTAGGAATCCAATTCTATAAAATAGTGATCTGCTATCGACTTGATTACATTATTTTAATTCAGCATTTACCTTCTATTAGTAAAATGCATGATCAATAGAAGTACTATCGATTATTTGTCTCGAGATAATTACTTAAAGCTAACAACCTTGCTTTCAATGCCTTTTTTATTAAAACTCTGACAATTAATTCGGTATTCAAAATTAATAACAATTTTTACAATGGGATAAGTCTAAAATATATATCTAATTTGTTATTAATATACGCTTATTAATGTATGCAAATTTAATTTATGACATATATACACACAAATATAATTCTGTCAACCTATTTTGAAAGTTAAGGGTGACCTGTTAGTTGCATTAAATACCATAAAATGCAAAATGGTGAATACTAAAATTTATTGTTCTATTTGGCGTATATAAAGATAAAATTTAAAACTACTTAAATAACAATTTCAGGCGAACACTTAATTAAGATTCAGATATTTTAAAAACATGAAAAATTGTTAACAATCTATAATATTTCGAGTTTTAAGCCTAACAAAAGCTTCTTATAAGTGATAAAATTTGAAATTTGATAGATTCTGAAAACCCGACATGGTATATATTTTTAACAATTTTTAGGTTTTTTTTTTTTAATGAATGTTAGTTTTTAATCAAGCTTTCAATTATTTCGTCAGGAAATTACTGAATTTATTAATGACGTTAAATGAAAAAAGAAAAAGGTATAAATATGGTAAAAAAAAAAAATAAGCTTCAAAAATTAAACAACTAATAAAAAATTCCTTTTCAAAAACTCAACACTATCTTAGTTTCAAAACAGTATAAAATTAAAAAATAAAGCCGTGTCCTTTGGCAAGTATAAAGCATTAGGTTATAATTTCGTTAATAATTAAAGTCGCAATATTCAAGTCACAAATATAAAAATGGAACAGCAATTTAAAATAGCCCATTAAATAAAAAAATAATAATAAAAAAAATCTATTAAAAGTAAAGTATTTTAGTTTTCTAATTTTACAGATTTTAAGCAAAATAATAATTACAGACTTCAAAATAGTAAATGCAGATAATTATTTATTTTATAGGACATGTGCTTACAATAAACGTTAAATTTACTTCTAAATATATTCAAATTCCTAAGATTTATTTGTTGGATTCCTAAAATAATGCAGTTAGTGAAGCTATTTAAAATCTTAAAATAAAAATATCAGCTTTTACAAACATATTAAATTAGAAGCATATTTAGTCTAGTATTATGAAATTGAATATTTTACTCTGTATTTAACCTTGAGATTTTAACTTACCATTCCTGATGAGAGGGAATTTGTGACCGATGGATCCCAAGATGATCCGTTGACACTGTGTCTTCGATTGTAATGAGCGTAAGGTCGCTCTCTTGAATAATCGTGATAGTAATAGTTCATGAATTTCTTTCAGTTGTTCGTCTTCGGTCACGGATAAAGGATAAGAACTTTTTTCTACTTGACTAGAAAACTTTTAAGCATAGCTTTCTGTTTTCTTCATGCATGAGAGCCGTGTCTTTAATAGGCTCATTAATTCCCAATTTCTAATTAAGAACATGAAAACAAAAAGATGTAATTAGAAATACTCATTAAATTGAAGCTTGATTATTTGGAATTTGTTTTCAGTCGAATATGCCATGCTTCTTTTAAGCCGTCTTAAGATCATCGAAGTTCGTGATCAGCAACTGCTTGACTCATGTAATCTACTGGTCACTTGTTTTTGTTGTGTCGCTGTCGTGACGATGAGCGCAATTGAGCGGCCCAACTGGTTCTTAGTATTATCCGTCAGTGGTCGATGAATCGTTAAAACCACTCGAGCGGGTGGGAGGAATTCATAGTGGGATGACCACAAATAGGCGGCATTCTACCTGCAGGTTGAATAATTCCTGCTTCGCTTTCTGTTTGCAGATAAAATTTTCTGTAGAGTTTCCGGGCAAGTATCGATTAAGGAAATTTGAAGTGAAATGAAATTAGAAAGGTGGGAGGAGTAACTTCTGAATTGGTTTACATACGACGAGAAGGAATTTTTACATCCTCACTTAATTCTCACATCAAGGGGGAAAAAAATTCAATTAATCTTCCCAAACATTCGAGGAACTTCTACTTATATTTTCCTCGCTCCCAAACTTGAGAAAGTAAACTAATGCATTAAGCAAAAATATTTCTGCAGAGGAAAAACAAATAAATACCCTGTTAAGTATATAAAGCCCTATCCTCGTAGATTCCCTATAAAAATAAAGAATTTAGCTTTATATCTTGTTCATTCATTGAATTTACTCATCCCTGTGATAAAGTTAAACTAGAGAAACTATACTGTTGTGTGTTTTTGAAAACAAACAAGCTTAATGATTTTAATAACGTAATGACAATCTTAATGAAGAGTTTTGTATACAGGGTGATTCATAAAGTACTGGTGGTTTTCACCGCCCCATATCTTTTAAACTACTGGTCATAAAAACCTGAAACTTTTTTATATAAAATCGTCAAACTTATAAGAGTTATATTTTAATGTTATTATTTATTCATTATTATTGAAATTTGTTTTATTTGCGTTCAAACACCCCCAATATATCGAAATTATTATCCAAAAAAATTGTTCGACTGTCTCCCAAAAAAAGTCATTTGTCAGAATGCATTTTCACAAAAATTCAGTTTTTTTTTTTTTTTTTAAATTAAACAAAGGAATTAATGACAAAAGTGTTAGATTAAATTTTCCTAATTAGGTTTCTGTGTCATTTGAATATTGGATCCAGACTTTTAGAATTTAAACAACATCACAACAGTTATTTAAATATACGATATATTGGGAGTGTTTGAACGCAAATAAAATGAATTTCAGTAATAATGAATAAATAATAACATATTATATAAAATTGTATAACATATTACAACTCTTATATGTTTGACTATTTTATATAAAAAGTTTCAGATTTTTTTGAGCAGTAGTTTAAAAGATATGGGGCGGTGAAAACCACTAGTATTTTCCAGTACTTTATGAATCACCCGGTATTTTATGTTGGCGTCAGTTTTGCTAATTGATTGTTGAATGCTTCCGAACAATCCCGAACAGAAGATAGAAATTACTTACACAACATTAAATGTATGATTAAGATACGAAAAAAAGATTAAGTCGTAAAAGATTAAGTTGCTGATAGATTGTTCATTTCAAACATATAAAATTGACTTTTAATCTTGGCAAGTGTAATTACCACGCAGTACTTCATACAACGTTGTATGCAGATAATGAAAATACTTATAATTTACATCAAACTTTTAATTCCAAATTTAATTAGAGTTAAATTTATATGTGGTTCCATTATTTTTTAAAAAATAACAAAAAATGTTAAAATGATTAAAAAGAAAAAGAAAACAAACAGTGAAAGAATACACAACTTCATTATTAATTTTAAATGGAAAAACGGTTCAGTTTTGATAATTTGTAATAATGATTTGCTATTTATGGCATTGAAGAAAGGATGTTTCATTTTGTTGACCAGTTTACGTCATTCATTTTCTGTTCGAGGATCCACCCTTAATATTGTCACCAGTGTTTTCATTTTATTCTCTGGCTACTATGGTTTCCTGGTTATTACGACCTATTTTTTTTTTCTTTTTTCTTAATCTTTTCGGAGCCATCTATCATTTTTGTTTCTCTTCGACCTGTTGTTAATATAATTTCGTTATTTTCATTCTTCAGAACTAGTAACTAAGCATTGACTCAATTTGATTTGGATTATAAATCGATAATTAAAAAAAAAAAGAAAAGGAAGAAAAAACAAAATGGGTTTGGGAATATAAATAAATAAACTATTTCATCTAAGGTACAAATCGATTGTTGAATCGTTAATGTAAATTACATTTCTTATTTTGGAAAGATTCTCAGCTAAATAGTTTAATATTCAACGTAGCGACATTGACTACAATATTTAAAAAGAATTAATGAAGAAAAAAAAATATTTATATAGTTCTACAGTTGAAAAGGTTTCGTTTAGCCTGGTAATCTCTAACTCATTTTATTCTTATCGCGGGCATTTTCTGAAAATATTACTAAACTCAGAAATTCAGAGATTGTTCTTTTTCTTCATTATATGAAAGAAAAAGCAACATTTTCAAACTGAAAAAGGGGTAGACAGTAAAACCTATTAATTATCAAGTGTATGGCGGGCTGCGAGTTAGAGAACACTGGTTTAGCCGTTAATTGTAAATGTTTAATATAAAGATAAAGGTAGTGTTAAAATTGGGTTGAGGCAGTGGAATGACTTAATTTGCTGAGAAGTCAACTTCAAATGAAGCATTAGCTTTAATAATACTGGAATTTCATGCATTGCATCATTGTTGTCCGTTTCTGTCTTTCATCTGCCATTCTTGTTATTGTGTTAGAAATTAAATTTTATTTCTCGAAAGGTAATTTTTATATTACTGAATTTTAATCGAAGTTTTCGTGTATTTCAGAGCTCTTCATATCATTCATCTTTTGATTTTTTCTTTATTTATAATCTACTTTAGAATCGGTAAACAAATCTTGAAATATTATTCTTCTGTACATCTTCAAGGCAGAAGTGTCATTTTGTTTTAAAGCAGTTAAACTAAAGCCTTGATATTAAGAGCATTCTTCGTTTTTCTTATTGTTCATTATTAATGTTGAATTAATAATAAAACTTTTTGTTTTTAAGAAATCCATTCATCCTAGTACTGAAATATCAAATAATATCAATGCGAATCAAACTTATGTCAATATATGTAAAGCTACATAAAAATAGCTTTATTAAAAATTAGAAATTGAAACAGAAAACGGGTTTTCAAATTCCTATTTGGTTGAAAACTAGTTTTGGAAATATTCCCGAAAAATAATTATCCCATAATAATACACTAAAGTTCAGTACTTTCTTAAATAGTGACTATAAAATTCCACTTGAAATAAAAATATTAAAAAAAAAAATGAGAAATAATTTTTCATTGGTTCCAATTTTCAAGAAATGAATCCGACAGAGAAGATTTTCAACTTCAAAGCCACAGATGTAAACGGAAATATACAAGATAATTTTGATAATCAATTCCGTATATTTCCGTTGATATCTATGGCTTTGAAATGGAGAAAAACACCAAGCCTTTTCAATTTTGCCCAATCGTATTAGTAACTAGAAAGTTCTATTAATTAACGTAAATTAAAAATAAGTTCTGTTTTCGCTTCCATCAATTCGAATGTATTTATTGCAAAGATCGCTACGTCCAATCCAAATTGAATCGAAAGATCTTGGTTTGAATCCCGTTGGGAACATTTTAGTTATTTACTTTTCTTTACTTTAAATATTCTGTTATATTGGATTGCTATATCCTGTAATTAATTATTCCAACCAAGGCTTTAACAAAACTATGTCTACAATTAAAGAGTCAAAAATAGCTATTGCAAAGATTGCTAATTTATTAAGGAAAATTGGAAAAAAAATTATTGAAGGTTATGCAGAGATTTTTCACATTGCATACAACTAATAAATGGAAATGCTTCATTAAATCTGCTTACAAATCTAGATTTTTTTCCCCCCATAACATTACCGGTATTTCGACTTCTGTGAAACACGTTTGTGCAAACTTAGCTATTCATGAACGCTCTGCAAAGATACTGTCAATCTTTTCTTAGGGCAAGCTATCCCGATTGCTACCCATGTTCTGTAAAGAAAACACAGCTTGGCTTGCACAAGCAGAGAGATCGACCTTCGCGACTCTTTGAGGGATAGTCTGCGGTTCCCTACATTCAAATTTACACGTCATTGATGGGCTTTTGGTTGATGGGTTGGGAGTAGAAATTTTAGGTTTTGTGAAATTTTGAAAATGGTTCTTCGAAATGTTGCACTAGCATCCAAATGATAGAATGCTCAAAATACTCTCCACTGGCAGATATAGATTACGGATGATCTTCAAAATTCATGGTGAGATCAATACATCAGTATATTAGTTTACTTGGCTATTTTCTTCTGAAATTCGTTAATACTGCTGTTCATAACTAGTAGATTGTTTGTTTTATTACTGTTCTCTAATATTGTAATTGTGCCAAATTGTTAACGACTCAGAGAAAAAAAGATCCATTGACCGAACCAGAGCTGTAACATTTCGTGAAGCAAGAGAAACCGGAGCAATTTTCATAACTCGGAACTGGGTGGCTACGAAATTGAGAAGATCCGAAGAATTTCGTGAAAAGGAATTGAAAAAAGAATGTTGAAGAAGCGACTTTTCTTCACGATAAAGCTCCTTGTACGAAAGCTCTCGCAATTCAGCAACTGCTTAAGGACAATAAATAACATTGATTTTTTTCGGAAACGATAATTGCCATTCTCCCGAGTCCCTAATGTTCTAAGAACCGAATCGGAATCGTTATTCAATGGAAATTATGACTGCAAAAATTAACGAAGTTTTAAAAGAAAAAGTCATAACACAAATCTTTTTTGAAAACCTCCTACGATCGTACCCCCGTCGATTAATGGCCATCAAAGCTGCGAATGGCGGTAATACTAGATATTAAAATATGTATTAATAATTCAAAAATAAATGCTGTTTTTCATGGATTTTTCAGCTATTATTCATTCATTTTAGTTCCCTTTCTACGGGGGGGGGGGGGGGGGGAGGAGTCAATATTGTTGGACACCTTGTATATTGCTGGATAAAGAAGGCCCCCTATTGTGGCCATATCCGTCTACTTAGGGCAGTGTTTCTCAACCTTTTAGTACTTGCGACCTAATTTTCGATCACAATTCTCATCGCCGCCCCCCCCCCCCTAACAATACTTTTTTTTTAAACTGACAAGGAGGACGCAAAAAAATTGAATCTGTTCAACCAAAAAAAAAAAAAAAAACCTCCGAACCTAGTTTTTTAATAAGATTTTTTCTTGATATACTCGCGCCCCCCCCCCCTTAAGTTTTATCACGCCCCCCTAGGGAAACGCGCCCCACAGGTTGAGAATCGCTGACTTAGGGGCAAGCACCTTTTACAGTTCTACAGATAGATCTATGCCTCGTCCAGGATGACTACCCAACCCATTTGTCATCAGTTCTCGTAGAACAGTTACTGAAACGTTCCTTCATATGTCGTGGCATTAGTTTATGGTCACATACCTTATGACATTTCACAAACCAAGGTTGGTGTGTACGATCCTTTTCGTAATTGCCGAAGATGTGCCTACCTTCATCGCCATGTGTATCTTTCTCATCTGGTTTTGTTTTTATTTATGATATTTGATATGTCGTGGCATAGTTTACGGCCACATACCTTATGACACTTCACAAACCAAGGTTGGTGTGTATGATCATAATAATGGTATCTCTGCTGACCATTAATCCATGTATCGAGCAGTATTTTTGAAGCATTGAATAGCTCATGTTTCATTCGGAAACAATAAAAGTATAAAAGCTTCCCAAAATTTTCGTTTTACATTGATGTTTCACATTTACATTGTGGTAGCTAAATTTTATTGTTAACAGATTGTACAATGCGATTTTCCATTCCATGTGAGGCGTATAGTGTGTGTCAGTCTTTCAGTTTCGCTGAAATGACCGTTTTTGCATTATTTTAAAAAATAGCCTTTAAAAATAACAAAAAAAAAAAACCATTCTCTTTTATTAAAAATTTCTAACTTCAGTTCAAAAACTTAATTGAAATTGTTTAAGTTTCTCATGTGACATGGTATCTTTCTCTGAAATTAAAATAAATAAATAAATAAATTTCGTCATTTTCATATTTATTACAGTACAATAATTGTATGCAACAATTTGTCCTCTGGACCCCTCAATTCATCTCTTTCTCTTTCACAGTTTGCTCATCTTGTGCAAATCCTAATCTGCATTTTTTATTTAAAAAAAATAATTGGCATTGGCATTGCGATTTTCATCGCATACTTTTTCCTTCAAAAAGTTGTGAATAGCGTTCAGTAATTTCGAATATAATTACCCAAGTTGTTTTAATTTAATTGTATAAGTTTAAAATTATTTTATTGATAAATTTTATTGATATGATAACTTGCGTATACGATGTGCTAATTGTTGAAAATGTCAAAGTGGAATATTTGCCTTAAAGTTATATTTCGTCATCCTTTCATCCCGGCAGAAACAGCAAAACAGATCTTGTATTGAATCATGCTGATCTACTGGAAAGATTGTATTGAAGAAAATTTATTTACATTACACACGAATTACATTGAAACCTTGAGAGCTGTTACAGTTAAAGGATCTAAAGGTTAACCACAACAAAAATAAACAGTGGACTTCAGTAAGGATCGATCCCGTGCCGACTATTTATCCTGCACTTGATCCCTCACGCCGCCACGTGGCTGAGATGCGTTCTGAACGATCCTTAAATAAATGGAGTTTTTTCCAAATACTTTACATTTCTTTTTATTGATTTTATATTTAAAACAAATTAATTACTGAGTAGTAAATTATTTTTATTTATTTATTTATTTATTTATTTATTTATCTGTCTCTTGCTTTTTATTGATATTTTGTTTAATATCTTTACTCCGTAAAGACCATTTGCATAGTTAGACAGACTACATGGATCGTGTGCAGTTCAGTGGTTGTAAATCAAGCCATTCCATCGCCTTGACCCAATCTTCTCTACTCCACCATGCTTTACGATTCAAGAAAGGTGAAGGAATCTTCCGAAGTCTTGCTTCTTGATAGAAGATTAATTAAAGAGACAACCAAAGAGACACTGGCAGTTAGATCATGTCTGTACTTTGATTTCTGAATCAAACTCAGGATAGAGCTCTATTTATATTTCTTCCCATGTTGGATTACATCCCAGTTAAATGTGATCTAGTTTCTGCAATTTCTGACATAACTCACGGTTTCTGTGGCCTCTCATGGATATATCTTGGTTCCCCTGTAAAAGTGAACGGCAGGATTACTTCTTTTTCTACGTTATTGGAAATTCTGTCACTGGTGATTGTATTTCTCAATCCTTTTAAGATTCTGCTCTGAGCTCAGTTTGATATTGATGAATATATAAAAGTTTTCACTTTCAAATTTTTGCATCTATGTCAACAATGAAACAAGTTTGTACTTCAGAATATGATTTGAGTTGTTTGATCTTACCCTAATCTGATAGAGATAGAAATCATTTGCGCAAATTGGTTTTTGAATATAATTTTTGTAAATGAATCACAATTTGTTAAAAGGTCCATGGAAGTGAATTGTTGGAAAACTAAAAAAAAACTATATGTCGTCTATATGGCAGGTTTTATGTAAAGTTGTTATACAGTGTAAGAATCTCTGGACCTTTAAAAACAATCTTCTGATAAAGAGTTTCATTTTTACAATTTCGTTTATTTATAATAAAATAATAAATACAGTGGAATAAATAAATATTTATGCCCTTTTAACAATTTGTAAAATTATATTCTCTTGGCTGCCTCTTTCAAATATGGAGATTTCATCTTTAATTTCAGCTCCTCGCATGTGCAGCAACTATCCACTGGAGGTCTTGCAAACTTGTAATTGAAATTCTCCCTGAAATACTTTATATAAAAATCCTAGCTGACCTTCAGATCAGGAAATTTCTCTCTAAATAATCTATACATTGTTATAATATTTAAATCAGAACTTAGTGTACATAAGTGCCTGAATAATGGGATACCTTGAGAAGGAGGATTCTATGTGTTCTTTCAGTCTCATTTTTGTGTCAATTGCAAGAGTAAAACTTACATGTCTACCTCGTTTATCAAGGTTTTTTTTTTCCTTGTGTTTTAAGGCTTGATAACTGTCTGGCTCTCTTACCTATGATACCAAACGCAGATAGGAAGCCCTTCAAACATACATTACTTTGTCACTACCATTTTTTATTAGCATTGTAGTGAACACCCAATTACTAGAACTTAAAGAAAATTTCATAACCTTAGAGAATAATGCTTACCAAGAAATAGGTTTCCACTTCTTTGATTCAATATGCTGTCTCTGTGGTTTATCTGTTCTTTACCCTGTAGATTGATTTTGTTTCTTTTATATTGTAAAGGCATTGAGTTCCTCTTTTTTTTTTTTTTTTTTGCATTATTTGTGTTCAAAACATTCATGTTTAGACAAAACATTCAAGAGGAGCTTTGTTCACAGCTGCAATATTAGAAAACAAATGAGAACGATTCCTGTCATGTGCAATTCGTTAAAAGGGCATGAGTCCTGGATTAATGTCTTTTTAACACATTATGGATATTTATGGACATTGGATAATGGCCAGTCTACAACGGGACTAATGTTCTTTTTAACTTAATGAAAGAGCTATTTTAATAGATGAATAAAATTTAAAAACCCCAAAAGTGACGAAATTGTGACTGATGCCGTTTTAACAATTGTGATTCAAATATGATAGACTCGAAAGCAGTCTTGGCTAAAACCTACTCCAGGTTCAAATTAATGTCCCTGTTAGTGTTGGTTTGGATAGATCAAACCTGTTTCAAATATATTCTATCAAAGAAACTACGTACATTATAGATACCGAGATTTTTATTGTGATGATAGCTGTTAAGTCTCGATCCTGTTTAATAACTTGATTTTAGGTTAATGAGTAATCATCTTTGGTAAATTTAATTTCTTTATTTTTATAATTCATGTTTTATAGGTTGGTTTTGTTATATTATTCAAATAGATAATTAATTCTCCAGCATTAAGGATTTTTCCCGTTAACCCATTTTTATTTGGCACTTTTAATTACAGTTCTTCGGCTGTAATTGTCAGTTTGATGGTTATGTCTTAATCTTCTTCTCTTGTCTTCACGGATTAGATACTATTCCACCCGTACGGGGCTCCAAAATCGTCCCTCCATCTTCTTGGTCTTCCTCTTAGGACAATATCGATTACTACTTTTATTAGTATAATTGAAGAGAAGCTAAGGTAGAGGGAAGGCCATCATTTAAGCTACTTTAACTTTTTAATGAAATATCATAGTAATTAATAAAATAATACAGGCTTTTGTTGCACTTTCTTCACTTAAGAAGAATAAAAATTATTAAAAAATACAGAAAATTTTATAATCTTTAGTGAATTACATTTGAAAGAAATACAATGTGTGTGTTTAATGTTCCTTTCCTTTCGTTACTGATTTGCTCATTTATCTGCCCATTTTAAATGATTTCAATTTTTTTTTTTGTAGAATATATATTTCTTGCAAATTTATTTTTAAAGATTGCTAGTAGACTTTTTATTTTTTAAGGTAAAATTAAATGAGTCGTCAGTTCTTTAACGTATTTTGCAAATCCTGTATCCCAGTATCTTTTAATAATTTCTTATCAGAACCATCATATCATTCAATAAATTTGATTTCTCAAAAATTCTGATATTCCTGAATTTTTATCATTTAATATCAGTTACATCATTTTTATCATCTAATATCATTTTAGTTATTCTATATCTCCAATTATTACATATTCTTTGTTTTGTTGTATTTTTTGTTTTTCCTCAAGTTTTTCGACATTTTTCTAATTTTAAATAAATACAATATATTTTTCTTTTATATTTAAGTCTATTTTTTGTCAAAAAATTCAATATAATTCGGCAAAGTTTAATAAATGCGCTATTTTTATACAGTACTGTGCTTCAGTCAAAAGGCTAGAATAATAGAGGCGCTACAACCAAATTATTTTATACTTTCAAACATATTTTTTTACTTTCTTTCTTATTTTTTTTTATTTCATATTAAACACTTCCCTTTAAACACATTAGAATCAAGGTAAAGCATCTGAGACAGGATTGTACATTGAAACTCTCAAGGCAAATAAAGATTAAAATTGTGGTTTGGCCTCCAGATGTCTATAAACAATCGGCTGGAATAAAAAAAATAACTAAATGAAAAACAAATGTAAAGCTATTCAATTGTGATAAATTATTTTTAATGTAAAATTGTTTATTTTATGAATTTTTTTTTAATTATGTTTGATTATTATCGAATTTTATTAAAGACGAAGCATAGGGTTTAGTTTGTATTTTTATGTGTGACAAAATGTTATTTAAAAAAAAAGAGGTTAGTTTGGGAGTTATGTAAAAAATAAAAAAAACAATTTAGATTTTGAATCTTCTTAATGTAGAAACACCATACTAATATGCGAATCAAAAAATCATTTTTAATTGAAAAGAGAGAGAGAATAAAAAAAAATGATTTTTTTTTGGGTGAGGGTGCGTTAAAAATAGAACTAAAATAAATGTCCTTTATAGACAATTCCTTAGAAAAGCGTGGTCATTCGGAGGCGGGTTTCCTAAGTGCAGTAAAATTTATTAAAAATATAATAAATATAATAATATAAGGGTGTACTTGTTTAGGTGCCGTAATATCATTTTTTCCCACCATGAAAAGCTGAAAAATTCAACTTTAGAGCGGAAACGAAGGTAGAACATAGAAAGTTCTAAAGATTATTATTTTTTTTTTTTAATTTTATAAATAAAATACAGTGAAAATAAAAAGTGCGAATTATTTAAAGACGCCGTGAACTATCTTGAAAAAGTTGAATTTACGTTTTATTATTAAATATTAAAAACAGTTATACACTGAATTAAAATATTATTACTACATAAGTGCACATTTCAAAAATGTATTTAAGATCCACTAATGCTTCATTAATTTCAAGCTAATCTCATTGGACAGGGGAGGTCAGTAAGTTTAGAATGTTGGCAGTTCTCAAAGTTGCCGCTAGTGTCGCTAAGGAAAATGCCAAGACCTCCTGACTTCTATGGACATTTAGAATCGAATTAACTTTTAATCAATTGACCTGTACATAATATGCAGAAGACCGTGGGCCTTCTAAACCACATGAATGTTGTTTCAAATTATAAACGACGCATATATCGAATTTTCATGGGATGAGATGTAAAACGTGAAGTATAAATAAAAATTGTGAGTTTCGCTAATATTATAGTAACATTATCAATATTTTCTTAAAAGCACATATCTGTAATGAAAAACAAAAACGAATGGAATAACAATTATTTTCTTTAAGAGAAATTAATTTTTAATTCAAATTTATCAGTTTTGTCTATAATACTATTGATCATTAACTCATGTTATCATAAATCCACCAACTTTTTTTTAGTTCAGTAATGCATTCAAATAAATCGTATATCACTATGATACTCTTTTACTTCTAAAATTTAATATTTTCTTTGAAAGAAATTTTACGGAAGATTAAATCTCAATTAAATATTAAAATAGAGGATTTTATTAAATGCCTCCATAAAATCTTTGAAATAAAGTAGTTGCATAGTAAAACTTAAATTTAAGAAAATCAGAAACTTGTTGGTTTATAATTTAAAAGAAATCATTTAACATGTTGTACTTCATTCAGTTACTTAATTAAATATAAATACAATGAAACTGTTTATCCACTATATTAAGTAATTCTTTACCGACTGGATTCATCTTACTAAAAAAATAATTGTTGATCATCTTACTTCTTACTCTTAATATTGATAGTACTAACTGTGAGATTATGTGAATTTTTATTTCTGTAATTTGTAGATTTTTGATATTATTGTTGGAAACCCTGCTGCGACCAATTTAGGATGAAATGCTGTTCTTCCTACGGAGGAAGAGAAACTCCAACTGATGAAAGACCATGTTCAATTGTCTGAAAACCGTTTTCCGTTGCATATAATTTTCATTTTTATTTTATATATAAAATCTTTTAACCTTTTATTGTGTGTTTTTATGAATTACTTAAGATGAAATAGCTTAATACAAGTTCAAAATTTCTCAGAAACTCCAAAGAGGGTCATTCCATGTCAAGTCATCCACCCAAGTCACTCACTATCTAGTTGAGAACTGAGATTTTGTGTACTGCTATTGTACTTAATTTCATGAACTTTTGCCAGTTTTTATTGCTTTAATACATTCTGTTGGAAGTAGTTGCAGAAAGTTTGATGCAATGCGTTGCTTCAAAGCAAAGTGTGAAAATTGGCTGCAGTTTTGAAATGGGAAACAGTAGGCTGGCCATTTTTGCCCTGAATATTCTTTCTGACATGTAGTTTATGAAAACATGAAAGAATTGGCATTTAAAATTTTGTAGATTAATTATTTTTTTTTTTTGTTAAATTAAAAAAAAAAAAAAATTGGACACTTGCCCTCCTCTGAAAATCATTGAAAAAAATTAGAAAATGATCTACAAATAGTAAAGTTTCATCACAAAAAAAAAAAAAAAAAATCAGTTTTGAGAAATGAATGATACTCAAAAAAAATTCGTCGTGAATTTTGAAAAAATTTCCATTTATCTATTAACATTCCCACAATATTCTTAGAATATGAGAATACTGTTAACTATCCAAAAAACATTAACAACATAAGTGAGCATAAAAATATACAAATGCAACAAAAATTGCAATATAAAACAAAACTATACATTACATAAGATATGAACACTAACTTTGTTACAATGGTAACTTCTGTGTCATAACTGAATTAACTCAATGCAATGATACCTAGAGTTTTGTTTATAGTATTTGAACACTTTCTCAAAAATCAATACTATGTCAACACTACACAAAATGCTGATGCTGCAATCTACATTCAAGTTCATTTGGAACTACACATATGACAGACGTTTTAATGCTTCACATTTAATATTTTTTTGTACGAGGACCACTTTTCTTTGAATAAAGAAAATCTTGAAGACTCTTTGCTTAGAGAATAAGTACGGCCTTTTGCTGTGATGACATCAACTTCACATAGAATATGAGAGAATGGGATGTCACAAACTCATTATCAGGCCAATAGAAGGACGGGGATTGTCCATGAGGATGCCTGAATCTTACCGTAACATCTCTTTCTTCACCATTCAATTTCTCAACAATCCCCAAATACCAAGAAGTGTCGTATGCACATGTAACATAGCAGTTGGGCTGCACAGAGTATTCTGGCATTAGTGGCGGAAGTGCAGAGAAATAAAATCAGTATCACAGCTTAGCCTTTTTGCTCCAATCTTGGTTGACGATAGTGGTATAATGTGATACGTAGATCGTGTTTCATGAACCGTTTTTGCACTTTCAAAGAATGGGAAAAGAAAATTTCTAACTTGTACCATTTCATCTTTTGAAACAAAGAGAACTGAAATACCTTGTAGGTTCTCCCGGCAGAATTCAAATACCTGTGACGCTGTAAGTATGTGATCTTTGTATAGTCTTTGCAAACTTGTTTTTGTGACAATACCATTGCAGGGAGATTTGCCTTGGCTGGTTGCAAAAAACGAACAGCTGCACTTTACATTGAAATTGTGTTCATGATAGCAGATATTTCTGGAATTCTTACAATTTCTGTACTGTGCAGCATATCCATCAGTGAAATATGCAGCATAAGCAAGGCGAATTTCAGGAAATTCAAACTTCAAAAAATTCAATACAGTCTTCTGAGTCTGATACATCAGGGTCACATCATGTTATAGATCATCAGAAATAATACAAAA
The DNA here is from genome assembly GCA_023159025.1 of Thereuonema tuberculata. NCBI lineage: Eukaryota > Metazoa > Arthropoda > Chilopoda > Scutigeromorpha > Scutigeridae > Thereuonema > Thereuonema tuberculata. The sequence goes on along the minus strand of JAFIDM010009631.1, from coordinate 75,420,856 downwards.
ACTTTTTGCTTGCAACTGTTGATCTTTTTGATAATACATAACAACAGTGTGAAGAGTGCAGCTACCGTTATTCCAATGGTACCCTTGTACTTCATCTTGAACAACAAAAATGAGATTTTACCTGAAATCCATTAAAATTAACACTGATCCTTCCTCAAGTGTTTCTTTCTTCATTTTCAGATAATCAGACTATCATTGAGCAATAAACGAGTATGGAGTAAGATTTTCAATTTTCTTAATTAGTGTGTCGCAGAATTCCGATAGAGTGGTGATTTGAACATTTAAGATTTTCAATTAATTGTTTCATTACAAACGTATTTCAAATTATTATTTTAATATTATTGCTACTATTTTCAATAGATAATACTTACTTTTTTGTTTTGGAAGTGAATAGTTGAAAAACCGCAACAACTAAAGTTATGACTAATAACGAACTATGTGATGCAACTCAGTACAAGAGCTCAGAATTGCAAACTCTGTGAACACATGACTAAGAAACAAAGGAAATGCAATACAGTGAGAACAAAAGGAAAGTGTTCTCAAATAAGGTTTGTATCTAGGGAAATCCAATATAGCCTACACTTCAGCAATTTACAGATGACATCGTAGTCATAAATTACCAGTTTAATTATTTTTTTTAAATATCGTTTTTTCCACACTTCCCATTATTTCTACAAACTGATTTCTTATTGTGTATGACATAAAGAAAGATTTATAATAACATTGTAAAACTTTCAAAGGAATCTATGAGGGGCATTACCTTAAAAAAACTATAATGCCCATGTATCGAGTTTGTTTAAAAGAAATTATTTACATTTTTTTTTCTAAAACATAGATTATGAATATTCAATATAAGGAGCTTGAACATAAAAATATAAACCTTCCTCTTTAATTAAAAAAAAAAAATTCAAGGTTCTACTTCAAAAACTGTAGGAACTACAGTAGACTCCCGATTATCCGCGGAATAGGGTGGCGCGGCAATCGCAGATAATCGAATTCCGCGGATAATCCGAAATAGGACGAAAAAGGACGAAAATCAACACAAAAATGCTTTTAACATGTTTTTTTTTTTGTTTTGTTTTTTACATTAAAGTGGCAGTACATACATTATAAACAAACAATTACTTTATTTTAATTTACTTTAATTTCTTACTTTTTAACAAAACAAAAAAAAATCGGTTAATTGTCTTTGTTTTTTCGTGTTGAAACACGGAAACCCTCTACTTGGACGTCGCTAAATCTGCCTCTTTTATTGTTTACCTTATTCTACTTTTAAATTTTTTTTTGTTAATTCCGTAGTTTATTATTGTACAGTAAAAAAAAAAAAATGGAAATCGGAGCGGATAATCCGCCGCGGATAATCGGGAGTTTACGGTATTGAATTTTTAAGTTATAAAGGAGCTCGTCTATGGAAAACCTGAGTTCCTGATTCCATACAACTTCTTTAGATTATAAGTGAAAAAGTACTTAACCTGCAACATTTAAATTTTGGAAATGTTCATATATCTAGGTAAACTTCAATTACACAAAATTTCAAGATTTTCTGTGAGGGTGGGTGTCATTTCCTGGATGATTTGATATGGAATGACCCAAGACTAAATTATAAAGCGATACGATTTACAACGTTCAATAAAAGTTCTGCAGAAAGGCACGATCATTTGTCTAACAAGAAATAATTTTCTGATGGTCTGAGAAGGAGCAGGTGATACTGAAAATCTATTTGATCCATTTCAGAACAGTGGATGATAATGTCCTTTACAGCCATAACCTCATTAGCCAAGTTGAAATGTGATTTTTCTTTCTTTCTTTCTTTCTTTCTTTCTTTTTTTTTTTTTTTATCAACAGTTCAATGAAAATAAAATTCGTGTAATTTTCAGTGTGTTCGATTAGCTCCAAAACAGTTATCATTCATTGAAATATGAGTAGATCATCCAGTAATTGATAAAGTTTGGAAAAAAGTAGCTGAAAGTAGCTGCTGTGAAGAGGGTGTGTTAGACGAACAATAGTAGTCTAATACTGTACCACTAAGTTTGATAAAGAATAACAAGTGATATCATTATTATTACAATCAAAAATTGCAGTTTGTTTGTTTTTTTATAGTAAAATAAAACAAAGAACGCACATAACTAAACAAAACACAAATTC
>JAFIDM010009631.1:75407626-75418611 GCA_023159025.1 Thereuonema tuberculata | reverse complement strand
AATGGAGTACAATTGTAGAGGAAGTCAGTGACGAGGAACCACTGCCAGAAAATGTAAGCAATTTTGTTTTGTAATAAGGAATCTATTTGCAGAGAGGCTCACACTTTATATAATTATCTTGGTGGATAGAATCTTATTTAAACAATAATTTTTATTAATTAGAATTTTTAAAAAACAAAAATGTAGTTTAATTTCAGTTTGAATAAAAACAATTACAGTAAAGACTCGTTAAGTCGTCACTCAAGGGACCAAACATTTTTGACGACTTAAGTGGAGTGACTACTTAAGCGGAGTGGGCATTTTTGGAAGAAAAAAAAACAAAAAAAACCCACTGAACTACAGTATTTTCATGAATTGCTGTAAGATTCGGTGAGAAAAACAAGATTTTCAGAAATCAATACATGCAAATGAATGAGTGGAAAATAAAATAAAAAAAACAAAAACACTTTATACTTACCATATTTTATTTTCTTTTACTGGCTTAAAAATAATCCAACAGTATTGATTGATGAAGGTGCTGATTACTGGAAATAAATAATTGTGGGCGGTAAAGTTATCGACAATGATGGCAACATTTCTTTTCTGACGCGAAAACTGAGAATCCAGTTTACGAATATGTCGTTCCCAAATCATTGTAGTCATCCATGCATTTGAATTTGCTTCATATTCAACTGGCAGGGATCTAACGTTTTTAAAGCAACGTGGTTTTTGCTTTTGCCTATCACAAGTGGTTTAAGTTTCTCATTTCCACTCATATTAGCTCCAAGCAGAAGTATCAGGCGTTCTTTGCTTGCTTTTCCAGAAGTGTACTATCACTCTTAAATGACAGTGTTTTATCAGGTAAAAGACGGTAAAATAAGCCTGTTTCATCCAGATTAAAAATATTTGATGCATCAAACCTAGATAAAATGTCCTTGAGAACACTGTTCTTCCAGTCTTTTATAGCATCACCATCAACAGCTGCAGCTCCTCCGCAAATCGTTTTAAAAGAAAGGCAATGTCTGTTTTTGAAACGTTCCAGCCAACCATTGCTGTCGCCGAAATCTTCCATGTTCAACTCCTTAGCAATTTCAATGGCTTTTTCTTTGATAATCACGGCAGAAATCGGCACATTTTGCGATCTGGCATGTTTTAGCCATCGAACTAAAACCTCCTCGATCTCGTCAAACTTTGATTTCCTCATTCTCTTTCTTTTGTCTTTGCAGTCAGCTTCTTCAATTACTTGTTTCGATGAAAGAATATCGTTTAATGTAGTCCTGGGAATATGATGTTCTTTGGCAAAAGCTGTTTTCAAAACATTTGATTTTTCAAAAAGTGCAATTAAGTCTTTTTTTTTCTTTAAAAGATAACGAGGTAAGTTTTCGTTTCCCTGACATGTTACAAATGTAATCAAACCACGAAATTGCAAGATAAAAAATAGCCCTTATAGCGGAGCTTTTTCGCTATGAAATGAAATCACACTCAGTAGCGGTCAAGAAAAACGTTTACACTTGACAAGAGTCGATGCGAGAAGTGTGTAATTTTCCAAGTGAATTTCCCACGTGAAAATCCCCGTAAAGGCTAGGCTTTCTTAAGAGTGAAGGGGTGGGGCTGAAAAGATAGCAGGTAAAATTGAGAATAAAGATGCTTTTCCCCATTTTTGAGGGTGACGAGTTATCCGGAGTAGAATTAAATTTGGTGACGAGTAAAAGAGGGTTATTTTACATTATTGTCTATGAGACTTTGTCGGGACCAAAGGAAAACGACGACTTAAACGGAGTGACGACTTAACGAGGTTTTACTGTACTTTCAAGCATAAATTTTGTCAATGAAATCACAAGCAGCAGCTTTCTCTTCTGCTTTTTAAGTTTAATAAAACAAATTTCTTAAAAAAAAATAAATAAAACAAAACCAAACCTGCATCTTTCTTACTCCCAATTCTAAGAACTTTCTTAGAAATTATTACTAGAATTAATAACAAGTAATCAAATGAATTGAAAGATGAGACCATCTATCTAGATGGCATAGATTTGATCATTAATTTTTGAGGGATATACTGAGATATTTGTGGATGTGGATGTCACTGCATTTGAGCATATATAAAATGGGGTAGGCTATTTTCCTATGAAAGTGAGGCTCATCCAGTTATTCTGTGTTTGTGCTCATATGTACTCCCCAATAATTTTTGATCTACTACATGGGACAAGAGATGATCAAACTCTTAGATTTAAATTATTTAAATTATTCTGTTTGTATTAGGTAGTAGATATAATTTAAAAGTCCGTGTAGACTTTTAATTTGTGTTATTTTCATGTCTTTAAGAAAACTAAGAAAAATAAAAAATGAAATTTTAAGGAAAGAAGACTTTTGTTCAGGAACTACAGTTAAAAAAAACAAAAACTCAGTTTTATTAACTGTTTGAGAAGCAATTTTATAAATTAACATTTTAAGAAAATATTTGATTAACTATATGACTCCTTATTAATGTTAAATTTTCTCCTTTCCTCTAATTTTTTCTAATTTTAATTTATTCTCATTATTCAGCTAAATCAAATACCTAAAGATAGACCAATAAGACCTGGATTAGTAAGCAATGTAAAAACTTTTGAAGAATTATTAGAGATGAAATTAAAAGTTTATGCAGAGGAAGATAGTAGTCACCCAACAAATTTAAATAGTCACCCAACAAAGAAAAAAGATTTTCTCAGGAAAAGACAAGGGTTAACACGATTTGAAAGAAGAGGAACAGAAAGCAAAGAGCAGAAAACAGAAGAGAAAAAGTCCATTGTAGTTAGTAATTTTTATTTATTTCTAATTTTTTGAAAACATTAAATATTATTTGCAGTCATTTGATTGTAAAATAAGATTAAAGTCTTAAAAATTGAAAAAATAGATAACTGTTGTGTTGGGTACCTGGTAAGTTCTTTTTGTTCAAATTGAAATGGGATGGATCTTTCCCATCTACAAATATAGATGAGACACACAATAAATACACTCTTTGTCAAAAAAAATCACTGCACTCTGATAAAATAATCCTAGAACTTTGAAAGTCGATATGCAAATACTTCTTGGTACTGCATCAAAGTTTTCCTAACAATGGATGTCAGGTTGTTCCAAGAATACATTTGAATTGTGCATTGTCTGTCGTGTATAAGGGTTGTCAGATGTTCACTGTGAACATAAGACTACTTTATTTACTGCTATCATTTGAGTTGCCACCAAAATAATGCCTCTGTGACAGCTCAGTGATCCTACAAACAACTACCTGAATTGCAGAAAGGCTATGTTTTTGGACTTTCTCATGTTGACACATGCCACCCTATCTTAGTAACATTGACGTGATAGTGTGATTATATTGGTAAGAGTGGGGTATGTGGATACTCAAACATGCTAAAAAAACTTTGATTAGCCCAGGAAGGATAAATGATTGTCTGATAATTAAAACAAGTCTGAAGTGCATAATTACTTATTTGTCCAACAACTAGTGAGATGTAACATCCTATGTACATAATTATATGTGCACCATTGTGAGATGACTCGCAGGAACAAGACCCGAGTCTCATCACTCCATAAGAAGTCTGCAGTTAACCTCCCTAAATTGGGACTTCATCTGGACTGCTATTGTGCATGAGAAGCATGGATAGTCACTGAATAACATGTGCTTATTATTTACTGATGTATCATGCTTTTTCTACCTTGGAGAGGATGGCTACTGCATTTGGCTAGAGAGGACTAGGCAGTATTTAGATCTGGACTCAATTATGAAATAGCACACTATCAACACTAATGATGTGAGGATTTAATTCCTATCATAGCCTATCTCACCTAGCAGCAGTAAATGGGAGTTAACAGCACAGCAATACATTCAAGGGATTCAGTGATTTTTGTGTTGTCATTCTTCAAGGCTGTGTCTACAAAGAGACATTTTACAACAGAATAATGCCTGTCCACATTTGGCTCGTATCTTCCAAGAGTGTACCAATACTGTTGAAACTCTTCCAACAGGATACAGATCTGTATCCAGTTGGCTTGTCTGCAGCCATCATGAATCTTGGCAGCATTTACAGAATACTTGCCAAACTGTCGTAGGACAACATAAGAGATTTTGTTTGTCTATGCAATGCTGTGTGATAGAGATAGAGGTGGCTTTACTATTTTTCATGTACCAAATAATATACCAGAATCACTACTATGTATAATGGTGCAAGCAAAGTAGTTAAAAGTTGATAACAGAACGATTATCCATGAAATTATAGCATCTGAATATTTTGTTTGCCTTTTTATCAATCAGTGAATGTCAAATTATTGTTCTTTGTTTTCAATTAAATAATGAAATTTTGAATTTGTTTTCTGCTAATCGTAGGAAAAGAAACTTTAGGATAGTTGACAATTTTAGGAGGATGAAGGATTTTTGATGTCATTTAACTGCAGAACTCTTGTGCACAAATGCATTTCAGTTAGATATGCAAATGATTAAAAATTCATCCCCAAATTGGTTATTTGCAGAGCATATGAGAAGGGTGCATTTTGGGCCAATGTAAGGAGCAACGTTCACACTGACAGACAAATCTGATTGTTTTTCTTTTGTCGTTCTGTTAAGTAGTCTGTAGAAGATACCTCTTGATGTATCTTTGGCAGTATGGAAAAGGTCGTATCATAGGCTAAAAACAAGTCTATTGGTCATGCGAATGTGTCAGCTGCCATCTTGATTGGAGTAATTTGGTAGTGGGTCCAGGAGGGCACACATAACTGCCACAAAGGATCCGGATGCCCCAGGAAAACAAATGCTTGTGAAGATCATGCAATCACAAGAGCAACCATAACAACACCAATGGATCTCTATCCTCCATCCAAAGGCACATAACTTTCTCTACATATTATGTAGTATCAAGGGACATCATTCAGCAACAATTGGCAGAGACAGGATTTCATTCTCAGCATCACTTAGGGACATGTGTTACTGATTATATAGCGTAGGCAGTGTCTTTTTGAGTGGTGTTGAACAGGGAATCAGCTATGAATCCTGCTTCTCTCTTGAGGCAGATGATCACCATATCCGTGTATGGAGAAGATGTGGTCATCTCTGCAATCTAGCTGCTGTGGTTGAGCAGCACATTTCTATCACACCTGGGGTTACAGACTGGAGAGGCATCTACTATGAAGCCAATCACCCCTAGTTTTGCTACAAGGTACTTTGACAGCATGGTTGTATGTTGACAACATTCTGCTGCCAGTTTTACTGCCTATGCTGTCATGCTTTCTGGGGACTATTTATCAGCATGATAATGATAGACCTCACACAGCGAGACTTTCTCAACAATGCCTCCTTCACCTTCATACCCTCCCTTGGCCAGCCAGGTTCTCAGGCCTCTTACCAATCAAGCATTTCTTTGGTATGCTGGCATGGCAGTTACAGCCATCGCAGAATGTGACTGAACTACTCTACTAGTTCACTTGCAGAATCTGTCAGAATAACATTAGACTATTACTTGACTTTAGGCATCGTATAACGGCTTATATTGCCACTAGGCGAGGATTTACTACGTATTAACATGAGATCATTATGTTGCCACTATATTCCGTAACAAAAAGTGCTTTTGTAATGAAAATGTAATCATTTCATCATCTTTACATTCTGTTTGTGTTTGCAAGTTTCATAGTCATAGAACACTTTCTTCGGGGTGCAACAGTATATAAAGATATTAGCAGTAATAATAAATGGGTAACTTTCATGAAATGATGAATAAGAATACAGATAAAGATAGGATAAAACACGTATTTATTAATTTCATATTATTACTTAGATATTGAAACTGATTGTTTTGTTGGTATTTATTTTAATCCCTTTGTTTATTTCCAGGATTCACAGCATGCTGTCACAACTGTTAAAAAGAGAATACCACATATGATCACAAGCTTGAAATTAAAACCAATTAAAAAGACTGTAACAATTAACAATATTCCAGCAAATGAAAATAATGACAGTAATAATTGCATTGCATTCAAATCTCCAAGAACTTCAGATTTCTCATTGGAATTTAATCATTGTATATCTGAAAATGTAGTTCATGAATTAATGCCTTCCAGCTCTAAAAATGAAAATGATTTCACACTTACAAAACAAGCCTCTTCTAAATTATTACCCAAAAAAATTGATGATGAAAAGCATTTGTTTTCATTAACAAGTACATCCAGGGATACTGTGGACACTGAAAAAGAAGAAAATGTAGTTTATTTTTTTAAGAATTCAGTTCCAGCTCCTCATGAAACTCTTGAAACATCACTTGTAGTAAAAATGGAAGATTTAGAAAAGTTGAAAAAGGTAAGTCAAAAGATTATTTAAAATTTCCAAATCATTGAAGCCATTTCTATTAATGAATTGGATTTCGATTTATATCATAAATTATTAATTTTACATATCCTTATCTCACTTTTCTAAATGTTAGCATCTAAAAATAACTAGTTGTTTTTATGTCTTTATACATTGTTTAAAACTTTTTTTCCATTGTAATATTTTCACGTATCCTTTTATTTATTAAATAGAATATTATGCTAATATTGAAGATTGTCCTATTTAATCTTAATTTGTCATGACTTTATGAAATTTTGTTATTTATTAGAAAGGAGTTTTTACATTTTTACAAGCTGTGTTTTCTCATTTAGAGTGAAAATTGTGAACTTTGTTGAAAGATAATAAGAACTAGTCCTGAAATAATTAAAACTGAAACTATCTATTTGGGGGCTTTAGCTGTTTAAAGTTCTCTCTAGAGAAAGACCCAAAAAGACTTTAACCAAAGATATATTAATTACTATTACCAGAGGTTGTCAGGGACAAATATTATAGGAATGCATTGCATACCCATGAAATTACAATGTCACCAATATTATGTTTGTTCCTGTTAAAAACTCCCTTCATTGTTTGCTGGCTTTGTGTGATTCTAAAATTAACCCAATATAAAATGTTTTATTAAGAGGAGAAGTTTCAGTACATAAAAATTTTATTCCATTTGCCTGGATGTGCCGTCACAAATAGACACCCCTTTGAGCCTTTTAAACAGATGTGCAGCGGGTCAAATTCTTAGCCCTCCATTGGTTTTAATGGAAGGTGTGGCAGAGTTTGTGTTGTTATAAAACATCCATAAATAATTAATGGTTTTGTGATTGGCTATTTTGGGAAGCATCCCAATTCAATATTGATGCTGTTTTTGTTGGTTTTTTTTTTCTGGGTTTCATCTGTTTTATACTGTGTTTAACTGTGTTTATTTCTGATTTAGACAAGTTTTTTTGGTATATACCGTATTTACTCGCATAATTTCCCCTTTTTTTTCATCAATATTTTGACAAAAAAAGGGGGTGGGGAAATTACGCGATGTTTTCAATTTGAGGAAAAAAAATATGATGAAAGTGTAAGGAAAACCATGTTAAATATTGATTTTTAAAGCAAGAAATGTAATTAACAACAATTTTATTAACATGCAACATTTAAAATATAAGAAATCACATCTCAACATTTGTTTTTTCTTCAAAGTACAGTTAAGGAATAGGCATGCACAGAAGTGTGTGGTGCGACTGTGACGTAATTTTGTAACTCATGCAACGCAGCCCCCCATCTTTATAGCTAAAGTAGAGGTGGGGAAATTATGCGATAAAAATAAAAATTGAATTTTGTAGTCCACAAAAACTGGGGTGGGGAAAATACGCGAAGGGGGAAATTATGCGCGTAAATACGGTATTTGTAATTGATTAGGCAAAACAGAAGATTGGAACTGGTGTATAAATAAGTAAAAATATTTTTTTTAAGTCTAAAGCATAAACCCTTTGTGCTTCTTACACAAACTGTGAGCTTGAAGCATAGCTACTGTTATTTGAGGGGAACCTTATGTTGTCTCTGATCATGGATTGTGTAGTTAAAATTATATTATCATTCAAATTTACACTTGAATATTTTAGCGCTGCTTGCATAACCTATCCTCCCCCTCCAATTAAAAAGAAATCCAACTTAAAAGGGCATGCAACTTGATGTTGCTTTTTTTTTTAGGATTCTTTAATTTGATAGTAAAATTACTATTATTATTACTATTACTATTTTTTTTTTATTTCTGATTTTTGTACAATATACAGGATTGTGCAGAAGTAATGGACCAACCAAACAATACCTAGTAGAACATTATTGCCCATTACTTCTGCACCACCCTGTATATTGGGCAGCCATATTGGAGCTTATGAGAAGCTTTCTTGGAGCAGCTGTCATTGTCACATCAAACTTTAAAAAAAAAAAAGAAAGTGGCAAAAATACAGTTTTTTTTTTCCTCTCTCCATACTATCTTTTATCTTGTTTATGCATATGAAATCTCTTTAAACTTTCTTCAAGCTTTTCTCCTTTTCCCAATATTTCTTTCTTTTTTGTTGTTGTTTTGTTTTTAAATGAAAATTATAAGATTCAGAAAGCTAGAAATCTAGTATCATGGTATGTTTATGTGTTGAATGTGGGTGGCAAAGAAGCCAAGCACTGTGACCATAGGTCTAGTATCATGGTAACTGAATGTATTGGAATTATGCAGTTAAGATGTGGCTTGGGATCTGGAACTGTAAGTTGGTGAGGACGTTAATAGCTGATCAGCACTCAAGGGCTAAAGGAAAGCCAGTTGATGATGACAATCCGATCTCTTTTACATTGATATAGAAATATTGAACTGTTTTCAGTATTGCTTTTTCTTCTCATTTTTCTTTTTTTTCTTTTTTTCTTTTTGCTAGCTTTTTCCATATTCCTTGTGAATCGTTTCTCCCTCGCAACAAAATGATGTCCTACGAACTAGAATTAGTGGTTTCAATAGGTACAATGTACTTCATTTCACATCTTTTAAACATCTTTTACATCCTATTTTCCTTTCTTTGGTGTTAGAAGGAAAATATTTCTACGAGAGCTAATAATGCATAATGACTGAGCATCAATATTAACTGATAAAAGTTAGCATATCAGATGATACCATGATTACTGACTTAAAAAAAACAGGGTAAAGGATCTGATTATAGCCATGAAATAAAACTTCAGAAAAAAGATTTTTTTTTAATTAAAACTTAAATTTTACAAATGGGTATAATAAGCAGAATCAAATTGAAGCTTTTGTAATATTCAAGATGCAAATCAGCTGTTCATAACAATTGGTGCTAAAAAGGCACATTGGTGCTAAAAAGTTCATAACAATTGGTGCATATTCATCAGTTTTCAGAATATTTGAACTATAAAACTTAACTTTACTTTTCATTGTAAAATCCACCAAATTCCAATTTTTATCATTTCTTTTATGATTTAGAATAAATTGATATCTCCCTGGAATGTATTACTTACATTTGCACAGCTGTTCCCAATGTATATCAGATTCTTAAGGAGAGTAATCAGAATGCTATATCTTAGCAGACCAAGTCCATTGTTCCTAGCACTGTTAAAGAGTTACCATTAATCTTCAGCTCCCTGATTTCAGGAGTTTCTAATACATTGATAGTAGAGGATCAAATTATGACAACTAAATTTTCATAAATGATGCTATCCACAAGCATTTTGAATTAGATGATGTTCTTCCCTGCTGAGTGCGAGTCATAAATTTCAAATTATCTGATTTTTACTTGATGATACATATGAAGTGGAAAACATGTTGCAGTTTGATTACATAAGTGGATCCTAAACGAATAAGATCTATCCAGTTACAGCCTTTTCAAAATGTTTATCTTCTTAGACACATATTGATAAAGGCATATAAAAATGCCTTCTTCACCTCTTAATGATATCCTTTCCATTGTTTTCCTTTATTCTTTGAAATATTTTGTAACTTAAATAGCTTTTTTTTCTTTTACTTCTATAATTTCTTGCACCTTTTCATCTCTCAAATAGTTTTCCCCCATGCTTTTGTGACTGAATTTTTAAGACTTCTGAACAGTTCTTTCACCAAACATTTTAATTTATTTTACCAAAATAAGGCAATTTTATTAATTATATTTATAAATTCTTTAAATATCTCCATCTTTATTAGCTCATTTCTAATTGTTATACTTTGACAAGATTACAGGTTTTTATTTCAAATTTGGACATTTTATTGTAAGACACAATAGATTTTTTTTTTTTTATCTGTTGACACAGTAGACATGATTTATAATTGCTGAATTCATTTTACTTTACTCTTTTCCTAATGGATAATTTGCTATTCAGTTGGTTTACAATCTTTCTACTAATCTTCTACGTAAAGAGACAATCTCTTTGCATGTTAGCCTTTGCTGCCAGATGAATTCACAGTCAGTCAACCGAAAAATCATTGAGAAGCTTTAATTCCTGTTAAATGATCTACTTCCATTTCAATTGCACAATTTTTGTCAAATTGCTGAATGGCCCAGCAGATAAAAATAGAGATGTAAATTGTATTGGAAATTAATTTTATGATTTTCATTGAGTACCAGTTGTTAATATTTGCACTACTTAGAGGGCATTAGAGTTACAGTTATTTGCACAGATCTCCTATAAAAAAAAGCGATCAAAACCAAAAAGTTTTGAAAATTTGGAAATCATCTTTACTTATTCTTCATTGTTAGATAAGACTTAACACACAAGACTATTGATAGATTAGTCATAGATTAATATTAATTTTCTTTATATTTTAAGTAGCATTTTGTTTTGCTGGTTTTATAGATTTAAGGTTTAATGTTTAATATTTAAAGAAAAAATTTTAGATTAGCTCAGTATAGTTTTTTTTTTTACTTCATAATGGTGTTTCTTGATAGATTTATTTTCGATTATTGATTATTAATACTTTGTTTATAGACTTATTAATGCTGTAGAATTATTGTAATAAATTGTTAATATTTTCATTCTAGTTAGAGCAAGCAGAATTAAAAGAATTCGAAGTATTAGAACGAGCTGCTGAAGAAACCTCATTTTGTAGTACATCTTCCATAGTTGTCCGTGCTTTACAGAATAAATTAATGCTGGTAAGCAGGTTTTTGTTTTTTTATTTTGT
>JAFIDM010009631.1:75364134-75375845 GCA_023159025.1 Thereuonema tuberculata | reverse complement strand
AATCTCAATATTTCACAAAGATCTGCTTAATTCTAAGAAAGTAAGGATTACTGTAATCTGGACGGTTAAAGCAGAAACCACTTTTAATAATAATTATTAATTTACCGAAAGACAATATATGTGTCTCCAAAAATATCTATTTTCAGCTTTCGTATGATTCTCATATGATAACGATTTTCTACATTCGAATATGAGCTTTAATTCAAAATTTCCCTTTTACAAAGTAGAGAAATAGATTATAAGAAAACTTTAAGAAAATGAAAAGAAGTCTTTTTTTTTTTTTTTTGTAATCTCAGAAATCCTGTAACATATAATCCAACTGTCATAGGAATTAAAAAACAAACAAACCTAGTTTCTCTTGGATTTTAAATTTGATGATCTCACACGACAGTCGTTTTTATAAAACTTTTATTTCTTAAGAATCCCAAAATAATTTAGTCTTAGTTCCTAAAATGACTTCCAAACGAATTCAATGGGGGTTTATCGAATCGAACTTCAATAGAAACATTTCCTTAGGCCTAAATCACTTTTGGAACACTGAAAAAGTTTCAAACAAATACCTGGATTCCTTAGTAGAATTTAAATACATTCTAATCATACGCTCAGCATCAACGCAAAGTCAAGTAGAAGATCTATTATCTTCAGCACCAAATTCACAGGCAGAGACATGATAACAACAGATCATCTAATAAACAAGTAACAGCCCTGTAGGGTTCACAGAATACAAATAAACGTAAAACATTTAAATATGCGATACTAAAACTAAACGACTAGTCATTGTTGCAGCACGGAAAGAGTTTGGAAAGGATGTGCAGTATTCATACGCCAAGGATTGTCCCATTACAAAACAATAGAGAGTATTAGAGGCTTACATGATTGAAATGAATGATCGCCTAAATATTGTTCAAACATTTATTGTTACGACATTAAAATCACTGAAATTATTAATTGTTTAAATATTAAATAACATCTTAAATTACATGTTGATCTAGGAAGCGTTAAATTAAATCATTAGTATATTATAAATTACATTTAAATATTATAGGCATTGAGAAAAAGAATATTTAACTGAAAAAGTATGTCAATTCAAATTTTATTTCATTGTGATGTGATGGTGAGAACGCCGCCATTACTGAATTCTTAAAATGGTTACTGCGCATGTTTCCTAATATTTTCCAAACCTACTTTTGCTATTAATTGAACCATAAAATGTTACTGTAAATTTTAATTTTATACCAAATTCACTTTCTACAGTTATTATTATTGCTTTAGTATGTTTTACATTAAATGTTTTCATAGGGAATATTTTCTATTGCTCAATGAGAAGTCGTAATACGACCTCTAACACATTCAACGCAGCAACGATGACCAGTCGATAAGTTTAGTTATCTTGAATTGACAATTAAATTTTAATAATTTATAATAAAGTTTTTATTAATTTATATGATTTTTATTAATAGCTAACTGCTTTAATTAATCAATTTCCACAATCTGCCTAAAATTTGGTCTTTTATTAACCCCATTCGCACGATCTTCTTGAACGGAGTCGACGTCATTACTGCATATGCTTTAGATCGGTTTCCTTTCTTTTTGCCCCTGTATCCTTTTGGACTTGGAAGAAGGTCTTTTACCGTGACAGTTTGAGAATTCTCCAGGTCATCTGCATCTTCATCTTCATCTTCATCTTCAATAATGCCGATATTTTGTTCTATATCCGATGCGGGATATTTTTGCTTACGTTTTGGTCAGCTGTTTAACAGTGAACAACTGCCTGTCAGTTTTTCTCTGGTAAATTGATGACATTATAGCCTACCCATAACGAAAAAAATTGATCATAAATATAAGTTCATTAGCACTGTACCAAGAGTACGCACTAAAGAGCAACTTGCGTACTTTTAGGACGTTTCGCCATTTTTCATTGTGACTCTCACAGGATCAAAAGTCGGTAAGAAATTAAATATTTTTATCCCTCAGAAACAATTAGAGACTTGTATACGGATATTGTATCAATGGCAAAGTCTCATGATTCGACAATATAAGTGTGCAAAATCGTTAATGTATTTGGGCAAAACATTATAACAAAATGGCTGTCAGACAAAAAATTAACTTATCTCTCTTCTCGGTGAAGCAAACACAACTGGCGCTTTCCTACGGTATGACCAACTCACGCATCACATTCCCTGTGCTTGGTAGCTTCAGTCACCTAGTGTGAGAGATGTGAAGGGCTATGAGTACTCTTGGGCAGTGCGTACTCTTAGGCGGTCTTCCCCTACTTACTAAAGCTGAAAACTTGGTGTAGAGTGAGATTTGGCACATTTAAAGGCCAATGCTGAATTTACTGGAGACTGAAGGAAGACCATTCTATCTGTCCATCTGCATGAATGAAATTTACTTCTAATGCACTGACATTCATGAAATTTGATAAATAAGGAAATCAATGAAATTTAAGGATCGAGATTGGATGGAAATTATGGAGAATTGGTCGTAATTTTTCCATAAACTTTTAACAGCTAAAGGTACTACTATTTAAAAATTATCGTTATCTTTTAATTGCTTTTTGAAAACAATGTACTTCCCTGCCAGCCATACTTTTTATATATCATATAAATACTATGGTTTAACATGCATGTTCCTTTTTCAAAGCATTTTCACAAATTATTTCTGGTTAACTTATTTCTGGATAGCTGTTAATGTTTTAAACAAAATTAAACAAATTTCATTATTGGCAGTCTTTGGATTGCCTAAGTTCCAAGATCATAATTTTGTAATCTTGAAGGACAAAAATAAACTTTCCAAAACTTAAGATCTAAACCAATGACATAACTGTTTTCATCCGACCGATCTTACAAAACCAGTCCTTAAACAGATGTTTGATATATCACATTCTTATTTTATATCCATTTGACGATAACATATACAGAGTGATTAAAATTAGAGAGTGTTTAGACCTTTCTATAGGAAAAACTACTGCGCGAATCACAACCAAATTTCGTACACATACTGTCCTGAGTATGTGGTTTTGATTTCTAAAGAAAAAAAAATCAAATTTCGACCGCTAAGGGTGAATTGTTGTCCATGTAATTTGCAAATTGCCTAACTTATCTAGCAAATATTCGCCAAAATGGAGTTAACATTGAATAACTTTATTGGAATCATATTTGGAATCACACTAACATCACAGATACGGCTCCTCGTCCCCTCCATCGCCTTGCTCCACAAATTGCATTCGCTGCACAACACACTCGACATCAGAACGCAACTGACATGCGTTGAGTTGTGTGTCATATCTTGGGAAATGTCACATGTTTGTGACTCTTTTTATAGGCGGAAGTTGTTGGATTACGTTGCAATTTGCAATTTACGGGGACAGCACCGCCACAACTCACCTTAGCGGGCGAAATTTCCTTTCAGAAATCGAACCGCACACTGAGGACAGTATGTGTCCCGTATTTGGTTGCGATTCGCACAGTAGTTTTCCTATAGAGAGATCATACGATGTTTTCAATGGCGACTGTTCGAAAATAACGATTGTTTCTTCGATACTGCGTTCTGCTTCATTACTAACTGGTTTACTGTTATTTTTTACGGGAACAGATGCAGATCGTTCTGTAATTTTTTTATGTTATAATACTAAACAAGGTCCGGAACCCGCGATTCCTAATGGATAATTTGCGACTCAAGTCAAAATATTCTTTTTGTTTTGTTTTGTTTTTCAATTGGATTGAAAGTCCAGCTGTACTTGTACTTTACATTTCATTGCAAATTTGGGAAAAAAAAAGACTTTTCGTAAAAATGTGTGATCCATTTATATTTCCTTATAAAAGATTAGCATAGAATCTTCTTATGTTGTAACGCCAGTAAGGAGCTTTTGGATACAAAGGAGGTAAATGTGTATAAAGAAAAGTCACTTTAATTGCGATAAAACTTTATTCAAGCATATATTACAAATACCTAAAAAAAGATAAACACATTATTTTCGATCAAATAAGAAACTGTAGTCAGGAAAGTAGTGGGATTGGACAGTAAAGATGCAGAAAATATTTGAGACCCATCAACTTCAATATTTAAAAAATACTGACTGTAGGATGAATGGAAATGAAAACTGGCCTCCTACTACAGGCGGATCTAACGTTGTTAAATGGCAACTACTTAGCTGAGGCCTCAGATTATCCATTCCTTTACCATTAAAGGATGTCAAATTGTCCTTTCAATTAAGGCTCCAGAACTTCACATGATGGCTGCTGAAGCCCCAACTAATTTAAAAATGTTGGTTCAATTTTGAATGCCAAAAAACATATGGAAGACCAGTTTTGTTCCACAAATAAATTTTATTTAGGAGAGTAGTGGGGTTGTACTGGAAAGATACATAGAATATTGGAGACCCATCAACTAATGAAGAATCTCAACATATCCTTCCGCGGAACCTCAAATCCTCTGCTGAAGTTCACATCTAATAATGTTGTTTGAATAATTGTATTGACTAACTTTGAAGACCGAAAAACTTTATACGGAGAAATCAGCTGAGTTTATCATTAGTTTTTGGTGGAAGATGGTCCTCCTCACGATGATCTGCTGATACTTGACATTGACATTTAGTACTGCATGCAGACGTTTTTATACAAGTAATGGAGCTACTGATCTTCATTAGAAAAATGCCGTTCCGGCATAGTCTAGTCGTGTAGGCGGCGGCCTCCCACTAGGCAGATGCGTCGGAACCTGGATTCAAATCCCAGCACCGGCATGGATGTTGCAATTTCCTTTCCTGTGTTTGTTAGCCTCTTCATCACGGGTTTGAAGTTATTCCATAATGGCTCCCTCAGGAAGACAACATTAAACTACATCAGTGTCTTTCTCAAGAAAATGTTATCCATAAAATCGGCGTGAGTCGAATACGACTGATGGCTTAAACAAAAAGAAAAATACCTGCTATTAGTATCGGCGTTATCTATAACTGGTTACTTCCGATCCCTGTGTATAAGCTTATATCTAAATACAAGACAAAACCCACTGACTGAATGATTCATCAACACACAGCCGAAACCTCTAAATCTATGAATTTGAAATTTTAGTAATGGGTTCCCCTTAAGACGTAGGCGTCCGCTAAGAAAGAACCTTTAAATTCAACCTTTAAGGGGTGAAAAAGGGAAGGGGTTGAAAGATTTCAAAATCTAATTTTGTGTTTATGGAACCATCGAACTTACGAGTTTGAAATGTAAAAAGAAGGTTCCTTTACTTAATTAAAGTCAATTTTTCTTCCTAAAGAGATGAAGAAGGTCAAAAAGAGGTGGGAAGCCTTAAGTCCTATAATCTTAATGAAATACAAAATACGAATATAACATTAATTTCTAACGATCAAGTGAATTTCTTTTACCAACTGGAAAAGGTTCAAAATGATCTCTCAAATTACATTATTATTTCTCCGCGTCAGGACAACTCTTTTAAACAATATATTAAAAACAAATATAAACCGACCAATTTTGCCAGCGTGCTCAGGTGTATACACCATGGATGGATTCGGCTTCGTTCCCGAGATAAGAACTTGTTCGTCGAGATCTAAATGCCTATTTGGCACAGCTACCGTGAGAAAACTTGAAATAAATGGGGTGATCTAATATAATGCGAGGTCAGTCATTGTTTTGTTTCTGTTATTGACCGAAATATATATTTCAGTAAATTATAATAGTCGATATAACCGATGACATCATACGTAATCGATGGATAGGACGGGGTGATCCAATACCATGGCCTCCTCGGTCGCTTGACTTATCACCATTAGATTTCTATCTATGTAATTATAAGAAATCAAGAATGTACAGGAATGGTAAGCCAGAAACACGGGAACAGTTATTAAAGGCAATAACTGAAGCTTCTGTTGGCAACCACATTAGCATTACTGATGTTCCGTGGATGTAATCACTGGAAGCATGCGCCACAGTATGTTTCCAGCATTGAGGTAGACAGTTTTAATAATGCCCTTGAAAGATGTAGCGATTTCAATGTAGGCCTAATTGCATTTCACTTCAATAAATCAACATATTATTAAATGGTAATCTAATCAGATAGATTAATTTCTGAGGATTAATTTCTGATTCATTTCGAGGATTAGACGAACAGAATTTGAGAAGAAGTCAGGAGTTGGCTTCTTGTAAAGAAACGGATTTCAATATTTCATATTTTCTATATCTTTTAGATTAAACACATACTATAACGCAATATCGAAAACTAATATTAATTTTTATTTTCGTTTCTTTCCTGGAACTGCTGATTTAGGACTGCGAATCTTCTGGAAGACCCGCCATGACAAATGGTTCTCTGTAACCAATCGTAGCTGTTTGTCTATTCATAATTTTCCATCTAATTTATTTAAATATTTCATTGTTCTTTCACTGTGAATTGGTCTTCTCCAACTTCATTATCTTAGACACCAGGTAAACTTTATAATATTGGATTTCGTCAATATGTTATTTATGTATCGCTCAGAAGAGTTGTTCTTTTTTAAGGTCTTTGATTTCCTACTTTTCAGCCTCTATTCTTTCCAATGAGTGCTTCCTTTTTTCTCATGGACCCACAACATATTCTTCTTGTGGTGAAGTGTCATCTTTCTTTCCGGCTGCAGATCCTCCATCTCGTCCAGTAAACAAAGCACTTTGGACTCTTGTTCTTTGTGAGTTCTACTTTCTTTTGGAACACGTTGCTATAGTCTCAGTGGTGAATTACCTACACCTCGATATTTTTCCAGTAGCTGCGAATTCTTCGTCGCTTGGTCTTTCTGCTGGATATTGCTTTGATTCATTGATTTCTTTGATCTCCATTTTCTCTAAATCCAACTCTTCTTAGTCTTCGTATACTTGTTTTCTATACAAACACTCTTTACTAAATCTGCAATGAGTAATGGGTGGTTGATTCTTCTTTACCTCTAATCTATTGAGTTTGTTTAAGGAGCGTTTATATACTGATCAGAGTAGATATATTTGAGTTGAATATTTTGTTGGCTGAAGTATTTTATTCTTTTCTAAGACGAATTAAGGGAGAGATTAAAAGTATTCAAGTGAGGACATTTTTCTGTTCATCAGTGAAACAGATCTGATCTTTGGTAATGTTTGATAACAAAATGGATTCATGACGGGTAAAGACATTCTTCAATGATAAAGGGATATTCTGATAGATTCTCAGAGATGGTTTTTTTTGGAGCTTTTCTACTGCTCTCTTCTGTGTTTGATTCTCCAGATCCAAGATTATTTGCTTTGAAGTGCCTGTGATTTCTTTCTCATTTGATAATTTGTGGTGGTTTCTGTTTGTTCTTAAGATTCTTTTAAATACATAGGAAATATTCCGGAGGGATAGCAAGATCGATTTATGATTCATGATTCAGAATGGCATTTTTCAATGATAAAATCTCACTATTAGGTCCATTATTAGTGTTTCAATGGAGGTCAGGTTTTTTATTAGTTATTTATCCAGAGCTGGTTTCACACTGACCATTATATGACCGCTACTCAAACTATAAATCAACTAAAAGTAATAAAGAATTGGTTACTGAAGATTCCTCCAATCCAAATCTCGATTTATTTAATGTTCGCAGCAGACGAGATAAAATGGACATTTCTTTCATTACTGTCTCTAGATATTTTGGATATTTTCTGTAGTAATTTTAATACTATTCTATAATAAATACCTACAGGACTTCGTTCCCGGCGCATTTCACAAACCAAACGTGGGACAAATAGAAGGACTGAAAAAGAATCCGTAACTGGGAGAGCCTTTCATTTCTATTGTTTTTATGATAAAAATCGAGCAATAAAAGATGTTTAAATGGAATGAATTTTGTAATGTTTGTCAATAATTATAAATAATATAAATACACTCGCAAAGCAATCCAAAAATTTATGTCCAAAACAGAGTATCTACATTTACGATATCAAAAATTTTTAAAAATACTACCTTTGTACTGGAGTATGTGCATCACAAACCAAGGTGCGATTTTCTTTTTAACTTAGTATACTTGGAACTTGTTTATCAATAAGTATAATTTAAAACAAAGACGCATAATTTTTATATTTTATTAATTTATCGCCATTTTAAAGAGGCAGGATATCACAAAATATCTTTCAAAGAACGTTTTCATAGTTAGATATTTTCACTTAAAATTTTCAAAACAAATCATTTCAGTTAAAAATTTTGATAACAATAATAAATTATTTCAAATTTTACCATAAAATCCTAAAATATAAATTTATTAGTAAAGACAACCTACTCTAGCATGAGTCGGATTTTTGAGATCCAAGTTCACTTTTATTTATTTTAATTTTAAGTACTTAGTAATTTTTTAAAACAAGGTATCTTATTACTGTAGATCCTATAAATAAAATAAGTAAATCCAAAATGTATTTTTATTTTCTAGTGTTCCCTTGAATGACCAAACGTTCACTAAATTATTGTAGCGGTCACTAAAAGCGTTCCCTGAATGCAAAAGTTTATGATGAAAATACAGAATAAACCATCTTGTTAAGAGATGTATTTAACTTTAATAAACCTTAATTTTTTACAAGACCAGCAAAATATTGATTTCTTCCGTCTCAAGATATACTGTAGGTAAACAAATGTGAGAACACCCTAGAGGTGAAATGTCGAATTTTGTGTTAATACGGCTTTTATCTGCATGTTGTGTATTTCAAATCACAAATATACCAAACGGTAATAATATTTTTTAACAAAATAAAATATGATTTTTTTTTTGTCTTTACGAGAAAATTGATTCCTGCGCAAACTTTCTACAGCTAAAGCTACTTGTACTCAAAATGTGTCCTCTTCTAACTGCTTTTGGAAATTTCTACTTCCCTGCCAGCCCATAAATAATGAATGTCCCAAATGAATATTATACTTTGGTTTACCACCAATGTTCTTTCATTCCATTTACAGTTAATTTGAAAGATTGCTATTGTTTTTTTGTGCACAATCATTTTGATAAAAAATTAACGAAGTTAGGGCGTGAAATTAGAATCCAAATTATATATCATTTATTAACTCAACTCGAGAGGATTTCACAAATAATCCTTTTAAAACGATCAGTGCATGCCCTTAAGACTATGAAATCCACAAAGCAATCCAAGTGATATATTTGGTGAAGCTCTGGATGAGTAGGAACACACTTATTAAAGGGCTGATTTCATTTGCAATTCCGTTTTAATCTATTGTTTTTCCTCCAGCAAAAAGAACGTATTTTATTTAATTAACTAAATATCATTAAACAGGTATTGAATAATAGTCCTAATACATCATTCGTGCAACTGAGTTTATATCAGTCTACTCCCTGTTATCTATAGGGTCTTTTCTTTCAGAATTTGAAAATACACTATTCCAGGCGTGGAAAAAAATTAGTCCCAAAATCTGCCAATAGGATGAAATATGGCGCTGTACAAGAGGAAATGAATGACAAACAAGGAGACGACACTGCCTGTATCTTTTAATTCGGAGTGCCCTTTTGTGAGATGAAAGTACACATGAAATACTTCAAAAATATATATACATGTTGGGGCCAACCCTCTTTAGTTTTCGAGATATTCGGCATTATTTTCGTCGATTTTCAAGTGTTGGCTTATAAGTTCCCTGCTGTCACAAAGAAGGAAGTGTGATGGTAGTCCAGTAGAATCGTAGCTGCCTTTGAATCATAGGTACGCGCGTTCAAACCCTCTGCGGGGTAAAAATAAATATATTTTTATTTTTTTTTTAAATTTCATTTCTTTCTTTTTTTGTTTTTACTTTCTTTTTTGTTTCTTTTTTCTGTTTTTTTTTTATTATTTTTTCTTAATTTTTTTTTGTCTTTTTTCTTTATGATAATTTTTTTTCCGTTTATATTATGAATATTAGAAAATAATTTACGATTAGAAGTAAATAAATAATACTCTCGTTAACTTTGGTTTTTAATTAATTAGTTACTTAATTAATTAAACTTTTTTTTTTCTTATCATGTTGTGATGAAACTCTTTTACTGTTTGTATTTAAAATTATTTCAGTTGTGCTTTTATTTTAGGAAAAATTAATTTTTTATGTAAGAGTTTTAAATGTAAAACTTCACTAACTTATTTTTTTTCTTTATTATAAAAAAACCAAAACAAAATTAGTATCCTCATTAAATTTTGGTTACTTAATTAATTTTTTTTTTTTATAATATGAGTACTAGCATATTAAAAAAAAAGTTTAGTTACCGGTATTAAAAAAAAGTAATTATGTTTTACTTTATTTTTCTGAATTAAAGCACTTCTAATTAAAAACCAAAATTAATGAGAATACTAATTTTGTTCCTTTTTTTGTAATAAAGAAAAAAAAATTAAATTAAAAAAAAAAAAAGAGTTTACATTTAAAACTTTTACATAAAAACTTAATTTTTCCTAAAATAAAAGCACGACTGAAATCATTTTAAATACAAACAGTAAAAGATTTTCCCACAACATGATAAGAAAAAAATTAATTAATTAAGCAACTAATTAATTAAAAACCAAAGTTAATGAGAATATTATTTATTTACTTCTAATCGTAAATGTGTTTTCTAATATTCATAATATAAACGGAAAAAAAATTATCATAAAGAAAAAAGACAAAAAAAAATTAGGAAAAATAAAAAAAAATAAAAAAAACAGAAAAAAGAAACAAAAAAGAAAGTAAAACCTTTAAAAAAAGAAAGAAATGAAATTAAAAAAAAAAATATCTTACCCCGCAGAGAGTTTAAACGCGCGTACCTAGACTTCAGAGGCAGCTACGATTCCACTGGACCACCATCACGCGTCCTTCTTTGTGACAGCAGGGAACTTATAAGCCAACACTTGAAAATCGACGAAAATAATGCCGAATATCTCGAAAACTAAAGAGGGTTGGCCCCAACATGTATATATATTTTTGAAGTATTTCATGTCTACTTTCATCTCACAAAACAGCACTCCGAATTAAAAGATACAGGCCGTGTCGTCTCCTTGTAAGTATTAACATATGAATAGCTAAGACAAAACTAAGATGACATTTAAGAGTTTTATCTTTGGTTTTTTAAAAAACTCAGACATAAGTGAATTGGTCCGAAATTTAATTTTCAAAATAAAACAAAACTGCCGCGTTGCACCTAGAAGTAGAAAAATTTTCATTTTCCTAGCAGCAGAGAGCTATAAATGCACAGTTCGAATATCGCAAACGTAATTTGTACGTTTATTGTTAAAAATGCGTCTTTCTCTGCCTGAACCTGCTTTAATTGTGAAGTTCTTTTATCTTAAAGAATGAAAGGCAGCACCCACTTCACCTAAATGTTGACGCAGTAAGAATTTTCGTAAAGGTTCTTTATCAGCTGTGGCAGTTCGAATGATCAAGTATCGAAGCAATTGGATGTCTCATATTCCACTGTGTGAAATCATCTTCGATACAAATCTAATATTTACACAAGATCGGCCATCAGTAACAGCTGCAATTAGATAATCCTGCAAAAAGACAGTCATGTCCTGTAAAATATTTGCCAGAATGGAAGCGGACGATGCCTGACCCATGGAACTTTCTTTGGGTAGATGTAGCCCATTTTTATCTCCAAGGGACAGTCAATACTGAAACTGCCTTATATGGGCTTCAGAAGCACCACATGTTATTCAGTAAATCACATTGCATTCGCCGAAACTCACCTTCTGGTGTAGGATTACTTCAAATTTCATCCTAGGGCCACTTTTTTTTCGAGAACT
>JAFIDM010009631.1:75319612-75351785 GCA_023159025.1 Thereuonema tuberculata | reverse complement strand
GCTTTTTTCACAAAATTTACATGGGAATGGCTTTTCACCTGTATGTGACAGAAGGTGTCGATTTAGTGTACCTTTATTAGAAAAGATTTTTTCACAAAACTTGCATGCGAATGGCTTCTCACGTGTATGTGACAAAAGGTGTTGACTGAGGTTATATTTTCGAGAAAAGCGTTTTTCACAAAACTTACATGGTAATGGCTTTTCACCTGTATGTGTCAAAACGTGTCGATTTAGGGTAAATTTTTGAGAAAAGCTTTTTTCACAAAATTTACATGGGAATGCTTTCACACCACGTGATATAATGCATTGATTTAAATTACCTTTCTTTAAAAATTCTTTTTCAGAAATTTTGCTTTTGAATGGTTTATTAGTTGTAAGTTGTCTGACATGACTATTTACTTCAGCACTTCTTAAAACCATTTTTTTCGAAGACTCACAGAAAGGGGACTTTTTCTGTGTTTCTGATTCCATATTAATAGTTTTTCTGTCAACGATGCAAAGGAATTATAATTCTATCCATAAAAAGCAAACTGTATAATTTATTATTCTAAAAGAATCTTGAATTACCATTAGATTATAAGATTAGCTCAATTAATATTAACTAATTTTCTTTAGAAACTGGTGTCTGACTTTTTTTGCTAAGGAATGTCATTAAATTAAAAAAAATATATATTAAAAAGGAAATGTGATAGGAAATGATGGTTTACATGGAATGATATTACAAAAACTCTAACCTTTGTTTTACAGAACAACGGAATAGTGTGAGATTTACTAATACCCTTTTCTTATAAATGAATTTGTAAAATAGAAGTTTTCACATTAACATTTATATTTTTACATATCAGTTTGTGAAGTTTATATTAATATATTAGAAGACCAAAATTCTTATGATGATTCACATTTAACTTCTTTCTGAACAGAGCCTTTTGTTTTCTTGAGATTCTTTTCAATAAATCTACACATCAGCAATCCTTCAATCAAACAGGACTCCACAGTTTGTCACTAAAAATAAAGAGGGAAAAGTAAAAAGCACATCAAAAAAGTCAGTTATTAAAAAACACACCCACGAATTTACACATTGAAAAAGAATATGGTTACAAGTGGTGTATGTGTCTTAGATTGCACATATTTTTATTGCAACCTGTTCTACAAAATTCAAGTGTTAATTTTAATGTACTTTTTAGAACCTTTTTTAATTGGACCAACATCTTTAACTGTAGAATAGTTTGATTAATTTATGAAGTAATATAATTTCAAGTATTACGAGGGATGTTCAATAAGTCCGTGCAAAGTATATAAATTAATATGAAAAATTTTTTAACCTATCATAAGGGCCAGTCTAATTACTAGAATAAAACATGCGCGAGACACGGATTCAAATGCGATTAAGCATGCGCCGTTCCATTGTGGCACGAAAGCCACTTAGAAGTTGTTCCGCAATAGAGATGTCTCAAGAAGCCTTTCGTGGTATGATTTCTACAACTTCAAAAAGGATCATTTCAGTTGCCGAATGTCGCTCACCGTTGGAGGGTGTATTTGTGGATGATGCACCTTCCATCCGTACAATTTATAAGTGGTATGGGCATTTCCGCTGCGGAGTGCTAGCCTTTAAAGATGCATTTAGAGAAGGTTGCCCTATGAGTGCGGTTACACCGGAATTGATCACTGCAGTACGGAAAGCTGTTGCATCAGACCACCATGTCAGCATTGCACATTTGTGCCATGTGTTGAACATTTCATCGGGAAGTGTTTCGGCTATACTCCATCAGCATTTGGGATTCAGCCGTGTATCCAGTCGTTGGGTACCCAATCAACTGACTGCTGAACAGAGATCCATACGTATGGAGTGGTCACGGAAAATATTGCGGCGTTTCAACAAAGATGCTTCGAATGAGATACTAACAGGTGATGAGGCTTGGGTCTATCACTACGACCCACTCACGAAACAACAGTTGTCCATATGGCAACAAAAAGCAGCACATCCGCCATTGAAGTTCAAGCGCGAACGAAGTGTGAAAAAAATGATGGTTGCAACGTTCATCCGTCAAAGCGGTCACGTTTGCACAGTACCACTGGAAACACAGAAATGGACAAATCTGATTGGTTTTGTTGCTTTATTAAGTAGTCTATGCAGGTTCCACAACAACTGAGAAAATTGAGGGTTGAGAGAAGCCGAGTGGCCATGTTGACTTGTCAGCCACAATCTTGTTCAAAGTGATGCAGCAGTGGGTTAAGGACATACATAACTATCACACAGGATCTGGATTCCAAGTAAACAAGTGCTCAAGGGGAATGTTTGATCATTAGACCAGCCATTATGATGACAATGACATCCCTTCTTCCATTCAAAGGCAAATAACTTCCTCTGAGGATCATATACTGTCAATGGATAGCAATTGCAATGAATGGCAGAGTTTGGAGTTTATTCCTGATGTACCAATGAACATCCATGTTAGGCAGCACCACTTGAAGAATCCTGACTGTTTCCAACTGGAGTCATGTTGTATTCAGTGACAAATTCTCCTTCTCTCATGGCACAGATGATTACTGTATCTGTCATTGGTGTATCCAGTATTTTGAAATGAAACTGGTTATTATGGCATTTAACCAAAAACAAAGTCATGTATATATTGGGAATGGAGGGATTACAAAACAATCTTACAAGAGAATGGTTAGGTTTGACAGGTCAAAACCTCCCTTGATAATTTTACCATTTATTTAAGACCTCAATTAGTCACTGTATACCAAATTTTAGATGCTCTTACGCACAGGAAGGGGGTAAAAAAAAATTGCTAAAATTACAAGAAATTCTAATGCGATGTCATCACTCTTTGCAAGCCACACATGACGTCAGAGAAACAAATGGGGCAGCCAGAGCAAAATACTTAATTTTAAAAATGATCCTAATATAAACTAAAATCTTCAATATACATACATATAATAATAAGAGGAAGAACTGAAATGTCTTCCTTCTTATTGCACAAAACAGAAATTTGAATGAAACAATCCTGAAATGACATTATTGACAATAAACACTGGGAATAAACATTGAAAATAATTACAAAATGATGCATTTTTTAAATCTCTGCCTAATATTAATTATTACTAAGAACATAAATTTTTGAATGACAATTGTTGCTTTTTAATTTAGCTTTTATAGTTGATTTTTTTTCCATAAACTTTTAAAAAATACCAAAAGAGATTTCATTCATTTTTAATGCTCTATCTTTATTCATGCACTTTGAATTTATAAAGCATGATTCCAACATAAATTATTCAGTTTCATCCTGTGAGTGGTACACGATGTTAACAATAGGATCTGGGTTATGATGTAACGTTAAGGCATGATGTGCCCAATCAGAAGTACCTTTTTCTTACATTTGTATGCTCTTAAGATTTAAAAAATGTATCATTTTGTAATTATTCTGTGTTTATTCGCAGTGTTATATTGTAATAATGTAGAGTTTAGGTTATCATTTCATGATTGTTTAATTCAAATTTCTGTTTTGTGCCTATTTATATTTATTCCTGAAGAAAACCTTTGGTAAGAAGGTTGAAATTTCGAAGATATTATCAAAAGATGGTGTTTATGTGTGTCTTTATTTAAATTGATACTAATGTAATTACTGTTTATAAAATAAAAGCAAAAACTGAAAAGTGTGGCTACATTTGTTTTTTAAAAGAAAGTAATTTTACATAGAAAAAAAAAAAGAAAAAATATTACTATTACAAAATTTAAGAGAAATTTATATTACGCTAACTGTAAACTATTGGCATATTATAATTATAATTACAAATAAAAATAATGACAATAAAATTGAATAATGACTTAAAAGAAATTAGATCCAAACTTAACTTAATCCAAAAAAAAAAGGAATAGAAAATGTTTGCAATGAAAATGGAAAATTATTCTGTAAATTTAGAAAACATTTCAAAATCGTAAGACAGAGGAACTAAAATGCTTCTAAACATTGAAGTCAAGCAAATGTCTAACTAACTACAAGTAATAAAATGTGATTATTTGTTAAAAATCAACAACGCAAACTATTTATAATCATTAATTAAAATAATAAATCATTAGAAGAAGTTTGTTTTGTGGATTCTACTATATAATATGAAGGGCAGTGATCTAAGGCTATTAATATGTAATTATTATTTGAAAAATAAAAGCAGCAATGAAAAGTGTGACTTCATTTGTATTTTAAAAGAAAGTAATTTTAAATTTGTAAAACAAAAATAAGTTAATTTTAAAAATGTATGTCCAATTGTTAATTTATGTCCCATTAACAGTTAATTATCATGAATATGAAAAGTTAAAGAAGAATAAAACACACGGTAACGGTCTCGTTACATAGTTTACTATTCTTCATAAATAGAATAGAAAATATTTTAAATGTAAATGGAAGAAATTTCCGTAAATTTAGGAGACATAACTACATGTAATTGTAATAAGAATGTTTTGGATATTAGTCCTAGGAACAAGTAGAACTCGATGGTTTTGTAACCCTAACTACATTTGAAATTACAACAACAATCAAAAATAGTAGAAATAAAAACCCTGTGGGTTTAGATAATTATTTGATATTTTTGTAACAGATACAAATGGGCAATGGATTCATCCAGACTTCGGAATGCAGAACAGCCAATTCAGACTCCTACCAGAAAAGCTTATTCAACTGTACTTCCAATTAACAACAAAAAAATGGAAGACATTAAGAAAACATTGGTATACATACCGGAAGATAAAATGAATTTTTGGAATCCGATTTTGTCATGGCCAACGATAATGGCAGCCACAGAAGAAAACTACGATAAGTAAAATCTTTAAAGGCTCGGGCACACAGAAAGTGGTCTGCCAAGGCGGGCAGCGATCCAGCGGTCAACGCGGCGGTCTGCGATATGGGGACGGCACATAGAACACGATATCTTGTGTGAGCGGTCCAGTCTGGTCGCTTTCTTCTTGAGAAGTAGTAGTGGGTTTTCATATTTTATTTTTAATAATATTTTCAATATTATATTGAGTATGAGGAAGAACAACTCCTTCTGCTATTAGCTTTGCAAAGCAAAAAGAAGAAAAGACGATATTGGGTGCATGAAATCAAAACATTTGTGGATACTACTGTAACAAATCGAAGGTCGCCCAATAACTAACTAACTCCATGGCACTACAGCCCATGTAGGGCCTTGGCCTCCTTAACAATATGAGCCCACTCTTTTCTATCTTGCGCCTTTCTCCTCCATCCTCGTACCTGGAGCTTTTTCAAATCGCGTTCCACATCATCAAGCCATCTAAGTCGTGGTCTTCCTTTTAATCTTCTACCACCAGGGTTTCCAATGAAAAGTTTCTTAACTCCATGGTTCAAATTCATCCTTTGGAGATGGCCTACCCATTGGATCCTTTTACTTTTAACAATTGAAACCAACCTTGGCTCCTGAAATAATTCCATTAGTTCTTTATTAGTGCGGATACGCCACAAACCTTCGTCACAAATAGCTCCATAAATCTTCCTCAGAATTTTCCTTTCCCATATACCAAGAATGGAAATATCCTTACACGATAAAGTCCATGCTTCGGCCCCATACAAAACAACAGGTCTGATAATGGTTTTATAAATCCTGGATTTTCTTCCTTCTAGACAATACCGATGACTTCAAAAGGGGTAGCAGGGCGGAATAACTTCTGTTACCGGCAGCAATTCTATTTTTTATATCAAGATGTATCTCATTACATTCCGTAATCAAAGATCCAAGATAGGTAAAATGGTTAACTTTCTCAAAAGAGTACTCATCCACTTTCAGATCTTGTACGTTACTAAACCTATCGCTCCTGTCAGTAATCATATATTTAGTCTTCATTTGATTAATGGATAATCCAACCTCCTTGGAAGCACTGATAATTTGCTTAAATGATTCAATAATTCCACTCCCATTTCTACCGATAAGATTAAGGTCATCAGCATATGCCAAACACTGCATAGTACGGTTATAGATAGTTCCAGCAGGATTACTTTCAATGCTTCTAACTACTTTTTCAAGAACGAAATTAAATAGTAAAGTAGAGGGTACATCTCCCTGTCTTAGACCCCGTATCACTGGAAATTCCTGTGACAACTTTCCACAGACCTTCACCCTACTAACATTGTCCATGAGTGTCATTTTGGTAAGTTTAGTTAGTTTAGGTGGTATACCAAATTCTAACATAATTTTAAATAGAGCCTCACGATACACACTGTCGTAAGCCTGTTTATAGTCAATGAACAACTGGTGGATGCTAATATTAAATTCATAGCATTTTTCAAGGGCACTTCTAATATAAAAAATTTGGTCAGTGGTGCTTCGATTTGGTCTAAACCCACATTGATAAACACCAATAATTTCTTCAGTGTAGACCTTTAGCCTGCCAGCCAAAACCTTGCCAAAAACCTTATACATAGTAGACAGAAGGGATATACCTCTATAATTACTGCATAGTTTAACAGTCCCTTTCTTAAGAATAAGGCAAATGATCGCAGTTTTCCATTCCTCTGGCATTACTTCATTCCTCCACACAGTACCAATTAAGTCATGGATCATATCTACAATGCCACCATGTTTCAACAGTTCTGCAGGGATACCGTCAACTCCAGGAGATCTATTACTCTTAAGTTCAAGAATTGCCTTATCAACCTCCGATCTTAAAGGCTCCTCAACAAGTACTTCAGGTCTCAGATCCCAAAGAATTACATCCTCATTTTGACTAGAATCTACAATAACTGGTTCCATTAATAAATCTCGGAAATATTCCGCCCAACGCTCGAGACCTTTCACTTTGTTAACAATAAGATTACCATTCTTATCATAACAAAACGTAGATCGTGGTTGAAATCCCTTCTTAATCTCCTTAATTCTGTATACATTGATCTTATTTCTTTCTTTTCTGCAAATTCCTCTATTTCTTTAATCCTACTCCTTTCATAAACTCTTTTAATTTTCCTACACTCCTTCTTTGCAGTTTTCCTTTTCTCTTTGTAAACTCTTCAAGCTGAACGGGTTCCTCTTGTAAGCATTTTCATCCTTGCCTCATTTCTTTCCTTTACAAGAGCCCTACATACTGCATTAAACCATCCATTTCTTAATTCTCGTTTTTCTTTTCCAATAATATCAGCAGCAGCACTCAAAATAAAATCCTTTATTCTTTTCCATTTATCTTCCACTCCACCCTTCTCATCTTCCTTACTAGAGTTCCTGTATTCTTCAATTTTCTTACTATAACATTTCTTCACTTCATCATCTCTCAGTCTTCCCATGTCGAACCTATTTGTACTGTTCCCCTGACCTTTCTGGAATTGCTTATCCTTTGTCTGAGTTTAATTCTCACCAACATATGATCCGAATCACAATCTGCCCCTCTACATGTCTTCACATCCAACACATTGGATCCGTGTCTCCTATCAATCAAAACATGATCAATCTGGTTCCTAGTAATACCATCCGCAGAAATCCAAGTAGCTTGGTGAATATCCTTCCGTTGAAAGTATGTATTACATGTAGTCATATTTCTACCGATAGCAAAATCAACCAGCCTGATACCATTATCATAAATAACAGAAAAGAAATATTAAACAAAGAAGCTCTCATCCTTAATGAACACATACGCTCGCTAACAGGCTCAAAGCTAATAATAGAAGATTTAAGATTTCTATCGACCACAAATCCCGTACCAAACATATTTCTATCATTACTACTACTATAGAACAAGCAAAAATCCTTTGTGTCTAACATATTGCATCCATTAGCTTTCCACCTCACTTCTTGTATAGCTGTCACTCCAATCTTATACTTCTTCAATTCATCGAGCAGTTGTTTCAAAGCCCCGGCTCTAAAAAGGCTTAATACATTCCATGTAGCGATCCAAAAATCATTTCTTCATTTATCGTTCCTAGGTCTAGTTCCACAAAAATCAATCCGGCTATTAATATTGTCAGGTCTCGTAGCAAGAAGGTTTTACAGAGTAGAATAGCTAGTCCTACGTCCAACCCCCAACCTGGAGGACCAGGACTCCTATTTAAAACCCCGGAGTCAGGGTGGCCCGGCTATACCCCCAGGCACTGGGTGATCATTTAAGTCGCCTTTTACGACACGCATGAACTACGTTGGGGCTATTCTTAATCCGGCCACCACACGGAGAGAAGGTCGCCCAATGTTGCAATTAAATTCGCGAACATTTTACTGATTACTTTTACAGAATAAACAACGGAACATAATACAACACATAAATGTAATGTTTATGTACAAAAACTTTTTTTATTTTATTTCATTTCATTTTCGTGGGAGCCAAAGCTAAAATACTGTTAAATATATTTTAAACATTACGTACAATTTTGGTATTTAGTGCCATTCCCTCCTTACTTGAAAAGGGAAATCTCTTATACAAGATGATTCACGAAGATATGCAGAAACTTCGGAAGCTCATTCTACATGTAAAAGTAAAGAAAAAAAGTTATATAAACATAGGTCCGGAAATGCTTCGGTAGCGAGTTACGGCAAGCGAAAGATTTCGCTCATAATTTAGTACCTTGGGTGAAATGAAGACTTGCTGGAAGTTTGGAAAGGTAAATTAAGGGGCGAAATCAGTGGTTTCGTATGGCTGTTGACCTGAATAATCGAATGAAACATGTCGCTGAACTGTATCTCTCTCGGTCTTTTGCTTGACGACTCCCAACAAGGGAGGATTGGAGGAGGTAGGGGTTTTTAAGTTCGACAAAGTAACCGGTCTGTTGAGGTTACGAAACGTGCGTCACGGTTTTATTATGGAATTATTTTATTAGCACTTTTTAATTTGTAAGTGTCGAGTTAGCTGGCATTTTTAATTGTATCTCTCTGTGTTTGAAAGCGTATCCCTCGTGGAACCTACAAAAGAGGGATCGCGAAACAACCGTTTTTCCGTTTGACGTACAATAACGTTGGTAAAGTAGGTTAGACACAAAAGTTCACCACAAAATTTGTAGAACATTTATTTCTGAACAAAACGGTGCAAAATACAGTATACAGAAAGTTAATAGATGTTCGATTAAATGAACTGTTATTTCACCCAGGGTACTAACTTTTTTTCTTTATTTTAGTTTCTGCATATCTTCGTGAATCACCCTGTATATTTATGTTGGTCTATAAATATTTTTTTACCTTAGATTAGGTGTTTGTATACTTTTTGCTGAATTGCATGTATATTTTAATTTCAACGTAAACAGAAGATCAGGAACTACAGGATCCACATGCCACCTAATTTTAATTATTTGGAGGCTTTCACAAGCATAGCTTTTCGGACTTTTCGCCCACCCTTATATATTATTCTCAAAATGCAGCAGCAATTTTTAATTGCTTAATTTGTTTTCTTTATTGATAAGTTGCAATTTTTTATTTAATGTGTTAATCCACTTTTTTAGGCGCTTTTCTTATTTTCATTGCGCATAAAAAATTCTTAGAGGCCGCCGTAGGGCAGCACAAGAATTTTATTTTTTTTTATTTTTAACGTGTATTTTTTTTTTTTGTTTAGTTTTTCTAGAGGTGCCATTCCCAAGCCTACTTTTGTAAGTATTTGTTTGAAACTTGAAACACGATTTTTCTTTTTTTTAATTTCTATATCTTTAAGAGCTAATCTTTAGTGTAGCTACCATACACTACCCAGCAAAAGCATCTGCACACTACCAATTCTCACGATCACATGAGATACATGATTCAGGCCGATGCCTCCAGTGGCGAAGAAGCTTAATATTCCGCTTACGAAAACAAGATGATTAGTTATGATTAATAAGTTAATAAGCAAGAATTGGAATGATGGTTGAGAAAAAGCAAAACATTCCACACCAGTAGCTAAACTGGCCTCTGATAACCAGGAGCCGTTGCAAGCATATTCCAGGGAGTTTCACAGGAACTGTTACCCAATTTAACCTCGACTATATTGAGGCGAATAGCGATCAAACCGACTTAGTGTACACATGCTTTTAAATAGTGTTTATTTCAAAGTTAGTAATTGTTTTCTTTTCCTTTGGTAGACCTGAAAGAGGAAGTTTCGATTGCACCCTGTCCTAGCCCCGTAGTCCCCATGACGTTAAAGATTCTGAAAACAGTACATTGAGTGGGCAGAAGATTCGGAAGACGACGATGTCTCTTGCAGCAGTTAAAGATTCGGAAGACAGTACATTGAGTGGGCAGAAAGAAAATTGTCTTTATTTGAAAATCAATTGGACAGTAGGAAGATGAAAATAATAGATTCCCCTTCTGAAAATTTGAAGAATGCTCAACTAGAAGACGAAATTTATTGCATTCATTGAACTAAAAAAACACAATTGAAAGCTTTAACTTTCATAAACTTCAAAATCTGAAGAATAATGAACACAAAGAGTAAGGACTTGTATTCTAAAATGGAGCGAGGCCTAAAAATGCTTCTTTCTCGTTGACTGTTTTCTGATTACGATCTTTAAATATTTAACTCCTGAAATCTAACGATTAAATTTAGTTTGACGATTAATTAAATTTAAGAGATTATATTCTGCTTTCAATAAAATTACCTGTATCTTAAGTCGAAGTCGTAGCTCCATTTTCGTCTGTTTGTGAGGCTTATCTTCATCGAAGACAAATGGTCTGTCAAGTCTGATTCACTAAAATCTTCGTCCGAATCCATTTCTGAACTTAAAACTTTCTCTTTCTACTCATCTTTAATTATTATATTCTAACTTATCAGTTATCACTCTTAAGAAACCCTACAAGGCTTACTAGTAGCAGCCCAAAGATTTAGCTCCTTCCGGTTCGACAACGATGATGCTTCTGAAATCTCGCAAAGATCTGAAGTCTCGCTCATTGATCTCATATTTGAAATCAGTTATAGAAGCGCGAATCCATTTCTGAACTTAACTTTTTCTTTCTACTCATCTTTAATCGGATCTACAAACAGACTCCACGAACCTGTTCCGAGGCCCAAACAACGTAGGAATAGGTATTTTCCGGAGACAACGCCCTCCCATGTTCGAGATATTTAGCATTGTTTTCATTGGATTTCCGATATTAGCTTAAATGTTAGAAATGCCACCATCTCATTTCAGTTGTCAGCTATAGCTTGATGCTTAACGTCTCGGACTCAAATATTCGGTTGAAATCCGCATATCTACTTTGTTTTTGTTTTTTTCTCAAATGTCCGCGAGGGCTTTTTTGTTTTTTTCTTATTTTCGTAACTTTTTTTTTATTTTTTTCTTACCTTTTTTTTTATTTTTCCTTTCATTAATGTACTTATTAGTATTTTTAATTTTTTTTTATTATGGGTCGCCCTTAAATTTATGCTTAAATTCAAGTGTTTTTTCCATGAGATTGTATGAAGATTGTATAAAAAATATTAGGGTGTATATAGATAAGTGTCTTCCATAAGATCCTCTCGTGGTTCAGAGGACGCCGAAGCTATAGGCTCCAGTGTTTCAATGACCATCGGGATTAGATGAGAGTGGAGCTGCTAGTCCTTTACCCCTGGAAAGAAATCCATTTTTGATGGTTGTGTAGGATGATAATTGGTAATTTTATTTTTAAGCCTTCACTTAATTACAAAGATTAAACCATATCTATTGGGATTACGAAAATTATTAATATTGAATAGGCCTATAATAAATCTGAAACACTACTGTTACAATTTTGTGGGTTTTAATTATAAACAGACGTCGGGAGAGAAGTTATTGAATTTTTGTTTGGTTGGAAGGAATGAGACTTGAGACCGAAGTATTTAAAAAAATAGAACTTTCACTTTTGTATAAACTTACATAAAGAAGGCTTCCCACATCCTAAATGTGCTCTGAGGTTTTTAAGGGAAAAAGAAATTCAATCTTTTTTTAAAGTTCGTTAGTATTTTTTTTTATTTTTGCTGTTCAAAACATTCAATACAGAATTATTTGGAATTACACAGATTGTTAACAAGTCATTTATTCCACGTCTATTCAAAGATTTTAATAAAATATTCAAACGATGGAATTTAACTGTGATAAAATTTGACAAAAAAACAAAACAAAAAAAACCAAACAAAGAAACTGCATAATTTCAACCAATAAATCAATCTAGATCTTCCAGCATCAATGATTCTTATTTTTCACCAACTCCTCTTTCCTTATCCTTAACTGAATCTTCGTCATTTGGGTTGTAAACTTCTCTCACACTTCCCGATCTCTTATTTGCTGGGCTAGGTTCATCTGAGGACTCGAATTCTTCCTTTGGTTCATGGTTTTTATCTGTTGAAGTTTCACTTGAGGTCTCGTCTGTTTCCTCTTCAGTTTTCTTCCAGTCCTGCATTAAATAAGATATTAAATCGTCGTCGTTACAGGGATTTAGGAAAAGGTTTGAAAGTTTTTTTTTTAAGATTCTTAAAAGATAAAGGTTTATTTTAGAAGATATGGAGTTATTACAAATTAAGTAACCAAGGATTAAGTCTCGGACGATTCCAGACCATAAGAAAACATAATATTTGTGTGAATGTATCTTAAAAACACACTACCTGTCTACCCTAATAACACAGAACAAATACTACCAAATATTAATTTAATGTTACAAAACTCCAAACTATTGTAGGTTTGGAAAGAAACCTTTTTATCCGAGACCTTTTTTTCTACTTATTCTAACAGCAGCATGTATAAATTTGTAATGTTTAAATTATATCTTCAGAATTTACTAATTCTCTTCAGAAAGTGTATAATTGTTTCATTTTTTAATGATAATTTAATTTAATTTTGTATTAATGTAATGTAATTATATAATTTCAGCACCTGTACACAGGATCTAGAAGTAGAACCTAGCAGGACTAATTTCTTGGTATTTTAAATAAAATAAAAATTACAGCCAATTCTAAAACGGCTCTCCATTCCCCTTAAGTGTATCAGTTTTGATCTGTGACCATGTTCATGAGATCTTTTTTTTATACGTCTTAAATACTGAATGCTAAAAAAGCAGATTCTGATTGCAGTTTTTTAGTTCTTCAGTGTTTGGCAATGATTGGATAAACACTATCTCCTCCAAAACAAATTCCACAGGTATCAGAACTTCATTTAATTTATTGTACAATGAATGTATCTTTACGACTGTCGAACTAGAACAGAATTCCGATTTTTCGAATTTCTATAACAAGGGACTGAGCGAAACTGAGTACGCGGGTTGAATTAAAGATTTAGAAACTTTATTAGTTATTTTCACTAATCATTTCATTCAGTAATAACTTAACTTTATTAGTTATTTTCACTAATCATTTCATTCAGTAATAACTTATTTAAAGATAAAGTATATTATTTCAGATAATTTCGAAAATATAAACGTCGGTGTCCTGATTTTTGTAGTGGTGACACGCCAAGGGACCGAAGTTTTACGTAGAAAGTGGAGATTTTGACAATTTTTTTTATAAGAAACTATTTTTAACTTATATAACTAAAACGAAAGGACAGTTATCTTTTTAATTTAATGATAACTTACAATGTCAGTTTTAGATTAGTTATGGCTAGAGGACATCAAGTTACCCAATTTCGTAGAATCGCCAATATATAAAAACTAGCAGCAAAGCCTGTCGGACGACAGGCATAAAAAAAATCTGAAAAATCATGTTATCAACTATCAAATATAAAGTAAATGTAATTTGAATACTGCGCTAACTTGTGAACGAAGCTTCTACGGCAAAAATGGTTTTGAGTTTCGAAATCAGCGTAAAAAACTGAGTAAGTATGCCAAATTTCATTAAAATCGGTGCAGTAATAACAAAATTATTTGGTTTTGAACGTATGTTTTCAGTTGTCTAGGTCAGTTTCCAAGGATAAAATTTCATGGAAACAACATGGAATGACAAAATGAACTAATATTTCATCCAATTTGAGTACCCTTGATTCAATGGTACCATTGAGAACCTTGGATCTATCTTAATAGCTTAATTATATCAAGTTACTGACAGACAGACGAACTTAAACAATTACGTAAGTTGATAGTAACTTCCCATTAGGCCTATTAGAATTATTCATGTGCTTTTAGGCTTAGCAAATATCTTGGTAGTAAAGTCATTAAAAATATGAAAATAACAAAGTTGTAAATAGTTATTTTTTTTTTACATTAATTTCAAAGGAAAGTTACCTTCTTCACTATCCACTGGTTTCTTCCTTTTATTTGTGGCTAAATTACCTTGAGCTTCAGCACTTCGCTTTTTCTCCATATTTAGGATGAAAATCGTATTGGGTTTCTCCTAAAAGCCTTTTCCGTACAAAGTTATAAAATATTGGGAATCTCCAGACACAAGTAATGTTCTGACGCTTGATTAAATAAATTTTAAATTTCAATTAAAATGTTATCAGATTTTTTTTTTTTTTATGAATTACTTTTCGTTTTTTTTAAAGCGGAAAATTTAATTTAAAATTTAGACTTTTGTATCAGTTTGCTAATTCTTTTAATATCTGAATCTATTAACAGACATTTTAAAATAAGATCTTTTTCCAAGAAATTAAAATATATACATTAATAACCCGCAATGTTTGGGATCTAGAATGTTTTGGATTTGGGGTATTTCCGGATTTTGGAATTATGGCATGGTGGTGTTGCAGAAGTGAAAATTATTTTCTTATTTTTTATTTAATATAAAAACATGAATAGAAATGAAACAAAGATATATATTTATCTAGGTTTAACTACTGACAAATAAAAAACAAAACAAAAATAAAAGAAAAGAAAAAAGAAGGCATATTTTCGATTCCCCAGTGATAGAAAAGCCAGAAAATTCCTTGACTTTATGATTCCAAGCAATTAGCATCTTTCTAATGTTTCTTAAGTGACCACTGCGCACAAGCCCGTCGCGGCAACGGCAAAAGGAGATTCCGTTTTGTTTTTTTTTTTTGGTTGTTGAATTGGAAATTGAGGGGGCGCCTGACGAAATCTTGGCCAGGGCGCCACGGCTAGGGGGATGCCGCGGCAACGGCAACAGGAGATTCCGGTTTTTTTTTTGGTTGTTGAATTGGAGATGCCGTTTTTTTTTTTTGGTTGTTGAATTGGAGATTCAGGGGGCGCCTGACGAAATCTTGCCCCGGGCGCCAACAAACCACGCGATGGCCCTGCTATCTGTATCATTCCAATTTTAGAATATGTACTGCAGAAGCAATACAAGATTTGAACATACAAGATCCCGCACATACTATGACTGGAATGCTATGCACTGAGCCACGGACTCGCTGTTTGTAAATAAGCCATTTCTTTACTAATTTTGTTTTTATTTTAGAAATCCTTTTCGTTTTTTTAAAGTTTACAATTTGGAATGCTATTATAAATTTCTTCTATTAGATAATTAGCATTTCTTTTCCCAGAGCTATTAAAAATTTTGTGTGGATAATATAATTTGATTTTATTTTTGTTTCTGAGATTATAATTTTTTTTAAAAAAAGAGCTTAATGCAGTTTCGATTTTTGAATACTTTTTATTATTAAATTATATAGACAATTATTTAGTTTTGGTGATAAGATTTCATACTTTAACATTAGTTCTTTTCTAATTTTCTTATTTTGTAGTGAGTGTATATAGTCGAAGATTGCATGGTAAATCACCATTTTAATTATTTTAATAATACATTTATTTATTTATTTATTTTTTATTTTAAAGGATAATACAGTATATAAAAATCCCTATCAACGAGTTCTGGCAAATAAGTAAATGCAAAATTATGTTAATTGGGGGGTGAAACAGATCGCCTGCTCGCGGTGCCCTCTGCGTAATCTATACGATCTGTACTCGGTTTTATCGCCTTTTATGACGTGCTGACTAGGAGATGGTGAATAACGTTACACAAGAAAACTGCTCTTTTCAGAGCTCTGACACAGAACTCCGAATCATCTTCTGGAATGCCGGAGGCCTAAATGATGTTAAATTTTTACAGTTCAAACGAAATGTTGTTTATTACAACGTGGATCTTTTTTTTTTATTATTGAAACTGGAGCTGCAACTGAAAATCCAGATTTCTACCAAATAAATGGTTACACAATTACAACTCTAAGACGATCTAGACAAGTTGCCTCTGGTATCTTTCTTGGTTCTAAGAATTTATATACTGTGAAACCTCAGATTTTACATGAAATGGAAAATACTGATAAATTGGAAGCGGTTATTGTTGACATCTGGAAAAACCGGAAACGTTTTAGTGTTGTTGGCTTATATAATCCACCAGGAAATATACCCTCGTATGATTGTATTGAAAGAACTATTCAACCTAATAGTATTATTATAGGGGATTTTAATAGTCAATTCCCTAGATGGGGTTATTCAAATATAACTGCTACTGGAAGATGCCTTGAAGAAATGATTGATACAAATCTTTTCGAGGTAGTGAGTACACTATCTACTTTTCCTTCCTCTAAAGGTCACCTTTCTAGACCAGACCTTGTACTTACATACCTCATATCTTTGCCAAAACCTTAGTCACCTTGTTAGATGATGCTGGAGGATGCGAACATAGAGCCTTATATATCAAAGCAATGACCTCTAAAACAATTTATAGAAATTCAAATGCCCCAAGGCGGAATTTAAAGAAAGCAGACTGGCCCAGATATAGAAATCTTACAGATGCCCTACTTACACAGGATATTATTTCTGACTCTCCGAAGACAACTGCTAAAGCCTTAAATAATAATATCCTTAAATGCGCCCTTGAATCTATACCTCGAGGCCAAGTAAAACGATATAAACCCTTTTGGAATTCTACTTTAAATGAACTTAAAAAGAATCGAGATAAGGCCAGAAGTAAA
Organism: Thereuonema tuberculata; assembly: GCA_023159025.1. NCBI lineage: Eukaryota > Metazoa > Arthropoda > Chilopoda > Scutigeromorpha > Scutigeridae > Thereuonema > Thereuonema tuberculata. The sequence goes on along the minus strand of JAFIDM010009631.1, from coordinate 75,335,022 downwards.
GTGGAAAAAACTAGATCGATGACCGATGTGATATCGTTGAGAAAATGCCAAGCAAAATTGCACCATGAGATTAAAAGTTCTAAGCGATCCGCTTTTAAAAACTTTATTAATAATATCGATTTTAGGAAAGATGGAACCAAGGTTCATCAGCACATATCTCAGTTAAATAACGATAACACCCGTAGAAATTCTACAACCTCTTACCTATGGTAACAGAATTACAAATAACACAAAGGATATGGCTGATTCCCTATGTAAATATTATGCTAATATTAGCCGCACGCGATGTAATAGATCTATAGCTAGGACCTTGAATAAACGGCTAGGTCCATTACGCCACGATCAACAGAATCATGAACTCCTTGACATTGATTTTACCTTAGCTGAATTAGATTCTGCTCTTTTGTTGTCTAAAACTAGAAAGGCAGCAGGAGTGGATGGGATATTCTCAGAGTTTCTAATAAATATTGGAAATGATGCAAAGAAAATTCTACTCGCAACGATTAATCTCACATGGAGGAAACACGTTCCTCAACAGTGGAGGAAGGCCGAAATTATTCCAATCCTTAAGACAGAAAAACCTGCAAACCTCGTTGATAGTTATAGACCAATTTCCCTTACTAGTTCATGCTGCAAAGTTGCAGAGAAGATGATAATTAGACGCCTTCACCTCTTTGTTGAATCCCGAGGTATCCTTGACCATGCCCAGGCTGGCTTTAGGAAACATAGAAGCACTATGGACCATGTTATGAATTTTTCCCAACATGTGAAAGATGGTTTTCATAGGAAGATGTCGACACTGGCAGTCATGGTCGATTTCAAGGCAGCTTATGACAGTGTGGCGACCCATGCTTTTACATAAGATGAGCCATTACGGGATTTCCGGTAACCTTTTTAACTGGATTAAATCTTTTCTCTCCCACAGATTTAATTCGCGTCAAATTTGCAACTAGCACTTCGAATTTTCGTATTCAGAGACAAGGCCTCGCACAAGGAGCAGTTATCTCGTATATTCTTTTTAATTTAATGATAAACGATATCATTGAAACTATGCGTACCATTCCAGGTGTACAGGCCCTGCTATTTGCTGACGATCTTCTTATATGGGCTACTAGTAGTGATTTTAATGCTTTGGAGAAATGTACGAACGAAGCTCTGCTGAAACTTCAGCAGTGGGCTGATTATAATGCCATGACTGTTAGTACTTCAAAAACAACCTTTCAATTGTTCACATTCTCTACCAAACCTTCGCGGATAAATTTAATCTTCAATAGTACAGCCCTAGTGAGTAGCGATATCTCCTGTTGGCCGTTATCTAGGAGTTTCATTAGATCGACGTCTGTCTTGGAAACCACATATTCAGTATTGTGCTGAGAAAGCTTTAAAAAGAACAAGAATTCTTAAAAGATTGACAGCTACAACTTGGGGAGCAAATTAAGATGTGCTTGGAATTACTTATAAGACGTACATTAGACCGATTCTTGAGTTTGGAAGTGAAGTTACTATTACAGCTAGCAAATGTACTACTGATATACTTAATCGTGTTCAAAATATTGCTTTAAGGACGAACTGGGGCAGCAAAATCCACCCCAATTGCTGCATATGGAGGCTCAATCACAAATTGTACCATTGGAGATACATAGAGAAGGATCCGCATTGTGTTTTGGGGAACACACTAGACGTATTAATAAATACTGGGAAGGTTATCTTAGAGCCCCTGACCGCCTTAAGACTCAACAAACTCCCATATCCTGTTATCAGGAACTCTATGTTAAGTATGGCATTACCCCAGCAGAACTGTCTTTGTGTGTTTACCGGGATTACTTCCAACCTTTACCTGAAACAGATTATTGCTTAATAAACCATACTTTGTCCAAACATGTGTCGTTGGAACCAGAATTAAGAAATGCAGCCCTCCATACGATCAATGAGAAATACCCTAGACCCGATTGGTTACATATTTATACGGATGGCCCCTCCATACCAGGAACAGGTGCTGCTTATTAATGCCATGATTTTCAGGGCTTCTTCTAGGTCTAGGGTGGATAATTAAATTCCAATGAAACCCGAGCCATGTTGATATTTGCGGTAATGATATCGCTGACAAATTGGCAAAACAGGGGACAACCCTTCCTCAACCTAGACTTCCGATTACCCTCCAATCCGCTAGATCTCAAATAAAAGTTGCACTACAGAGATGGAATTGTCAAAGACTTAGGAGGATATCTTTGGGTAAACAATGGGAAAGCCTCGTTATCGGAGGTCCCCTTGATCACAACCTTCCGCGGGCGGTTAGTGTGGCGATCTTCCGGATGAGAACGGGACATGATTATCTTGCTGCACATCTCCATCGGATTCGTGTCCTTCGTCACCAGAGTGTCTGTTGTGTGGCTATAAAATTATGAATGATGAACATCTGCAAACATGTCCCTCTGGTTCATAACCAAAATTATTGCAATAATCTATTAAAGAGGCCTATCTTTACTGGTCAGCGCGTCACCAAATGCCTCAACAGCCAAGGATGGGCGTTGGCTAAGAAGAAGAAGAAAATTATGTTAATTTCAAAAATAAAACAATAATAAATTAATACAATTTATCTAACCATAATTACTACAACAGTTATAATATAATCATTAATCTATATTACTAAAATCTTTTATTTCTCTGTCTGACTGTCTGTCCGGCGCAGTTTTCTGTGAGAATGAAATATAGAAAGAATTTTTTTAAATGAAACATCCGCGACAGGAATCGAACCTGCAACCTTCTGATCCGAAGTCAGACATCTTAACCATTAGGCCATGGGAACTACAACTCTCTTCATATTGCTTTTTTTTTACTTATCTGTCAAAACTGAATTGACTTTGACTGAAAAGTAACAATTGTTATAAAAAAGAAAGTCAAAAAAGAAAGAAGCAGTACTTCATTAGGTAGAATTTTGAGAAATCACTATTTGTAACTCAAAAACCATCATTATTTGTAACTCAAGAACCACTCAAACGTATCAATTGGAAAGAAAAGAGTCAAGAAAGAAAGAAGCACTATTTCTATTAGATAGATTACTGAAAAATCACTATTTTTAACTCAAAAAGCTATAATTACATCAAAGTCAAAAAACTAACGATAAATATGCGGCTCATCAACCAAGATGAACGAGAGTGTCGATAACATCAATCGAAGGATAAGTATAAGAATACAAGGAGAGACTACAGAGCATACAAGTGCGAATAAAATTGATACTTCTGATAATCAACCACACGAACATCTCTATCGGCCCGAGTATCTGAATGCATTGAATCTCAGCGGTATTCCTCAACATCGTTTGTCATTGAAGATTGGATCTCCAATAATATTGTTGCGAAACATCAATCCCAAGTTTGCATACTGCAATGGAACTCAACTTAAATGCTGTTCATTCGATAATGATCTCATAGAAACCGAAATTATAACAGAACTCACAAAGGAGATTTTGTTTTCATCCATGTCTATGTTTTGTTTTCATCCATGTCTATGGAACCATGCGATAATCTACTTCCATTCACCTTCACAAGAAAACAATTTCCGATCAGACCTTCTTATGCGATATTTATCAATAAAGCTCAAGGACAAACTCTAAATAAAGTTGCCATATAATTGGAAAACGTTGTCTTAACTCACGTACAACTTTAGGTCTTTGAGTCACAATTCAACAGAATTTGGTTATCTTCACTCTAAAGAATACTCACAATCAATTTGTTGCGAAGAATTTCGTATACAAGCTATGATCTTCATTTATCATCTATATGAACTAACGTCCATCTGAAATCTCTTCTTCAAATATCTATATCGAACAATCTGATGGCCTAGCTAATAGATATAGATAATTTTCACTATTTGTAACTCAAAAACCACTGAAAAGTATCAATTGGAATTGGATAAAAGAGAACAGAAAAAAAATAATCACTATTTCTATTAGGTAGAATACTGAAAAATCGCTATTTGTGACTCAAAAACAATCACTATTTCTAACTCAAAAACCACTGTAAAGTATCAATGGAAATAAAAAAAAGAGACTCAAGAAAGAAAGAAGCACTATTTCTATTAAGTAGAATACTGAAAGCTCACTATTTGTAGCTCAAAGCGACTGAAAATTGTATCTATATTACGAAAATCTTTTATTTCTCTGTCGGTCTGGTGCAATTATTGTAATTTACAAAAATAGAAATAATTTCTACAAGTTATCTACTGGAATCCAACATGCAACCTTCTGCTCCGAAGTTAGACGCCTTAGGCATTAGACCACAAGGATTACATTCTAATCTCTATAAAAAAAAATATATCACAGATATACGATTCACACGCTGATTCTAAAAGCAGTCGTGAATTGAGAGAATATATACATCAAAAATTAAAATAAAAAAAAAACTTAAAAAAAAATTTAGTTTTATTTTACTTGATGTAATTTGTGTGTGTGTTTTTTTTAATAAATAACAAATTGTTTTCCGTTATATACGCGAGGCTTCCGGAGCGAAGCGACGGGTAGCCGACTAGTAGTATTGATAATAATTAATAATCATTATAAAAATAATTTTGTATAATTAAATTTTAATTTAAATTATTCAACATATAATTTACAAAGATATTAATAATTTTATAAATAAATTTCAAATTAAATAAAACGAAATAATAATAGAATGACTGTTTTCAATAATCCATTTTTTTAACTTCCGTTTAACAATTGAAATATTTTGATCATCAAATATGTTAGTTAATATTCATGTTCTTTAGAAAACTTTCTATGTTATAATTTATATTTCTTAATAATAATAATAATAATAATAATAATAATAAGCAAATGTATATTGAAATCATTAACATTGCAAAACAAAAACAAAAAAACTTCAGTTAACCATCTAACTCGCCTGTGGCGTTTTAGAATTAAAGCGCTTTTACTTATTTGGCGCTTGGCGGGACATTCAGATGCTTGGCTGTCATCATGTGTCTGTCAATTGAATTGATGCTTAATATCCTAAATTTTCTGCCTTATATTTTCCTCTTGACGATGCCGTTGTACGGAGCAGTTTTAGGACCTGATTTAGTTCTACGATTCTCTATGTCCATGTATTTATTTGCTGTTCTTCAGTCATATCTTCCAAAACTGACGGTAAAAGATGTTCGATGTTAGGCTTAATAAGAAATTTTGATTATAGAAATCATTGTCTGTTAATCTTCGAAATTAATGTCATTCAATCAAATAAATTCCATTGAAATCATTAGGTTTTTGGAAGTAATTTTCATTTATTTGTTGAATTCTCGTTTAATGCTTTCAATTAAAAAAAACATAAAAGTGGCCTCAACGGTGACGATCGCTTTCATTTATAAACCTACTTGTGTTTACATTTTGAAAAAGTTCTTCCGAACATGGAATAATGATCTGTTATTATCAAATGGCCTTTACAATTTCTATGTAAGAATGTATTTATGTTGAACATTTCAAATATACCTTTGTTTCTAGTAATGATTCGAAATTTATTTTATATCGAATATTGAAAAAAAAAGTCTTTAAGAAAGCATTGTGAATTTTTTACTCCGCCCTCAGTTGAATGTCTCGCATCCCATTATATAAATAAGTTGATGCTCAGTAAAATTTTATCATTGGTATTCTCATCGAAATTTGATCGAAGAGCTGAACTTGAAATATTATTTATTAAATAGGGCAGTGTCCATTTTTGTGTCTTAAAATCTTGTTTATTTATTTTTATTTATTTAAAATTTGACTGAGAATCTTTAACTTTTATTTATTTTAATAAATATGTATTGATCAATTACTAGCAGAATAGAATATTACTTTTTTTTTTTTAAATAGTTATCTTGGATATGGAAGGGGTTTAGTCTTTATCGCATGCCTACACAATTATCAGTTCCCTATTCCATTATTTAGAGATTTTCTTCCAGTGAGAGATAGTAGTATCTGCTACCATTATTATATCAAATGCAAAACTATACAAATAACTTGAAATTTAATATATGTTCGAATACTAGAATTTAAATGTGTAATGAAAACAAAATAAATAGGCTACAAACAGACCTTAAGATTGTAATGGAGATCATTATCTTCACATTCATGATAAAATCAAATTTAAAGGTTCTAGATTTTAATTTGAAAAATGAAATCATAAAATTGTCATCATTATACACTACAAACTTTTAGTATCTACACTGAACCTGTTGCTGAGGTATTTCATAGCAGTTTATGTAAACTAGAGCATTGCAATTTCTGAAAATGTCACCAGTTATATGTAAATCTGGCCATGCATTTTAAAAGTGGACATGAAGCTAATTTCTTTCACTTTTATGACTGTTTAGATAATGTCATTTAGAAGCAAGTATTGTTTTGCTTTTTTTATTTGCTCAGTAGCATAGTAAGGATGAGTGGAGTATCTGCCTAATACAGCAGAATGGATATCAGGTAAAGAATTAATTTCCTTAAGTTTTGAGCCATTCTTCAGAAGTAATTGTTTTGTGAGGTTCAATGATTGAATCCCTAATTGAACCCCACAGTTGTTAAGGATTGTATTGTTGATCACTATCTTCATGCATCAAAATATGTATCTATGCCATTATATGGAGCAGTGCTTTACATATAAGGAAGGAGAGGCGGAATTAAAGGCAGTAGGTTAATCTTTGAATAACACAACTCAGATGCTTCAATTTTAAAATTTCATGGCTACACAATGATCATTTATTATATTTTTTAATCCAATCAAAACTTACATCCTCATTTGGCATTAGATCCTGCTGATGCTAAAATAGTATGCATCAGTTATGACTATGGTAGTAAAATTATAAAATGCTTTTAATAGCAGATTCAGGATAAAGAAGAGGAGGAATCATGTCCTGCAAAATAAATGTTTGATGAGTTTTCATTTGGTTTTTAGGCATTTTCAAGAGAAATCTGGAATTGAATAAAAATGTCAGGCATTCTACTTCTGGAGTGATTTATAATTGCCATTGAAAGTAATTTATTTCATTGAAATTGTTCTTGGGCATTAATTTACTGGTGATAAGCTTTCTCATAACATTCGAAAGTCTTAATTTCAATTCTACAGCCTTTGTTATTTTCTAAATCTTCTTTGTTTACTGTCATCCAGGTACCAGCCTTAAAAAAGGCTTAACGTGCATGGAATGAAATAAAGAAAATAGAAATAAATAAAACGCACTTACTTACAAATAGTTGAAGAATTATATATGGTAATAATCCGACAGTTTCGGAATACTGTGCGTATTCCTTCATCAGGGACGGCACAAACATATAGGACATACAGACAAACATTTAGGACGACATGATGAGGGAAGGTATGTTGAAAGGGAGGGAAGTAAGAGGATTAAGAGAGTTTAGCAGTAGTGACGGGTGTTTTGCCCGCCGGTTATTGGGTTGTAAGCTTTAAGCTGAATTATGTAGAAAGATTCAGCTAGGAGACGGTGGGAAAGGGGTTTAGCAGCTGTGAAGTTGGGGGTGTGTCCTGTCTCTTTAAAGTGAGTAACAGTGTATGAGCCTGTCGGATCTGTGTTTTTGAAGGCCTGTTTGTGTTCTTTGATGCGTGTGAATAGGGGCCGGGATGTTTATCCCATGTAACCTGAGGAGCATTGGCCACATGGGATCCAGTATACTGTGTTGGAAGGGTTATTAGGTTTATTTGTTTGTGTTATGTTTATGTTGTGTGATTTGAAGACAGGGGCATATTGGTGTTGGTGGAGGAATTTTTTGATAAAGCTTTCGAGGGGAGGATAGAAAGGGAAGGGGATGTATTTGACAGGGGGTTTGGGGGTAGTATTGTTGGGTTTTTTATTGAGTTTGTGTTAGGATTTGAGGCGGCTGTGAAACAACTGGGAGGGGTAGTTATGAAGTTTTAGTATGGTGTGTATAGTTTTAAGTTCAGTGTGTAGGGCGGGTTTTGTGGAGCATGTTTTAAAGTGCTCTGCGTATAAGGAAATCTATTGTATTAATTTTGTATTTATGGGGCGTGTTTGAATTATAATGCGTGTATATTATAATGCATGTGTATAATTAATGGGGCGTGTTTGAATTATAATTATAATTCCCACTGTCTCCTAGCTGAATCTTTCTACATAATTCAGCTTAAAGCTTACCACCCAATAACTGGCGGGCGAAACGCCCGTCACTATTGCTGAACTCTCTTAATCCTCTTACTTCCCTCACTTTCAACATACCTTCCCTCATCATGTCGTCCTAAATGTTTGTCTGTATGTCCTATATGTTTGTGCCATCCCTGATGAAGGAATACGCACAGTATTCCGAAACTGTCGGATTATTACCATATATAATTCTCTCAACTATTTGTAAGTAAGTGCGTTTATTTATTTATATTTTCCTTACCAGCCTTAAAATCATCAATATATTTAAATTGGTAGATGGTCCTGCGTTAATTCCTATTATCTCAATAAGAATATGCACATAATCATGGATTTGCAGTAACAGAGATTGTTTAACAGTTGTTACATAGATTAAAAGTATGTGTCTGATGCAGAAAATGACAGAAAACTGATAGCTAGGAAATTCGACAATGTCTTGTAGAATGCTCATTTCTCTGCTAAGTAATGCACACAAAAGGAAGCAATATAAACTTGAAACTACTGAAGCTTTTTATTTACATGGCACTTTAATACTTATTAATTTTGTCATTTATGAAAATTAGAATAAGAAAGATGCCATTCCAGCAGAAAGTAAAATACAGGGTGTCTAGAAATGATTGGAGTGGTTTCATGACCTTGTAATGGCCACATTCATAGAGCTCTGCTGATCGAGTTTGTCATTATAAGACAAGCATCTCTCAAAAGTTTTGTTTGAATTGCCTGGCATGCATGTGTTTCCCCTCCAACTACGAGAGCGCTGCAGTTCTAAAATGGAAACGGAACAATGGAAAAGCGTAAGTTGTCCTCGAATTCCATTCAAGTCAATGTGTCACAACGGTCCAGCGTCACTTCAGAACGAAGTTCCACAAAGATCCACCTAGTGCCAACTCCATTCGATGATGGTATGAACAATTTACAACTACGGGATGCCACTGTAAAGGAAATCAATGGGTTGTCCTCCTGTGCATGAAGAAACAGTTGTTCTTTAGTGGTAACAAAAACTTCCCATCTCCTTCAGCTCCTTCATTATCTTTCAAAATTCCATTTATTAACATTAAATAATTTTTAATTGTAGCGAAATGCTAGTTACATGATTTTCTTTTACAAATAAATGCTAAGAATTGGGCATTTACATGAATGCAGTCATCCTAAAGATAATTATTTGTGATTGATAAATTCTTTGGACTACAACCTAAATGATAAGCCTATTACAGAGTACAATATACTATATACAACAATGCTGAAAACCAGTGATTTAGATCCTGCTGACAAAAAAAGTGGAGCATTTCTGTATTAATTGCACAGTTGTGCAGCAACTGGAGACCTTCACAAAAATCATTATCAAGTGAATAATAGATAGTAATTGAAACTTATATAAAACAAGATGAATATTCTTTTGAAGAAATTAGAAGTAATGTAAGCTCTTAACCTGTAAGTATTTCAGTTTTCTAGTGATATTTTTGAGATACTTTTGTAAATCTTAAACCAAATTATTAGTATTTGTCATTTACAAAAGAAACATCTGCATCAAACATTTTATCAAGATTAAAAGCACATTGAAGCTTAGTTAACTGTATTTTTATCTTGTACTTAGAAACATTTAATAATAATAATTTACTACTATTGTGAGATTGCAGTATTATATTCTGATCTTCAAATAAAACTGATAACTAAGGATATATTGGAAATGTTATTTTTATTATTAACTTGTGAAAATAAGCAATAAATTGATACTGCATTAAAACTTGGACCAAAGAAGAAATTAATACTCAAACTTTTGTTACAGATTTAAACTCAGATTTTGATAAAACTCATGGCTGAAGTTTATTTAAAACATTATTAAGTAGGCTTGAATGTTCATTAAATAATTTAATATTTCCAAAAATAATGTTGTAACTATTTTTCTGTATGAAACTGATCACAGTCGAAAAGTATGGTTCAAATTACTAAATATTGTTTAAATCTTGAGTCAGTGGGTTTTACATGCCTGGACAGGTTAATAAATAAAAAGGTCATAAGTAAATCTTTATTTAAATTGATTAAAATACAACACTAAACACAAAATTCCATTCAGATGATCTGCATGGAGGAGATGGTTGATTATATATATATATATATATATATATATATATATATATATATATATATTTTACAATGCCGTGTAGAAGCTCTTTGTCATTAAAGGAAACTGCTGTTTCCCCATACTTGATTGTATATATTAGTAGAAAAAGGAACCTGCAAGCATATTATGAAGATGTTAATTTAAAAATAAAATTGTGCTTGAATTTTGAGGGTGAATTTCTTAATATGGTAGTTGGTTTGACTAAATAGTGATATTTAGCCTATCCACAGACGTTACATTATTAATGAACATGATTACAAATAATAAAGTTACGTTTTTCTCATATGCATCTCACATCATGTACTTCAGATTTTCATTTGTTATCTCTGCCAATTCTGTCATCACAACTAATCTTTTATTCAGGAGGGAAGGTCGATATTCTGGGAAATCATAGTATTCATAGGAAAAAAGGGTTTATATGAATACGAGTTCTATTCCAAACAGTTTCTGAGATAGAATTGTCTGAATGTACAGTGTTTGAATGTGGTGGACAATATTTTCCTTCCCACCTGCTACAATGCATGTTGTAGCATCAATTGGCCATTTTGTGATGATGGTAACACTGTAGAAGTATTGTGAAAAATGCTGCACATCTTCACAAATGTTGAATATGCAGTATGTTTTATTAAGGATAAAGGAATTTAAAGATGCATTCAATTGAGCAACACCATCGTAAATGAGTTGTAAATGTGCATTTTTTTAAGGTAGAATTTTTAAAAATTTATTATAAACTGTAATAAATTTTTCACTTGAACAATAAATATTAGAGCATTTATTGTTTAATAACTTATACTATACATTCCATATCTATAGTATTCATTACTATACATTCAAATAGCTATATCTCGGGAATTGTTTCGACTAGGGCACATGTTGATGTAGATTTGTTTTTGAACGATACCATTACCTCCCTGAATATCCTGGGACATCCTTTTATAATCATTGTATAGTCAGGTGAGGAATTTCTGTATTGTAAGCTTCTTTTTTCAGATAAAATGTAAAAGTAATAAGTAGACTGAATATAGTAAATGAAAAATAAGCAAATTGTGTTTACAAAAGAAAGCTAAAAGAATGAAATTTAACTTTAAATACAGACTTATGTGAACTTATTTAATGTATAATTTCCTTCATTAACAAAATTCTCCATTAATTTGTCAGCTTGTAACTTTCAAAGTGAAATCATTTGACCTCATATATTCAGAGGTCATGTACATATTGTTAGTTTTATTTTCACTATTTGGCGCACTTTCAGTGGTTTCATTCATGAGTGTTTGTTGTTCTTCCATGTCATTACTTATATTTTTTAAAAATTATAAAATATAAATATATTTGTAAATAATTGAAATAAATATAAAAAGCAATAAATAAAAAGGCAGCAATTTCCAAATTTTCATGTTTTGTGGCATCATTAGTTTCTTTTGACAATTTTTTTTTCACATCTTTGTATTTTCATTGAAAATTTGAAATACCCTGCAGTGTGCGAATTGGGAACCACTTTTTTGAGAAATATTTAATTGAGAAATATTTCAAATCTTAATAGGCATAAATATTTCAGAATGAATTATTAGGAATTGGATTTTAGGATAATAGTTTTATGTTGCCTAATACTTCATCTAGGAAAAGTGAAAGCATGTGATATCTTTTCTTATTTTAAGTATTCGTTATTCTTCCTTGTCATTATTTATATTTTTAAAACGTTTAATGAACTTGAAAACATTCAAGTTGTTTCAAATCCCTTTAATATAAACTATTTAGAGTTCATTTTCCAACTAAAGAATGGAAACATCATTTGACAAGTTGTTGTAATGACTGATGGCTAAATTATGTTAACCTTTTTTTTACATATATATATATTTCTGTCAGTTTTTTTACATATTTATTTTTTGTTACTAAGCTTTTGTTTTGTTTTTTTTTTCAGTGAGATTAATTTTTTTTTTCTCTTTGATTTGCAGTCATCCTTTTCACCAGTATTAAGTTTAGGAATTTTGACAGTGATGTTTGGAATAAATGGTGCAGCTATGCCATATGCTTTAATTTTTGTTTATGAACAACTCATTTATATGACAGAAGTAGTCTTCTTAGCTGCTGAAGTTATACAGGTATTTATGTTAAAAAGTTTTGTATTACAAGGCAATAATTTTTATGATAATTATCTTAGTTGTTAGGATCGTGATCTCAGTTGTTTTTATTATTTTTGTTTTCTACCAGAATTTATTTATATATATTTACGAATTAAAATTAAAAATTTAATTTCTTTCCAAGTGATAGGTCTGATGATGGGACATAGTTCCCGAACCACGTAACGACAAAAACAAAGCAACGAAGTCACAGGACGGATTTAAAATAACGTAATTTATCTAAAACATGACTTGGACCATAATTAACAATGTTTAAAATACAATATAAGGTTTTGTGTTTAATATGTATCACTGTTTCTGTGTTTCATATTGCTCCTATGACACTGGTACAATTTTTTGTAAATGATTGGCTATCCGAAATATCAGTTATCCGAACACCCCCGTGCAGCATTGCTTCAGATAATCGATGCTCTACTGTATATATATGTTAATGTTATCAAGATAATCTTTAAATTTTATTTGAAAAAAAAGTTCATATCTTTGAAACCTTAGCTACTAAACCTTATGTATAGTGTACGTTTCTTTTATTTCTAATCTGCAGAAAACTTATTTTGTAGACAACATAAACTGATTAGTAGTACCACAAATTAGAAAGGCCGGTCAATCTTCTATATACAGTAAAACTGGTTTATACGTATTTCAAGGGAAAATTTTAAATTATATATAACTAAGAATTCCTTACAACTCGGTTTTACCTTATTTTTAATTAAACTTAAATAAGCACACTTGTAATAAACATTTGTGTATTAGGTACATATTTTTCAACATATGATATGCATAATTGTAAAACAGTCAATTTCAAAATAGTGTATTCATTTTCATAGAGGTTTTCTGATTTCGTGTTTTAAGAAACTTTAAGGGATTGAATAAACCCAATTACAGTTCTAAGATAAATGAAAAGCAAAGACTCGCCAAATTTTCACTAATTTTCCATCACATTGTTACTCACTTTTCCATATCTGCAACTTTTCCCTTTTGTTGACAGCTGCACTTTACAGATTTTGAACCTAACTTTCAACATTCTTCTAAACTGCACATACTGTAGTTTAACTTACATTTAAGCTACTCACTATTTCTGCTTTTGATTTTTGCGGGTTGTCTTTCACTTCCTAAATAAATCTCACTTTTCCTCTTAAAGAGTAATTTTTATTCCTTCTATTACCCATGGCTGCAAGAGAGAGACTGAAATAAATGATGGGAACACGTGTTTCATCAATGTAAAAATTCATTCAGGTTTTGTCTCTGACCGATCTTTCATTATAAGCCGCCCAGAAACCTCATGAACCCGACGATTATATATCAATACGGAATGCTGAGCTAAATATTGGTGCACCTGGGGAAAATCTATAGTTGTACAATTCAATCTTGTTTTCAAAAATATACTACGTGTAAAGGCGAATTACATGTAAATCGGTTACGTATATCTCAGAAATAATATATATGTATGAGGGTCAGTCAATAAGTAATGCCTCCTATTTTTTTTTCTCCTTAAATAAGTTAGTTATGTAAAAAATTTGAATTTGGTGCAATTCCTCAAATCTCCTTCTTCAATCCACTGCAGTAGCAACTTCCTGCGACATCAGGTGGCAGCACTGCATCCGCTTGCAAAATGGCTGACATTGATGTTCATACTAGACAGCGTTCTGTGATTGAATTCTTGAATGCAGAAGGTGAAACACCCATTCCCATTCATGAAAGGCTGAAGAATGTACGATGATGCAACAGTGGATGCCAGCACTGTTAGACAATGGGTTCGTCGTTGTAATGAAGCTGAAGGGCAAACACCGTTGGCTGACGAAAAGCAGAGCAGCAGACCAGCAACTGTAGTGACTCTACGCAACATTCAGCAAGTTGATGACATCATTTGTGATGACCGCCGGGTGACAACAGATGAATTGTATCGCATTCTCTCCCTTATTAAAGGCAGTATGGTGATGATTATTCGACTACTGGGGTACAACAAAGTTTGTTCACTGTGGGTACCAAGAATGTTAACCGACCAGAATAAAGAGACAAGAAAAACCAATAACCTCTGAACACTTGCAGTGCTTCCATTTGGAGGGAGAGGAGTTTCTGGAAAAAAATTGTGACCGGAGACGGAACAGGGGTTCATTTTTTTTAATCTGAATCAAAGAGGCAGTCAACGGAGTGGCATCACACAAACTCACCGAGGAAGAAAAAATTCAAAACTGTGCGATCAGCAGGGAAAGTTATGGCGACAGTGTTCTGGGATGCAGAGGGTGTGATTATGGTTGATTTTTTGGAGCAGGGATGCACAATAAATTCTGTGCAATATGTCACAACCCTCAAAAAGCTTAAAGCCACGTCTTCAGCGAGTTCGCCCAACAAAAGCTATGGCGCATGTTCTTCTTTTGCATGACAATGCAAGACCACACACTAGTCGTCACACCACTGAAGAGATTGTGAAAATGATGGAAAGTCTTGCCTCATCCCCCATACAGCCCTGACCTAGCACCATCAGACTTCCATCTGTTTGGGCCGCTAAAGGAAGCTAATCGTGGGATTCACTTTGAAGATGAGGAGGCCATGAAAACGTCCGTGCATCAATGGCTTATTAAACAAGACCATGATTTTTTACCACGCTGGAATACATGCTCTTGTTAAAAGGTGGACCAAAACTGTGGAAATGGACGGAGATTATATTGAAAAGTGACAAATTAATCATCAGTGTTGGGGTTTTCAAGCTATGTAATTGCATTGGAATTTCTTGACAATTAAAAGGAGAAAAAAAATAGGAGGCATTACTTAATTACTGACCCTCGTAATTAAATACAATTTTTGCCAGGACCTACAAACAATTATGCACAAATTAGAACTACATACAACTGGGTAACGTATAAACCAGTTTTTTTCTGTAGTGAATACAGGAAGTTTCTAATTGCAAAAGACGATTTTAGAATGGTGCTAGCTCTAAGTTTGCTCAATTCAGGAAAATAAAACAACACTGAATAAATATACAGGGTGTTTCAAAAATACACGGCATAATTTCAGGTATGTAT
>JAFIDM010009631.1:75302380-75314612 GCA_023159025.1 Thereuonema tuberculata | reverse complement strand
GCGCAAACAACAGAACAACACTTTTCAATACAATGAGAAAAGAAATCCTACAGATCCCTTACATCTTCCTCTACTACAACCAACACAAACACTCCCACCAGCGAGGCATTACATGAATACTGGTCGTCTCTGTGGTCCAACCCCATCCCCCACAATGATAAAGCACCATGGATCACAGAGAACAACAACTCACTGAACACTTACCCTTCATGCCCTTCCATGATATTACTCTCGCAGACATACAGACAGCACTAAAACATGCACACAACTGGAAGGCTCCTGGTGCAGACGGCGTTCAGAACTTCTGGATCAAGAGGTTCACGTCCCTGTATGGGAAGCTAGCTGTTGCACTCACTGATGTAATCCGACATCCAGAACATTTGCCTCTTTTCCTCACACAGTGTGTCACTTACCTACAGAGCAAGAACACTGAAACAGCGCACCCTGCAAACTACTGTCCAATCACTTGCCTCCCCACACTCTACAAAATCCTCACCTCCTGCCTTGCAGACAAAATTTATACATACGTCGAGACACATAGTATTCTTTCCGAACAGTAGAAGGGCTGTCTCAGGAATTCCCAGGATTGTAAGGAGCAACTCCTTATTGACTTGGTAATCCTGCGGCAGGCGCGCGCGAAGAATAGGAACTTACACATCGCATACATCGACTACAAGAAGGCATTTGACTCAGTCCCCCATTCCTGGCTTTTACACACTCTTCAACTCCGTAAAATACAACCCAAGATCACGGCATTCTTGAATGCCACGATGAAGAGTTGGAACACAACATTAAACCTACGAGCCTCCAATACCTTCATCACTACTGTCCCCATTCCCATAAGGAGAAGTATTTTTCAGGGAGACTCCTTGAGTCCTCTTTGGTTCTGCCTCGCCTTGAATCCATTAAGCCACATGCTAGACAACACAAAACATGGTTATAGGCTTACCTCAGGCAACACACTTACAAAATCACACACTTACTCTACATGGATGATATTAAACTCTATGCCACAAACAACACACAACTTACTAATTTACTACAAGTCACAACACAGTTCACCAAAGACATTGGGATGGAATTTGGAATCGACAAATGCTGCAAGCTACATATAACACGCGGAAAGACTTCGAATTTGGAGGGTTTTGAACTGGACCATGGGTTGGCCATGGAAGAGGAAGAGACCTGTAAGTACCTAGGCTTCCAGCAAGCACGCGTCATTGACAAATCAAACATCAAAAACGCACTCAAGAAAACATATCGTGCTCACATTCACAACATCCTCAAAACACAACTCAATGCCAGAAATAAAATTACAGCCATCAACACTTTTGCCGTCCCCACACTAACATATTCGTTCGGCATAATTCCATGGACAAACACTGAACTTGAAGCACTAGAACGCACAATACGCGCTACATTCACGAAACACAATATGCACCATCCCAAGTCCGCTACGGAAAGGATGACTCTTCCCCGCAAAGAGGGAGGCCGAGGACTCATCAAGATCATCACCCTACATGAAAAACAAGTACACACACACTTAGGAACACTTCCACCAAAGAGCACAACACTCCTCACTCAACTTAGCCATTGTCAAGGCTGACACACCTCATACCCCTGGACCTCGCAAACCCTCTCTAACACTCACCACCCCCGCCACCCACACACAGTAGCTGCGTGAATCATGGGCTTGTAAGGAACTCCATGGCAGACATCGCCACGAACTCAGCCAGCCTCATGTCGACATGGAAGCATTGAACAGATTGCTGACGAGTGGTGAGCTGTTTGGGGAAACCAAAGGGTTCATGATTGCACTACAGGACCAAGTCGTCCCCACTCACAACTACAGAAACACATTCTACATGATGCAAACACACATGACGACAGAAGCAGGAAATGCCACAATATGCATGAGATGATCGACCACATAATATCAGGCTGTCCCCTTCTCTCCCAAACACAATCAGATAGCATTGATTGTTCATCAACAAATAGCACACAAACATTCACTTATTAAGAACACAGTCCCATACTACAAGTACATACCACAAAGCGTATTAAAGTCACCCTTATATAAGCTGTACTGGGATCGCCCCATTCACACAGACAAAACCATACATCACAACAGACCTGACATCGCACTTGTTGATAAGGTCAACAATCAGACCTATCTCATTGATATTGCAGTGCTTGTCAGCAAGAACATGCAGAAAACTCACACAGACAAAATCAGTAAATACACCGATCTAGCACACGAGCTCCAGAAGCAGTGGAGGAAGGACTGAGTACATGTTATACCCATTGTCCTGTCTGCCACTGGTCTGATGCCCCACACATTGTGTCACAGCCTCAGTACACTAGGACTTCATAAAAACACTTATGCACAACTCCAGAAGGCTTTGGTACTCAACACAACACGCATAGTTAGGAAATTTATGGACACAACCACACATCCCTAACCATTCTTCCACCTTTTTTTTTTTTTTTTTTACAATTGGCAATATGTGCTTTGGTCCTTGACCCGTCATATTGTCTTTGCTGGGGAAACCCATGGTTTTAAACTTTTATGAAATAATAATAATAATTCAGAATTACAAAATCTAATAGAGAAATATAATAGTAATATTGTGTTTAATAATTTTCATACGATATTTTGTCAAAAAAAAAAAAATGATTATTATCCTTTAATTTATATGAAGCACAAAACGCTGATTTTCAGAATCCTAATTCTATTGCTTTCTTTTTACCAAATCAAAATATTTTAAATATCATTGAAAATCTAAAAAATACAAATTCCATTGGTTTAGACCAGGGTTTCTCAACCTTTTTTTACCCATGGACCCCTTTTCCCTTCTTTTTTTTGGTGGACCCCCTCATAGCTATTCGATAAAAGAAAAAGTAAAGGGATTATATTAATAATCAATGAAATAGTAAAATGATTACGCTTTATTTTGAATGAAAACTAATTTAATAAAATTCTATGGAGCATTTATGCACAGTGGTAAATAATTCATAATAAACCCTTTTAAAATAAGTTTTAAAATGAGATCCCTGTGGATCCCGAAGAATATTACATGGACCCCCAGAGTTGAGAACCACTGGTTTAGACAATATTTCTACAAAGGCAATAAAAAATAATAAAGAAAAGTTTTCTCTCTTTATTGTTGAACTTGTTAAAAATATCTTTCAAATGAACATTTATCCTAACTTATGGAAGAGTGCTTATATTGTACCTATCTATAAAGGAGCAAATCATGAGGAATATTCCAACTATAGACTAATATCTATTCTTTCTAACATTTCCAAAATAATAGAAAGTTAGCTAAGTAAATCTAAATACAATTTTATAATGAAATCGAATATACTAGATAAAAACCAATATGCATATCAGAAGAATAAAAGTACAAATGATCTTTTAATGAATTTAAATAACACTATAAATAAAAATCTAAATAATAGCCAAGTCACTTATATAGCCTAGATTGATTTCAGTAAAGCGTTTGACAGTATCAATTACAATATACTATTAAATAAACTAAAAAACTATGGCATTAGAGGCTATCTCTACAATCTAATAAATAATTATCTTAGAAATAGGAAATTTAAAATTAAAATAAATAATTATATAAGTAAAATTTATAATATCAAGTGCAGTGTTCCTCAGGTGTCAAATTTAGGACCTTTTTATTTTATGCATAAATTCTGTTTGTAATTCCATAAAAAATATTTCTATATATATTTATGCAGATGATGTACTACTTTTTAGTAGCGATCAAAATCAATATCGGGCTTAATATGAATCTTCAGCAAGATCTAAATAATATTTCTATTTGGGCATTCGAAAATAAAATGACAATTAATCATAAGAAAACAAAAATTATGATAGTGAAAACTAAAAATAAGAAAATAAACTATAATTTTACCTTTTAAATTACATAAATATTTTTGCAATAACTTAACTAGTAACATTAATAATTTATCAACAAATTGTGAGTGTACATCCATTGATTTTGTAAATAATTATGTGTAAATATCTAGGTATTTATATTGATGATGATTATAATTGGAATACACATTATAATTATATTACAAAAAGATTACATACTGTTACATATATGTTTTATTATTTAAGAAATAAGTATAACTTTAAACTAAAACTTATTATATTCAAATCTCTGGTAGATTCTGTTTTAAATTATGGATTACAATGTTTGTGTCTTTTAACAAAACAACAATTATATAATATAAATAACTTAATCTACAAAATTTTTGATAATATTTATATTAATTATAAACATCAAACTATAGAAAATAAATTAAAAATAAGAATTAGATATAGAATTTTAAAAATTGCAGAAAAGTTTATCTATAAGACTATTTTAAGTAATTTTTGTAAAAAAATAAAGAAAATTATAATTCCAATAGTTTAGCAAGATTTGGTTGTACAAGCATTTGATTTTTCAAAAATTAAAAATAATTTTGGTTTAAGAACAAATGAATATACTTATTCAAAACTTTTTCGTCAGTTGAACTGGGAAAACTATGATAGCAGTAGTATTAAAGTAATAAAAAAAAAATCAATTAATTTCTGATGTTATACGCAATTAAATAATAGGAAAGGACAATGGGCAAAAATGTATGGGAATTTGCCCCACCCTGTATAGTGATAAGATATATACCTATAGAAAGATCTCAAGAACATATTTTATTATTTCGACTCGTCTCAATTATTAGTCCGTTCGGAGTTATATAAGTCTAGATGTGACTATCTAGTTGACATCTTAACTCCCGGATTTATTATTTAATTAACTTTTAATAATTATTAGAAGTAATTAATAATTAATATTATCATTTATTTCAAGGAAAAAATAATTATTTACATGTAATAAATGAAAATAATATTTACTGTTACTGAAAATAATTATTAAATGATAATTAATTAATGATAATTTATTAAGATGTCAACTAGATAAGTCATATCAATAGTCGCGGTGCTCAGCTTCCCTGCAACCCACACTCCTACATAACATAAGTCATATCTAGAATTATATAACTCCGAACGGATTAATAATTGAGACAAAAAATGAAAAATGTTCTATTTATGGAGATCTTTCCTTACGTATATACATTATTGCTATACAGTGATGGGGTAGATCTGCCCATTCTCCTTTCTAATTTTAACCTAAATTAATTAAATTAATCTTTATGGCACACATTAAATTTCCAGCACCTATAATACAGGAGTAATTTTATAATTACACCTAATAGGACTGGTTAACATTAAAAAAAAAAAATGTGATTGATGTTATGACTTGTTAGCCAACATTGCTGCTACTGCTAGTTCGGTAAGACCTTTGAATGTTGCAGGAGATATATACTACTATATCATTATAATTGCTTTCTGTAGATTGGCTGTAGTCTGGAATAGATCTCTTGATTGCCTTAACCCACAGAAATATTATGAGGGATTCAAATTATGTAAACTGGAGGCTTTACTTACCTAAAATCTTCAGATTCATCAGTTATCCATGTCAACCACAATCTTGAATAGACATCTCCAATATCATTTTAATAGTCTTTCACTTTCAGGGCTACCGTATGAGATGGATTATGTAGAGGTGTCATAATTTCACTAAACTACATATATATTTTACTACAGAATACGTTGTTGAAAATGATTTGCATTTGCATTCTTATATCTGTTAATGAAAAAAAAACATGCAAAGAATTTTTATACTTGCTAAAACTGTAATAATTAAGTATTATTATATCCTCAGACTTTTGTTATAATACTAATTATATTAGTATTATATTGGAAAGATGGTAAGCATCTTAAGAATTTAAATGTCTTTTCTTTTCTTTTTTCTTTTTCTTTTTTTTAATTTTGACTTTCTTTACTTGCTTACTTTTTTTTTTTATTATAAGTAATGAACTTTGAATCATGTAATTTCCAGTCCATCATGTTAACAGAGAATTACTTCTCTTTTGGTTGCTTTCATTTTAAAAACAAAATTGAACTTTTATTATTAAATGCATGGTTTTCAGTATCTATTACTTTTATTTCTTTCAGTTGGTGACATTGACTATAAAAGGAAGCAGAAAATTAGTTGCTTTGATAGATGAAAATCCATCTCTTGGAAAGGTAAAAGCAGTTATTTGTTTTTGAGTTTAAAAAGTTTGTAAGCTTTGATAGCTTTCAGAATTTCTTTTAGATATACAGGGTGTTTCAGAATTCCCTCCAGGATTTCAGAGGTCTGTAGCTCACAGACAAACTCGCCCACAGGGACGAGAGCGTAACAGTGAAAAGAGTACATAATCAAATTTTCTTTTGTCACATACCATGGCTTAGTTACCCGTTTCTCCACTAGAAGGCAGTAGAGTGGAAACATGATGTTTTCAGGAAGAGAAATCGTTTTGTCTTTTGCAATTTGTTAAAACCGAGTTAATTGTAAGAGTGCAACATGGTTTTAGAACCAAGTATCATATAGAACCACTGACAGACAAAACAACGAGAGTTGTATAGGAAATTTGAGGAAATGGGTTGTTAGTGTGCTGCAAAATGAACAGGCAGGCCAGGGCCATCACCTGTGACTGTGGACCATGTACAAGAATCCTTTAACAGGGGTGCTCAAAAATCAACACGTCACGGAAGCTGAGAATTACAAATGTCGCACGTGACTGTTTGGCGCATCCTACACAAAAGACTTGTCTAAATAAACCATAGCTGTTGCAGCTGCTTCAGGCTCTCACTCCTGAAGATAACAATCTCCGTCATGAATTCTGTTTGCGATTTCAAGAACATCTACAGGAGGACACAGATAAGGTTTGCTTCCATCTTTCTGGCAAGGTTAATCGCCATAATGTGCGTATTTAGGGCATGGAAAATCCTCGTACAACAGTTATACACATCAGTGATTCCCCCAAGGTTAATGTGTTTTGTGCAATTTCATCTTGGTAAGTGTATGGACAAGTTTTCTTTATCGAGAAAAGTATTAATGGCTTTGTTTACTTAAACATGTTATAGCAATGGCTATTGCCTCACTTACATGAGGGTAGTGACAATTTCAGTTTGCAACAGGATGGAGCTCCTCCACATTTTCATTTGTATGTTCGCCGCCTTATTAACACTTTACCTCACCATTTGATTCGACATATGTCTAACGAAGACTCTGCATTTATTCCATGTCCTCCCAGGTCAGCCGACCTAACTCCATGTGACTTTTTCCTCTGGAGCTATGTTAAAGATAAAGTTTACATGCCCCCTTTACTACATGATTTACCAGAGCTTCAACGGAGAATCATGGCTGCAGTTGCTACCATTGATGATGATAGGTTGCAACGTGTGGCAAGAGCTAGATTATAGAATTGATGTCTGTCAAGTTACCAGAGGAGGAAATATTGAATATCTTTAAGCTATGTTAAAACTTGATTATGCACTCTTTTCACTGCCTTGCTCTCATCCCTGTGGGTGAGTTTGTCTATGAGCTACAGACCTCCGAAATCCTTCAGGGAATTCTGAAACACCCTGTATTTATGTAAATTAGAAGTTTGATTGAAAATCATCAAATTCAGTCTGTTTAGATATAGTTAGATTACTGTAAACTATGAGGATCTTTAATTTGTCATTTTTGTGTGTTGTGTTTCTGCCATAGTTGAGGGTTTTCCAGAAAATTTTCTAAGCCATTAAATTAATAAGGTATGTAAAATTAAACTCTCATTCACTAGAGGCTACAAGTAAACAAAACTGGAGTATTTCCATCAACTCTGGATGTGATGCCATTTGAGTTTTCCCCTTCCAAGAAAAAAACTATAAGCAAAATTAAATAATTAACAAAGCATAGAAATCGTGATTTATAAGTTTTTAATCATGTATAAAGCTGAAAAGATAAAATAATAAGCAGGGTGTCTACCAACCGGGAAATCCGGGAAAACCGGGAATTGTACGGGAAATTTGGGTTGACATGAAATGTATGGTAAAATCAGATTATGTCCTTAAATTTTCAGCATTTTTTTTTTTTTTTTTTTTTGGGTTGAACAGATCGGTGTAGATTTTTTTTTTTTTTTGGTTGAACAGATTGGTTTAGAGGTTGTTTTTTTTTTTGGTTGAACAGAATTTTTTGTAAAAATGTCCTTAAATGTACGGGAATTGTCCTTAAATTTTTTGTTTGAGATTCAGTAGACACCCTGATAAGTCTTTAATAACTATTATACATATATATTGTCTCAGTAATTAATTAAAAAATACCATATTGGACAAAATATTTTATTTACTAAATTGATCTATGAATATCTGATATGAAAACAAAATGTTCTAAAATAACTGCATATTTCTCTACAAAAAATAAAATGATTTTTTTTTTATTAATGATGCTGACACATTACATGAAAAAGCTAAATTACTATAAAAATGTGTTGAAAATCAAATGAAATGACCAAAGTTTATACATTCAAGAATTTGTGGAAAAAAATCAAATATAATATGATTTTGATCGCAATTTTTTCTACAAACTTTTCTAACTGTGGAAGCACCAAGATTCCATGACGTTGATGTCCTAACTTTCTGGGTCACTCTCAGAACTGGAGAGCATAGGGTGACCTAAATCAGAATTGCTGCTAGTGCTACTAAGTGAAAATTCTGTGTCTGTGTTTCCTGTTCCTTTAATGGATCATGCTCAGTCAGAATTTGAAAGCATGACATTGTCATCGCTTACCAAAAGAAGATTTTGTGAAACCGATACCAGCTTCGCAGTGCATTCATCTGTCAACCTATTTCTCTTTTTTGTTTTTATGTTGCTAAACGCCTTCCAATTGCGTTCACATGAAGCAGCTGTTGGGGGAATATTCAAAATTCTGAATGCAACCCTAGATAGTTCTCTTGTAGCGCCAAGTCGTTGGAGATATTTTACTGGCAGATTTCCAAATAATGTCTCTACGCCAGAGCTTTTGTTTTGCCCGGTATTCTGCTATATCTGACATTACTTTCACTGCATTTATATCAGGAGTGTTTTTAGCAACTTCGATTACGGTTTCAATAGCTGTCATTAAATCATCTTCTGACAAATTTTATCCATAATATCATGGATCCAAAAGATTTGCAGCTAAGTGCACTGAGTGAAAACAGAAATCATATCTGTTACTTGAAAACGATTTAACAGATTTTTCTTCTTCTTTGATCAGGGGTGAAAAAGGCAATTGCTCAATTATTTTCTCATCAAGTTTTTTAAATATAACTGTAACTTCTGAAACAGCTGGTGCATCACCTTTTACCTTTATTGCTGCAGAAATGGTTAGAAAAGGTTAGAATTATAACCTGTAGTTTTTGTTTGAATGGTACAGAAATTGACTAATAAAAGAAAATATGGAAAGTTCAAATATGTCCTATAAAAAATTTACTAAAAAATTGCCTTTTTGACATTTAAATTTTTCTGGAAAATTTTCCTCCCCACATCGCTGGTTTCTGCATAATAACTGCTGAATTGCATAGCATAGCTATGGGATTTAGTAAATCACAGTGAATCCTTAGCTAAGGAAAGAAAACTTGAAATTAATTTTAGCATGAAAATGATTTAGTGGCTGATGAAAAATTTAATTTACTGTGTTGGCTAGTAATAGTTTTAAATAATGACTTGCAGATCAAAAGTTAAAATAAACATTAGTGTAATCATTGTAAACCTTTCATCACAGTTGCATAATTTCAAATGATTTGTGACTTACTGTATCACTTAATCAACCTATGAAGTGCTTCTGATCATTGAAGCCTCTAATATACATACCAAAATCGACCAAAATATCTATTCTATAAGGTTCAGTGAAGTATGAAATTTAAAATATGCTGGTGCATTGTTTCTGGTTGAGCTATAGATGAACACAACTATTTGTTTTTACCTTCAAGCAAAGTGACCATTAAGATCAAATCCAGGCAATATAAATAACTTTCAAATGTGAAGATTGATGTAGATTATTGCATTATTCTTTTTTAATTAAAGGCAAAATATTTTGGACCATGTTATGAAGTGGTTCATAATCTGAGTTTCCAAGTACCAAAATCTACGCAATATGACTAACTTGTAAATACGAAATTTGATTTAGATCAGTACATTATTCCTTGAATTACTAAAGGACACATTAATGTGGCACTTGTTGTAAAGTGGTCCATAGTTAAGGATTAACAAACACAAAAAATCTAATCAGATATAAAATAGATTAAATTCTTCCAATATGAAGTCGATATAATTTTTTTTTTTTTTGAGCTATTTCATTTCAGATTCTAGGGCCTAAGTTTTGTATAAAGCATTATGAAGACAGTAAATTGAATAATAATAAATATTGTGTAATATAGAATGAAACCATGCACAATTACTATTAAAAATATTATTATTACTATTACTTTCCTATAATAGAAGTTGCTTGATGGAGACATTAAACAAAATAATGAATCAAAATTTTATTTCAGTAAATGGATAAATGAAAACATTACCATTTGCTTAATACGAGTAGCTATAGTTTCTTTCAAGCACTTTTTAACAATTACCATTGTAGAAACTTAAGTAATTATTGATATAATTGATGTAATTTCCTGAAATTATTTATTTTGGAATAATCACATTTATAATGTGTTATACAAATGTAACATAGTGATACTATTTCTTGAAAATGAAGAAAATATGTACCTAAATTATTAGTTTTTTTTCTTCATTTTAGATAGCTTTTGTCTCCTTGCTTTCCCAAATTATTTATTTACAGAACTAATCTCTACTTCCTTTTAAATTTTATCACCCACCCTAATAGCTTCTGTAAACGAAATGTAAATTACCAATTTAAGATCTAGTCCCCAATTTATTAAAAACACTGCTTGGAGTGATGTGCCCAATAATCATGGACAGCTTGTGAATGGTGTGGCATTGTTTTTTAGTGATGAATCGCACTTCTGTTAGATGATCACTGCATTCATATGTGAATAAGGATTGGGTAACACTTACATCCAGAATAATTGGAGGAAAAATGCATGGCTAAATCTGTTTCAGGGCAACATAAGATTTTTGTTTGACTCAGTGTTATGCACTATATTAGCATACATCACATCTAGAGATGGCTTTATTAGATTTACTAATCTGTCACATTTATGATAGTTATAAATAATCCTTTGCTGTGATATGGTAATTGCATGTGAAAATAAACTATCATTACTCTAGGACACTTGCTTTCAGGTGTGTCAATATATGTATACACTCATTAACAAAAAAAACGACGAACCTAGAAGGAGTTGTTTGATTGTAATGAAATTTCGTTTGCAAAGACATTGGGACCGCCCATGCAAATGATTAAACTTTGGTGTCCAATGAATGAATAGCAAGATCTACAGCGCATTGGAACTGCGCACTCAGCAGGTGTATATCAGAAGCGATTCTCAATCTGATGGTCAAAATTTCTGTTGCATTGCGAGTTAGGATACCTTTCAACGACTGAAAAAATGCCTCGCCGCAGGATTCGAGCTCATTACGTGCAACTGTCAGAGTTTGAAAGAGGTCGTATCATTCGATTGAAAGAGGCAGGTTGGGCAAATCAGAGAATCGCTCGTCATATGGGTCGAAGTGATGCGGCGATTAGAAGATGCTGGCAGGAATGGGTGGACAATGGCAGATTTCAGCATCATGAAGGTAGCGGTCGCCCTAGGGCCACAGCATAGCAGGAGGATAGAGTGATTGTCAGATCAGCTATCACAGCGCCTGAATCATCGTTATCAACCATCAGACGTGCGACCAGCACAAGAGTGTTCACCTTGACCATTCACAGACGGCTGAGAGAGCTACATCTTCGCTCGTACCGACTGCTACGCCACCTGCCACTCACGTCTGTACACCATCGGGCCAGATTACAGTGGTGCTTGGCTCGATCCAGTTGGAATGATGCCGACTGGGGACGTATAGTGTTTAGCGACGAATCCCATTCAGTGGCGTACCAACGCCTTTGGGGGCCCGGGGCGGGAGTTGTGAATGGGGGCCCCCTAGTCTGACTTTTACAACCAAAAAAAAAAAAAAAAAGGTCCTCTTGTCTGGATGGGGGCCCCCTAGTCTGACTTTTACAACCAAAAAAAAAAAAAAAAAGGTCCTCTTGTCTGGATGGGGGCCCCCTAGTCTGACTTTTACAACCAAAAAAAAAAAAAAAAAGGTCCTCTTGTCTGGATGGGGGCCCCCTAGTCTGACTTTTACAACCAAAAAAAAAAAAAAAA
>JAFIDM010009631.1:75288377-75301210 GCA_023159025.1 Thereuonema tuberculata | reverse complement strand
CAGACAGTGATGTGAAATTTGAAAAATGCCAATATAAAAATCATATATCTGTTTCTGTGAAGATATGGACAATTTATCCTGATTAATGGCATAAGCGGAAAAAAATAGAAATTAAAATTTAGAAAAACAAAAGCACTATTCTATATGATAATAGACACTTCAGTTAAAAATATTATGACTTCTCTTGCAGCCTGAACTGCTATTCTGCGCCATGAACCTTTCACCTTTGGTATGCTCTATGGTGTCAGGATTGCTTCTTGTAGATCTGTGATTATCAAGGATAGAGAATATATTATTCCAGATATGGTCTATGGGATTCACATTTATTGAATTTTCATAGCCATGGATAGACTTTTGATAAGACTTGGATGCTGCTTTTGCATTTGGGAATCCATTTTCAAACAATACTGACAACCTGCCATTAAATATTATCCACTTGTGACCTCTGGGAAATCACTATCTGATCGGCCATAAAGTGTTTACATAAAAAGCAATTCAAATCACTCTTTGGAAACAAAGTCTGTAATTCAAGGAACAGCTGTACATTAGGAATTCCCTAAGTCAGGAAATTAAGTAAATGATTGAATTAGATTTACCTTTCTCATAAAATCATATCACTGACTTGTGGCTGCTGATCTTAATACTTTTAAAGGAAATATATTTTTATAAACTTAAATCTTTGCTCTCACTGCCAGTTAAGTGATGAGAAATAACAAAATCTATTTATTAGGGAAGATACTAACTCCAAGTCGTGAGTTTGGAAAAAGGTTCATGTATGCATGTAATTTGTTACTGCACATGTGTTAAAATATTTTGTTAAAATCTTTTAATTATCACTTTTTAAATTCAGAATATTTCTTTTTGTAGGGATTGATTTTAGGAATATCCGCAATGTCTTACTTAATCACCATAATACTGTGTTGCAGTGCTGTTTCAGATAGTTCATTGATCCTTACCTGGTAATGGTTTTTTGCTATTAAATATGACATCTAATATAAATCTTTACTTTTGCAAAAGTTACATCTTTTCTAAATTATTTATTCATTATATAGAAAATTAAATTCTATTTTGCTGTGCTTTTCATTATTAATGTAAAAGTTATATTAATTAAATTATAGTAATTTTTTTTCCGTGAGTTTCACATTATTATGCATACCATTAGCATTCATTTAACTTTCTTATTTATATTCTGACTTCTTTATTAGAATTCTGTACTATTTTCTTTATTATTTACAGGTACGGGGCAGTTTTACTTGCATTACAACTATTGGTCCATTTGACTTCCTATTACAAAGAATATGGTAAGCTAATAGTTATAATTCAGTAATTTAAGCGAAGCTTTCAAAGAAGTTATTTGGGCCTTCGAAGCTTATTTAAGAACATACTAGAAAGCAAAATTATTCTGGTGATTGAAAATCTTGAAAGTACTTCATTTTCATTTTTTTTATTTTGCTAAAGGGTCAATCCATGCCACATCAAACAGGCCATGTAACCCATATTCTCAGATTTTGATGAAATTTGATACATCTTTTTTTGGGAAGGGTCTTAGTTCAAATTCCAAGTTACAGGTTTCTAGGCTACCTGAATCCAGAGTAGCAGTGCTTCAAAGTTTTCATGTTTTTCTGTAAATGTTGTCGCAACCGGTACTTTACAGAGACAGGTTCATTTGAATTTCATGTTTTTACTTAACGTTTTATTACTCAAGAAAGTAAGTTTGGGTGTTTCTTAAGTAAAATTTCCTGGAGATTTCAAATATGATAATCAAATTGTGATAAACTTCATACTTTTTGAGCTATGGCTTTATGAATGCTAAAAAAGCATTTACTGAAATGCTGTTAACCTTGAAACATACCATGATTATGTCAAATGACAGACCAGGTACAGAGACTAAACCCTGGTTCCAAAATACTTAGAAACTACTCTGAATCTATTGCTATTCCTTGTTATTCATAGCAGTAATGAATTATTATTGTCATTGCTGTATTGTACTCAAAATGTTTTTGTGGATAATGGCTAAAAAGGTTGATTGACTATGCCATGGAGGAACTGGATTCCATCCTCTACCCCAGCAGAGGTTGGGGATTTTTCCACACTAAATTCTCCTTCAGACGAGGTCCACACAGATGGGTACTGGGGATAAGGTTGTCATGAAATGCCAGGAGCCTTAAGGGCCTACATAGGCTTGTAGTGGAATACCTAAATATTAATAAAAAAATGGCTAAGAGTAAAACACTTCATTTTTCTCTTTATAGTGCGGTGCAAGAATGCATGAGCTAATTGGCCATCTTTTGTCAAAACTTGAAATTCTAATTCTCCACTCTTACATAACAAAAGTGCAATCAGCGTTTTTCAGAAATCTGTTGTTTAAAATGAGGCTCAAGGATATCACTGGTCTCATGGTATATGCACTGTCCATCATGTTATTCTATATTATAAAATCGAAATTTCATCTCAAGAGTTTTTGTGTTCTTAGAGATCATCTGGTTCATGATGTCCCAATGGTATATTGTTTCCAAAAGTTTATTACAGAGTATATATAGGAAAACTTTCCAATGATTAAGACTGTAAATTATTTTACAGATGACTGTGAGCACAGTGCAAAATCGAAAAGCCTTAGTAAACCTTTGCCAGCATAAAGATGATTTTGGTATTACTGCCTATTTGTCCTTCTTTGTAACAAGCCATGGCAAATCCTTTTGTGATGCCGTAGGTGCCACAGTCAAGCACATTACAGCCAGGGCCAGTCTACAGCGTCCTTTTGATAGACAGATTGTAACTACAAATGATATGGTAGACTTCTGCAGATCTACAATTCAAAATATAGTTTTCCATTTAATAACTGAAAAATGGAAAATACCATTTAATAAGTAAAGCTGAAGTTGACTGTGTGCGAATTTCACTTTGAGACAGATTTGTTTCTGCAAAAATAATTCCAGGAACAAGAAGTTTCCATGATTTTACTCCTTTATCAAATAGTAAAATTGCTGTAAAAAAAACAAACAAGTAATCATACAGTTTACAGCCTGCTTTTTGACTATTGTGATGAAAACGGTGTAATGCAAGTAGATCCACTACACTTAAATGTCAGTTGCTATATTACCTGTGTTTACAAGTCTGATTGGAACATTGGTGCCGTAGAGAACATAAATGAAGATGAAGGTGATGCTCAGATTAGTTTGTGCATCCAAAGGGACAAGCACCAGCATTTTTCTAGCCACAATCTTGTAATGACATATACTGGATACCATTCAACAACATATTATGTAACCTTTCAACATGTGCTACCAGTAGTTTTGGAAGAACATACCGATTTGATAAAAATGACATGATAAAATGTGTAATGAAGTGACAATACCATAAACCAGAGATGACAAACTAAATAAAAAATGATTTGTTACGTTTTACGTTTCAGACAAAAAAAATGATTTTGTTCTTAGTTATGTTTTCGTTACATTAAAATCTAAATTTCGTTTTCTGTTACATTTAACATTGCAACAAAATAATTAAGCATGAAATAAGACAAGTATTACTTATTTGTTTTTTATATGTAATTTACTTAAAATACAAATATATCCAATGTATATTATTGAATATATTAGGA
Source organism: Thereuonema tuberculata (assembly GCA_023159025.1). Lineage (NCBI taxonomy): Eukaryota > Metazoa > Arthropoda > Chilopoda > Scutigeromorpha > Scutigeridae > Thereuonema > Thereuonema tuberculata. The sequence goes on along the minus strand of JAFIDM010009631.1, from coordinate 75,297,609 downwards.
GCAGTCAAATGAAAACTGGTCTGTTCTTCCCTTGTGATGATACTGGACAGTAATGCATACTCTTCCTCATGGTACTGCTGCATGTGACGCAGAGATAGAGCCATTCTCTAGTCCTTTATTCATCCGTTAGTTGATGTGGCACTCACTGCGCTCAAATTTTTCGGTACTCGCAGGTGATCTTTGATAATGCCATGTATGACACCATGGCTTATCCCTAACAAAACACGAATTTCTTCCTCTGTGATCCATTGGTTTTCACGGATAAGACCATCCACCGCTCAATAACTTCAGGAGTAATAACGCGATGTGCCTGTCCTGGGTGCAGATTGTCTTGCAGTGAAATGTGTCCCTCTTGGAATCTCTTATGCCACTCCAGCACATGTGAATGTGACATACAGTATTAGCCTTACACAACAGACATGCGACGATGAATTTCTCGTTCACCAACACCCTCAGCAGTCAAAAATCGAACACTCCTCTCTGTTCTTCTTTACTTGCCTCCATTTCTGAATTGGATGAATACATGTATTGCTAACCTTACTTCCAGCACAATAAACAAACAAATAGCACCCAAAATTAGAATTGTCACTCTACCGCCCTCATTCCTGACAGATGTCACTATTGTCAGTAAACATCAGTGTTACCAAATTCTCTAAATATGAAAGACAATTTATTTAATTATAAAAATAGTATCACTTTTATAAATAATCAATAAATTATTTTTAATTTATAAATGTAATCTATACTTAATTATTACTACATAATATTGCTGAAATAATGTTATTAAGATATTTTAACAAATGTAACTGGCAATGTATGAAAAGCCGGCATTCTATAGATACCTAGACATTTTATATAATGGCCGGCATTTTTAGGCACAAAGTTTGAAATAAGAGAATTATTATACACTTTACCTAGGCATTCTATAGAATGACAAATGCTCTTTAGGCAAACTATGAAAAAAGGGTCATGATAAGGCTTTTTTTTTTAAAAGACGTTCATTCCTCAAAAATACATATTTTGAAAAAATAATGAAAGAAAGTCATTAAAAAACTTTTATTTAAAATACGAAAAAGAAATTATAGTTGTAGAAAACAAAATTTATACCTTTTTTATTAATGAAACAAAATAAGAGATGAACCTACTTGTTGCACCTAGAGTTGTGGGTTTTCCGGAAAATTTTGAAACAGAAAATTTTCTGGAAAATTTTCTAAGCCACTAAATTAATAAGGCATTGTAAAATTAAACTCTCATTCACTAGAGGCTACAAGTAAACAAAATTGGAGTATTTTCATCAACTCTGGATGTGATGCCCTTTTGAGTTTTCCCCTTCCAACAAAAAAAAACTATAAGCAAAATTAAATAATTAACAAAGCATAGAAATTGTGATTTATAAGTTTTAATCATGTATAAAGCTGAAAAGTTAAAATATAATAAGTCTTTAATAACTATTATACATATATAATGTCTCAGTAAGTAATTAAAAAATACCATATTGGACAAAATGTTTTATTTACTAAATTGATCTATGAATATCTGAAATGAAAACAAAATACAGTAAAACCTCATTAAGTCGTCAAGGGACCAAACATTTTTGACGACTTAAGTGGAGTGACGACTTAGGCGGAGTGAGCATTTTTGAAAAAAACCCACTGAAATACAGTATTTTCATGAATTGCTGTAGGATCGGTAAGAAAAACAAGATTTTCAGAAATCAATACATGCAAATGAATGAAAATAAAATTAAAAAAAAAAGCAGTTTTTATAGTTACCACATTTTAATCGTTTTAAAAGAAAGGCAATGTCTGTCTTTGAAACATTCCAGCCAACCATTGCTGCCGCCGAAATCTTCAATGTTCAACTCCTTAGCAATTTCCATGGCTTTTTCTTTGAGAATCACGGCAGAAATCGGCACATTTTGCGATCTGGCATGTTTTAGCCATCGAACTAAAACCTCCCTCGATCTCATCAAACTTCGATTTCCTCATTCTCTTTCTTTTGTTTTTGCAGTCGGCTTCTTCAATTTCTTGTTTCGGTGAAAGAATATTGTTTAATGTAGTCCTGGGAATATGGTGTTCTTTGGCAAAAGCTGTTTCAAAACATTGATTTTTCAAAAAGTGCAATTAAGTCTTTTTTTTCTTTAAAAGATAACGAGGTTTCGTTCCCTGGCATGTTAAAAACGTAATCGAACCACGAAATTGCAAGAGAAAAAAAACAGCCCTTATGAAATGAAGTCACACACAGGAGCAGTCAAGAAAAATGTCTACACTCGACAGAGTCGCAGCGAAAGTGTGCTTTGAATGATTGGCAGTGAGATTCCAAGAACCCAAATCTCCCGAAGGGGTAGGAAAGGAATGAAGTGACAGGCATAGTCGAAAATTCCCCGTAAAGGCTTGGCTTTCTTAAAGTGAAGGGGCTGGGCTGAAAAGACAACACGATGGCATGTAAAATGGAGAAGAAAGATGCTTTTGGCCATTTTTGAGGGTGACGAGTTATCCGGAGTAGAATTAAATTTGGTGACTGGTAAAGGAGGGTTATTTTACATTATTGTGTATGAGACCTTGTCAGGACCAAAGGAAAATGACGACTTAAACGGAGTGACTACTTAACGAGGTTTTACTGTATGTTCTAAAATAACTGCATAATTCTCTTCAAAAAATGTTTTTTTTTTTTATTAATGATGCCGACACATTTCATGAAAAAGCTGAATTACTATAAAAATGTGTTGAAAATCAAAACAAATGACCAAATTTATACATTCAAGAATTTGTGGAAAAAAAATCAAATATAATATGATTTTGATCGCAATTTTTTTCTGCAAACACTTTTCTAACTGTGGAAACACCAAGATTCCATGACGTTGATGTCCTAACTTTCTGGGTCACTCTCGGAACTGAAGAGCATAGGGTGATCTAAATCAGAAGAAGTGAAGATTCTGTGTCTGTGTGTTCCTGTTCCTTTAATAGATCATGCTCAGAATCAGAATTTGAAAGCATGACACTGTCATCACTTATCAAATGAAGATTTTGTGAAATCGATACCAGCTTCGCAGTGCGTTCATCTGTCAATCTATTTCTCTTTTTTGTTTTTATGTTGCTAAACGCCTTCCAATTGTGTTCACATGAAGCAGCTGTTGGGGGAATATTCAAAATTCTGAGTGCAACCCTAGATAGTTCTCTTGTAGTGCAATAACCTTTCCACTAGGTCATTGGAGATATTTTTACTGGCTGCTTTCCAAATAATGTCTCTACTCCAGAGCTTTTGTTTTGCCCGGTATTCTGCTATATCTGACATTACTTTCACTGCATTTATATTAGGAGTGTTTTTAGCATGTGGATTACAAAGTTAGAATTATAACCTGTAGTTTTTGTTCAAATGGTACAGAAATTGACTAATAAAAGAAAATATGGAAAGTTCAAATATGTCCTATAAAAAAATTTACTAAAAAATTGCCTTTTTGACATTTAAAATTTTCCTCCCCACATCATTTGCATCAAGAAAGTTAATAATTTACTTATTTTCAATTTCACTTAATTTTATTTCTTATAAAAAGTAGAACAGGGTCATTAAATGAACTTTACAAAAAATACACACATTTAAAAAGAAAATATAAAAAATGTAATTTTTTCATAAAAAGAAAATAAATAAATTTAACTTACTTGTTGCAACATGGTAGGCTTGAATGACATTTTGAATTACACTTTAGTCCTTTTTTCTTGCGAAGACATTTCATATTTTGTCATTTTGTTTTACACATACACTTGATGAATCCTTGGGCGCTTTGGCGCAGCTTAGCCGCAGCTGCTTTTGCGCCATAAAACACCAACCAACCAACCAACCATCCTTGGCCGCTTCCACTGGACTGAGCAATTTCAACTATCGAAGAGGAATTTCATGGCCAGGAATATCTTCAATTCTAAGCAAGTTCTTAGGGCGTAAAGTGAATTGTGATCTCGCTTATAGTTATTTTAAAATCCCCTCAGAAGTTCCAAATCGGTAGAAACCGTCCGCTGTCACACTCATTACAACTGCCAAAATATTGCGTGAATCACCTCGGCCCTTGTCGATGTCAGGAATAGGAACTCGCACAGTAGTTCCCAAAGAAGCAGTGGGAAACTTTTTTTCCGAATTCATTTTCATTTTTTGGGCTTGTATTTCCAGACTGATTTTAGAATTATTTTTACCTTCGACAACTTTTTCAGTTTTGAAACAAAAGAGTGCACATGCACATTGCTGGTTACCTTGAAACACATGCAACAGGTAGCAGGGACGGAAATCTCTTCGGCAAGCATGTCATCATCATGTTGGTTTAATCCACCATCGGCTGTAATCTCATCCATGTTTTTTGCAACAAGCTCTTTTTCTTGCATAAGCTGATTTGTTTCATCTTCTTGATCTCATGGACGCTTTCTATTACTTTTCCTAGCTGCTCCTCTGTATTTATGTCTTTTAAAACATCTTCGAGTAGAAAAGAAGTTGTAAAACCTACTTTAGGTTTGCAGCCAAAACGGGCTTCGTATAGTGTTCTTTTGATTCCAAAATGATATTTTTCATAAATTGAACGAACCGCAGTCCTTCACTCCACTGGTCAGATTTGTTGTCCTGCATCCAAGTACAGAGCATACTTTCAATACAGTCGAACCTGTCTATCTCAAATCTCATGGGAAAGGACAAAAATTCAAGATAAAAGAGGTTTTGAGTTATAGAGGTTTTAAATGTGATCAATTAAAAAACATTGTAATTGTTTTTATTGTAGAAAAATACAGTGGTATGATTGCAGAATAATTATATATATACATCCATAACATTTTTTTAACATACAAACGTACCTTTAACAATAAAATAGACTTTCAGTAACTTTTGACATCTAACTTTCTTTGTTTCTATTAGCCTTCTAATGTTAGCAAGAGCTGTGAATCCCTCGTGGCCAACATTTTCCTCAGATTCAACCTGTTGTTGAAGAAGGGTGGTCTTTGGGCATCGATTTTTGTAATTTACACTAACCGAAATTCGAGATACCGAGGTTTTGAAGGAAATTTTTTCAAGATAAACATGGAAAATACATTGCATTTAGATTGGAAATGTAGGAAATTTCAGAAATTTCGAAATATAGAGGTTTTCGAGATAAACAGGTTCGAGCTAGACAGGCTCGACTGTATCTTGATTAGCTCTTTCGACACTACCCTGGCTTTGTGAATAACAAGGCTTCCCATGGATGATCTTCAATACTGGCCAAAATTCCTTCAAACTGGTCACTACATTATTGCTAAATTCCCTACCATTGTCAGACTGTAAGGTAGATAGTGCCCCAAGCAACGAGAATATGTCCACTAGTTTGTAGACTACTTCTTCTGCTCTTTTAGATGTTACAGCCTTCAAAATCACAAATTTTGTGAGATGATCTTGGTACACCATAATAAATTTGTATTCTCTATCTGGCTGAGACTGAAAATCAATAAGATCTACCTGACAACGGGAATTAAATTCAGAAAAAATCATGGGTTTCACAGCAATGCTCTTTTTAATACTGTTTTGTTTCTCTGGCAGGGCTCTCAAAGGTGGATATACAGTTCAGTATTATGACAGTAATGTTTTTGTATTTTGTTGAAAGTTCTTTCAACATTCTGTCCCATCCTCCGTGTCCAATAGCCAAATGAGTTTCATGAAGTACGTGAAATAACTCGATGTCCGTGACGTAATACTGAATAGTACTAATTCCTTCTTTAACAGTATATATGAGTTTACTTTTGTGTAGAAAAAACTTGATAATAAAATAAGCATCTTCTTCGAATGATATCCAACATTTTGTCTTTATTCCAAAGACTTTTTCAAGGTCTTTTAAAGAAAATACAAATAACGAAAAATAAAAAATAAAACATTAAAGGAATCAGAAAATTACTTTTCTCTCTCAATCCTATGAAACAAATATTTAAAACAAAATCTTCCAACACGAGAATAACAAAATCAAACAGCAATAAAACAATAAAAACATAATTCTAATACAACATTCGGATATAAATTCGGTGAGTAAACAATAGTGATATCATAAACGTAATCAAATCCAGTGAACAATAAATCTTCAGATTTTTTTTTTAATTAAATTTCAAAATTTCTTTTAATCTTTTATTTTTTTCTAAAGATTTTCTGTAAATGTTTAAAGATACACTATTAACCTTTAGGGATTTGTCTCTATTAATACATGAGCAGCAATTAATTAAACATGATTCTAGAGCTAATCTTTTATATTCATCTTGTATCCTATGAATAATATGTACTATCGGGTCTGGATTGTGATTGTCTGAGGCAGTGGTTAGCCCATTCTGATATGTCTTTATTATTACTATGAAAAGCATGAACATGTTCTTGTACTCGTTCCTTTACTGTTCTACCTGTACTTCCGATATATATTTGTCTGCCAGTCTCTACACTTTAATGAATAAACTACACCCATTTTTTGTACATTTATATTTCTTTCTTTCTTTCTTTTGAATAAGATATTATCTTTGTAGGAAATTAAATTTGTCATTATCTTTACATGCTTTTTTAATACATTTGTTAACTTTTAATCCCATAGGTAATGTAATACATTTTTAAAAATCATTACTATCCCTAATACTTCTCTTAATAAAATTCCTCTTCTTAAAAAATTCTCTTAATGTTGATTCTATGAATTCAATCGGATACTCATTCATTAATAACATGTTTTTTAAGTTATTAATTTTTTCATTCCAAAGTTCCTTATTTTCTGTATAGTTGGTAATTCTTCTTAAATGTCCCATGATAGCCTTTTTTGTTGAACGGTGACTTGACATAAAATTTAAAATACGATCATCAGAAAGTTTTAAAAATGTTAAGAGTCAGATGATTTCTTAGATTTAGAAAGAGACAAAACATTCCAATTATGTAAGAAAGCTAAAGCTGAAGTTCAGATATTGAAAAAGAAAGGAGTTATAAATTTTTACCAATATAAGGAAATTTAAGAACATGACAGAAGTACCAGTTTTGGAACCAAAAATCAAAATTCATTAAACAGGATATCCAATCAGACCTGTTATTGATTCTAACGGGTCCCCACTCCAAAATCTAGGGAAATTCTTAAATTTAATTTTAACAGAAATGGTTCTAGGTAATCCTAACCTAGTCATAAAGAACACCCAAGATATAATTGATGCCATCAAAGATTATAGAAATAATAATGGAAATTATTAAGTCAAATTATACATTAGACGTTGAATCAATGTATATGAATGTCCCGGTCACAGAAGCATTAGAAATAATTAGTTCCAAATATATTGATAATATACAAAAGAAATTTAAAATGGACAAAAATCATTTTTTGAATTTGATGAATTTTATATGTAAGAATAGCTATTTTAAGTATAATAACAAAATGTACATTCAAAATAAGGGTTTCCTGATGGTAGCCCCATATTGGGAACAGTATGTAACTTCTATATCAGGGATGCCCAAACAGTCGATCGCGGAAATAATTTGGGTATCAATATAAAATAATCTCATTTCTGCGGCGGTCACTCATACACGAAACTTTTAAATAATGCCGAAAATTTTAGTCTAGATTAATTGTTTAAATAATAATAGTTTCAATTCATGTTGAGACCTGTCATTCATTAGCATGCGCACTACATCGAAAGCATTGTTCTCTAGACACACTCGATCCCGTCTCGCTGCGCTCTGATTGGTCGGAATATTCCAGAAGCATTGCAACCGAGGCTATCGAGAAACGACAGGCCGAGGCGCTGAGAAATCACGTGATCAATAGTCCTACCTCCTAGGAGCTGGGTTAAGTACAAGTATGGCGGTTCTCTATAGTGGTCTTCTTAAAGTCTGTTAAAATAACTAATTTTTAACGTTCAAGCAATCTATTTCATCAACCCTGAAATATATTGGATTTGCTGAACATATATAAGACAAGTTGGCAGCAATTTATATACGGTTAGTTAGTTTTGAGCGATACTTTCGTTGTGCAGAAATTCCGTTAGGCCTAATCCAATTCGCTGTGTTATGGTTCAAACGAAGACTGCACAAAGCTGAAGATAGAAAGCCTACGATTAATTCAAAAGAAGACCACATTGCAGGTTATTCATTCGATTGTTTATTGAAGCAAGCAAGCGGGAAAATTAAGACAAGTCGGAAAGTTAACAAGCGAAAGTGTGTGAAATAACTGTCATAAGAAGAGTCAACATAGTCAAATCATTTCAAGAACTGTGGATACATTACTAAAAGTTACAAGTGGATAATCTACGAAATAACAATGAACATTTATCGGGTGAATATCATCAACAGTAGCAAGTGAATAATTTTGAAGAAGCTGATATTACAACTTTATCTTAAAGTGAAGATAATAGACATCGGCGAGATAGTGCAAAATAGTTAGTGCTTTTGAATTACAGAAAAACCAAGTGTGTTACTTCGATAGTGATTAAATCTATAAGTTTATTATTTGATTGATCTTCAAGTAGAAGATTTAGTGTGCTATTTTTGAAAGAGTACAAAATTAGCAAACGTATTTTAGTGAGTGAATTTATTAATTTATTAAGCTGTGACGGAACGTCATGTATTTTACTTTGTGTGGACTTCCATAATCAGTGTGTTAGTGATCCTTCAACGATAAGACTCCTTAAGCAACTTAAGCAATGCCCAGCATAGATATTAATATTATTGAACTAAGGACTTTTAATCAAATTGAAGAATAGAACAATTTAATTATGAGCTATTAAAGTACTTTATGTACTCGTCCAATTATTGTAATTTGTACTAGCCAAGAATTAAAAAAAAATGAATTACACTAGTTGTTTTTCAGTTAGCTACGAATACATTATACTATATTTTATAAGATAGTTAGGTACATAAAACATAGTGTGTGTATGTGTATATATATATATATATATATATATATATATATATATGTGTGTGTATATATATACACACACACACACACACATACAGTCAGTCTAATGTACATCCATTCAATATAGTCAGTGTTAATATGTCATCCTGTAAATATACACAGTCAGCCTATTAATGGTCTTTTAGGTGATGTGAGGTTAGTTGCATTATCATTTTAGCAGTATACACAGTCAGCCTATTAATGGTATTTTAGGTGATGTGAGGTTAGTGCCATTATCATTAGAGGTCAGAAGACATGGAAGAAATGAAAAAAAAATCAGAAGATTCAAGGGTCTTCAAGAAAAGGCAAAAAAGAAGACTGGAG
>JAFIDM010009631.1:75128569-75287977 GCA_023159025.1 Thereuonema tuberculata | reverse complement strand
TTATGAGTGTCTTGGCAACGTATTTTACATGAAATGTTTTGGGTGGAATGAAATAGTTCCATGAAACGGCCAAGCCAGACTTTTTGACCAAGGTATAGGGTTTTAGAGTTAGGGCTTGTAGAGTTATGGGCTTGGCTCTACATGAGATCTCATATCTTTTTAACAGTGAAAGCATTATGAGCATGTGAGTCTTGGCAACTTATTTTACATGAAATGTTTTGGGTGAAATTTCATTTCTTTTTGTAAGATGAAATCTGATAACTTTTTAACAGTGAAAGCGTTATGAGCATGTGAGTCTTGGCAACTTATTTTACCTGAAACTTTTTGGGTGGGATATACCTTTTTCAGAAATTTTTCAGAAATTGTTATATAATAAAGAACCGGAACCCCCTTTATGAGGGGTTGGAGGGTGAAATTTACATATTTCTTTATTTTTTTGTTGTTTGTATGCTAAAACTAGCCTGCATACCAAATTTCAGCTTTCTAGGATTTCAGGAAATACCCTAGATGTTTTGATGATCATGAGTCAGTCAGTCAGTGAATCATGGACGAAATCGACGTATTTTAAATATTAATAAAATCCAAAGTATAAAAGCTAGATAAATGAAACGTAGCGTATTTGATTAGTCTGCTAACTGCATCTTATCCTGAAAATTTGAGCGCTCTAGTATTATTTAGGCTGAAGCATTGAGGGTACGACGTATTTCAGATCTTAATAAAATCCAAAGTATAAAAGCTAGATAAATGAAACTTAGCGTATTTCATTAGTATGGTAACTGCATCTTATCCTGAAAATTTGAGCTCTCTAGTATTATCCAGGCCGAAGCTATGAGGGTTTGATAATACATAACCAGACTCCCCCCCTTTATAAGGGGTTGGAGGGTGAAAGTTATGGATTTCTTAATTTTTTTGTTGTTTGTGTGCTAATCCTAGCCTGCATACCAAATTTAAGCTTTCTAGGACTTCAGGAAGTACCCTAGAGGTTTTGATGATCATGAGTCAGTCAGTGAGTGAGTGAGTGAATCAGTGACGGAATCGACGTATTTTAGGTATTAATAAAATCCAAAGTATAAAAGCTAAATAAATGAAACTTAGCGTATTTCATTAGTCTGCTAACTGCATCTTATCCTGAAAATTTGAGCGCTCTAGTATTATCCAGGCTGAAGCTATGAGGGTTCGAAAATACGACGAAACGCTTCCAGAAAAGGTACGTAGTGCCCTTCCTGCCTTCGGCTCGTCTTGGCGGGGGCACTGCCGTTCCCCCAGATTTGTTAGTGAATATAAGCAGGATGAATTTAGCAGTAAGTTATCTTTTCTATATTTTAATAATATAAATATCTTAAATATTTTTTTTTTTTTAAATAATAAAATTTATGTTTTTAAAATCTATTTTTAAAAAAATAACTAAGTAATTACTAAAATAAAACGAATCGTTTGGCCTTTTCAAGTTTTATTAAATAAATATAATAATAGTTGCAACAATTGCGTCTTTTAAAATTTCCTACATACTGGCAAAACACAAGAAATCTTTCGAAGATCGAACGGTAGTGAAAGAAGCATTTATTGAAGCGGCAGATGTACTGTTTAATGACTTAAAAAATATAACAGAGATTATAGTTGCCATCAAGGAGGTCCAGTTATCTCGTCCAACTATTACTAGACGTGTCGAGATCATGACCAGTGATTTGGAGACCAAACTGAAAAGTGATATGATGGACTCATACTTTTCTTTGCACTTTGATGAGTCCACTGATATGACTGATATTGCCCAGTTATGTATTTTTATTCGAATGATATTTTCTGATATGTCGGCTAAAGAAGAATTGTTGACAATGCTACCACTGAAAGAGAAAACTTGGGGAGAAGATATGTACAACGCTTTTCTGAATTTTGTAAAAAAGTATTTACAAACTCGGGTGTATTACAACAGATGGAGCACCATCCATGACTGGCAATAAAAATGGGTTTGTTGCATTGTGTCGAGTTAATGATGACTTCCCATCGTTTTTCACATTCTATTGCATCATTCATCAGCAAGTTTTATATTCGAAAATACTAAATATGGCAGATGCCATGGACACTGCCATGAAAATCGTGAATTCCATCCGTGGGCGAAGCTTGGAAAGACGCTCTTCAAAGTGCAATTGGTAGTTAACGAGTCTGCTGAGCACATTGATTTACTTCTTTATACAGACGTGAGGTGCATGAATCGCGAAAAATTTATAAAAAGATTCTAGAATTACTACCTGAAATTATTTCTTTTCTAGATGAACGAGGTGATGACACTGAGATACAGAAAAACGAAAAGTGGCTCTTTGATTTAGCTTTCTTATCAGATGTGACAAATCATTTGAATATCATTAACTTGGAGCTAGAGGCTAAAAATCAAACCGTTATTGACATGATTAGCGCAATAAACTCTTTTAACAAATTTGAAGTTATTGATTAATCAACTGAACAAAAAGCTCAAAATTTTCCAGCTTTGGAAGCTAGAGCAAGTTCTCACTTAAATTACGATAATTACGAGACAGAGCTAAAAACATTCTGAGCGAAAGACGTTTCTCTCATTTCGATAAACTGACGGATATTGTAACTTTCATGACTTATTCATTTTCTTGTGAAGACGTTGAAAAATCTGCTACTGAAATATCAAACACTTTCCATACGGAGATGTCTTCTGTCCAAATGTGCACATAATGTCAGATATACATCTCAAAGCCAGAGCAACAGATACCAAATTTTGATCTTTGATACCCGAAGACAAATATCCATGTTTGAAACAAATAGCTCTTCAGTTAACAGGATTGTTCAGATCAACTTACTTGTGCGAATCTGCATTTTCAAAAATTAAAATAATTCCATCAAAATATCGCAATTGGCTTACTGATTAACATCTGTTATCTTGCTTGCGGTTGGCGCTCAGTAATTACGTGCCATCCTTTGAAAAGCATGTGGATGATAAGCAGTGTGATGCTTCAACATACAGTCAAAATTAGCAATTTAAGGCTATGTTGCAATTATGTAATTAGGTACACAGCCAATTAAGTATATTTTATATCTCTATGTGCAATAAAAGCATTTTTCTGTAGTATGTATATTTTTTCTTTAGTAGCTATGCCTTAGCCTAGTCCTAATAGTCGGCCGTCGATCGCTTGTCCCCTAAATATTTTGTGGTCGATCGCAGACCCTACAAGTCTGAGCACCCCTGTTCTATATGAATTGGATTGAAGAGAATTATATTACTACATGGAAAGAAGCAAGTTTCATCTACAGAAGATATGTAGATGACATTCTGGTCATATGGGAGGGAACAAAAAGACATTTCTCTAGGTTCCTAAATTATATAAATGCATATAACAGAGATATAAATTTCAAAATGGAAGAAGAAAATAATAGTAGAATTAACTTTCTAGATATTACTATTGTAAATGATATATCAGGTTTGACGTATGAACATTTCATAAAAATTTATCAAAGCAATCATATTTTAAATTTTATGTCAAATCACTGTTCTTCAACAAAAAAGGCAATCATCATGGGACATTTAAGAAGAATTAGCAACTGTACGGAAAATAAGGAACTTTGGAATGAAAAAGTTAATAATTTAAAAAACATGTTATTAATGAATGAGTATCCAATTGAATTCATAGAATCAACATTAAGAGACTTTTTTAAGAAGAGGAATTTTATTAAGAGAAGTATTAGGGATAGTAATGATTTTAAAAAATGTATTACATTACCTATGGGATTAAAAGTTAACAAATGTATTAAAAAAGCATGTAAAGATAATGACAAATTTAATTTCCTACAAAGATAATATCTTATTCAAAAGTAAGAAAGAAAGAAATATAAATTTACAAAAAATGGATGTAGTTAAAGCATTAAAGAGTAGAGATTGCCAGACAAATATATATCGGAAGTACAGGTAGAACAGTAAAGGAACGTGTACAAGAACATGTTCATGCTTTTCATAGTAATAATAAAGACATCAGAATGGGCTAACCACTGCCTCAGACATAATCACAATCCAGACCCGATAGTACACATTATTTATAGTATACAAGACTAATATAAAAGATTAGCTCTAGAATTATGTTTAATTAATTGCTGCTCATGTATTAATAGAGACAAATCCCTAAAGGTTAATAGTGTGTCTTTAAACATTTACAGAAAATCTTTAGAAGAAAGTAAAAGATTAAAAGAAATTTTGAAATTTAATTAAAAAAAAATCTGAAGATTTATTGTTCACTGGATTTGATTACGTTTATAATATCACTATTGTTTGCACCCCGAATTTGTATCCGAATGTTGTATTAGTATTATGTTTTTATTGTTTTATTGTTGTTTGATTTTGTTATTCTCGTGTTGGAAGATTTTGTTTTAAATAATATTAAATGATCGAATTTTTGACAGTTATTCTGTAGCAGTTATTTCAATAGTGTAAACCAGTTAGTTGAAATTCTTCCAAGTACAGGAATTAAGAGGAACCAAACTTCTGAGTTGGTTCAAAGGGCTGAGAGCAGTTATTACATAGAATGTAAGTTCACAATTCATTCAACTTGTGAAAATGAAACCCAAGTGCTTCATTTGAACTGACTCGAGGTGTATATTTTGTTCAAAATATTTCACTTTCATTACATTGTTTCAAACAAAAGTTTTGTCATTACATTTCTAATGATTTTTTTTAATACTTGTTTTCTAAAGCTCAGAGCTTAAAAGAAGTTTCTAAATATTTTGCAACCAAGGTTGCAGTCAATAACATTACTACTAAAAATGATAATGAATAGCAATAGATTCAGAGTAGTTTCTAAATAAAGTGAAATTGACTTATTTACATTGGAGTTGCTGTTAGGAAACACAAAAAGACCTTATTGATATTTCTGCCATTAACATTTCCTTTTTGGATGTAACAGATTTGTTCTCGATAGGGCTAAATCTTATGTTTTCCCTCTCCTCTTCCTCTCTTTTTAGGGAAAAATATTTACAGCTGATGAATATTATGAATTCGCACGCATTTCCTTGTAACAGAAGGAAATTTTTAATTCAAAAATGGGATTTTGTAACTAAATTTCAGTTCATCCAAATACTGTGATACTTTTTAAATGTAATTTAAAATTTTGCAGAAAAATTTGAGCTAGGAATTCAAAATATTTTGATGAAGTTATTTGCAGTAGAAAGGAGTTTTCATTCAGAATTCTTAGAATTCAGCTTTAATTTTAGAATGCTTAACTTGAAAAAAAAAAATGTTTATTAATTTATTTAATACTGAAACAATGCTTGTCTTAGTTATTTTCTTTTAGTGATAAAATGCCAATATAAGAGTTATTAATACCATTAATGTTTTAATTTTCATTATCATTGTTACTCAAATTTATAGAATTTGTGTGATAATATGAAAGGAAAGATCATTTGTAATTTCTTTAAATAAAATCAAAAATCTGGCTATTTAATAATTTATTATTTAAAAATAAATATCTTATATTTTAGTAAGGTTTATTAAGTTGTTTTTTTTTTAATGCATACTTCCCTCTTTTCCTGATGGCATTACAATTTCAGTACTGTAAATGCTGAAGTTCAAAAACAAAACTTAGCAATTGGAAGCTTTAATTCAGCTGTTTCCATCTGCTTATAAACTTTTTGTAAAAAAAAAACAAAAACAACCTTGACTTTTATAATGTGCAGTTGCTTGAAAGTACTTGAAATCAATATCTAAAATGGTATGAATCAGGAATATTTTTGTGCTTAATTTATTTACCAATATTTGGGCTTTTTTTTAGAATGAATAGTGAATAAAAACATTTTACTTTTATTTTGATAGTAAACTCAATTTCATCTGTAGTCATGCGTTGCTTAGTGGCATCTTATTGGAAACAGCATATTTTATTGTGAAGATAACATTTTAATTACAAAAAATTGATACATTTTCATTGCAAATAATGGTTAGATATTGAGGTCTCCCCCCCCCCTTTCTTTTTAAAATTTTGATGGATTGTTGCTTTCTTAATCGATTGATAAATAGGATAGTCTAACATTTACACTGTCAGATAAATCCCATTCAGTCATTTTTATCAGCCCTGATCTTGCACCTTCGGACTTCTACCTACACCAGAAGTCTAAAGGATGCAATCCAGAGGAAGCGATATGGCAACGATCAGGAAGTTCTTGATGCAGTAAGAAGTTGCCTGAGGCACAGACCAGTAGAGTGGTACCGTCAAGGCATACAAGCTCTTGTCATCTGGTGGCATAAGACCTTAGACTTGAACGGAGATTATGTTGTAAACTAGTTTTTTGTAGCTAAAGAATTGAGGAACAAGGTGATGTATTTAAAACTGTAATAAAACAAATTTACTTTTAGAAAAAAAAAATGTGTTATATTACTTATTGAACGACCCTCGCATGTTGTTCAGGCACAAAGCAAAAATGTAGAACCAACATCAGTTATGAGTTTATAAAAAAAAGCTATGAAAGACAAATTGTTTGGTCGTAAATTAGCATTCTTTTATACTGTTGCTGCTGAAATATAACCATTTCTCACTGACATGCAGCCTATGGTACCTGTATCCTAATCTTACTAAAATGATAACATTATGATGAATAGATTTGTTAAGGATGAATTCTTGAATAAAGTAACATCAGTGTGGGGTATAGATGAAACTAAAATCAACAATGTAAAAGCTGCAACTGCTGTTAATTTGGGTTATGAGGTTGGGTTAAATCTTCATTCTGTGACGGGCTCAATCATAGATGTGATAGTTTATTTATTTATTTATTTATTTATTTATTTATAATATATATTAATTACTATGATAATTTATTTTATCTTCATAGGAGTAATATCAGAGGCTGCCTTAATTACCTTGTTGTCTGCTTTTACAGTGAAGATCATTCAGTACGAAGCTTCTCTTCAATCACTTGCATCTTTATTAAGGTAGGAACAATTGATAATCTAATTCTTATTGCTTTTTTCCATGTAGGAAACATTTGGTTTTTGCATTAATGTTTACAAAAATATGTAATTGCTTAAAAAAAATATTAAAATTTTGCAAAATGTCACAGATGTTCTTGTACACAAGCAACATAAACCTATAAATAATAGTCATTACTGAAGATTACTATTCTTGAATATGTGAGGCTCTGCCGGTGATTAGTTATAATTGTATGGTTTACTATCCATTGGTAACCCTACAGTAAACAGTAGTTAACTTTATTGGATTGCCTGTTTTATTAAATGTATTTTTCCTTTCATTACATAGTTAATAGCTAGTTGTGTATGATTTGTTTCATAGCTGTATCAATTCGTTAGAAAAATCTGCCTGTTAAGAGAGAAAGATATGGAAATCATAGGATAATGTATCTGATAATATTTCTCTGCTGAGGTCTATCACTTAATTTAAAATAACAATCGTCAGATATTCTACAAATAGTAGATAATACAGAAAAAAAGTTCTGTAAATAGAATGCCAGCTGTGTCAACTGCCATTTAAAGTAAAATCTTGATTACACTTTATTTAATAGCCCATTTCCTGTAACATAGCTATAAAGCCCATTGACTCAGGGCATAGTTTTTCTGCTTTCTAATATCTGTTGGTCATGCTCAGTTAAGTCAATGCTGAGTTGCAAAGTGGACAAGCTATGACAAGTCAGTATTTTTTTTTTTTTTATTGTGTACATATCCATCATAGATATGCACATAATCTTAATTTAAAATCTGTAATATGAGTGAAAGTATGCATAGTAGCTATTGGTAGTATATCAATAATTGTTTCAAACAACGAATTATTATTCATATATTCAATGTTTAACTTTTTTTTCATATCACATATTAGTATCTTTGGGATCTTGGACAGTAATGGCACACCCTATTCCTGAGCATATCTGATAATTATTATTTTTGTATACTTCATTACATATGAAAAGTAATGCATTACTTCAAATTAGTCAACAGCTATCCATCAGCCATAGGCCTCATAACAAACATCTTTAATTATTTGAAAAAGATATCTTGGGAAATATTTTGAAACATATTAAATATTGTAAGGCAGTGGCTGAATTCACACATGACAAACGTTTTTTAGTTAACAGGATCAAAATTTGTGCATTTAAATAGTAAGAGCTCTGATGATTAGATTTTAAAAATTATGGTGATGTCTTACTATCTCTCTTATTGAAATAAGGCTAAACAATTAAACACTGAAGCTTAGCAGCTGTCGGCAAATTTTTTTATGACCTTTAGAATTCAGTTCTTCAAACAGTTACAATCATTTCCTTTTGAACTTTGTAATTATTTAACAAAGTTGCCGCCAACCTTTTTGACGATGAAGACCCATTCTTAACTTTCAAGCTGGAAGAATTGGGGAAGGCTATGGTTTCTCGGTTTTGTTGAGAAAATGCATATCAAATATTTTTTTTCTTCATAAAATTACCAAATTGTCACATATGCTGACATATAAGCCATCCTACAAAGGTAAAAAATATAACGTCACATTTTTTTTTTCTTCCGGTAATTTATAAAGAAATAAAAAGGTGCTGAGTATAAAATGAGACTTACACTACATAAGGTAAACATCAACATTTATGAATTCCATTAAACTTCCAAAATTGGTAATTGCCGTTAGTTTTTACTGCTTCATTTGTTTTCATATTATGACATTATTTAAGAAAATTTAAATTAATTGTTTCTAACATTTAATATTAAAAGAGTACATTATGCTTTTATTGTTTAATATAAACATTTTAGATGTATACAATGGCAGAAGCACATGATAAATCAATTATATTCTGTTAGTTACTAGTAATAGTTGGTAATACTAGCAGCCAGTTTGAATGGAAAACCACTTGCAAAATCCACTAATAGAAAGTCATTTATTCTAAAAATTAAATTTTTATTTATATAATTCATAGGGCTTGACCTATACAAAGAATAAAACTTTTATTATGAACGACCTTTTTTTAGGCTATGTATTAATGTCAATAACTCTAATGAAAGTAATTCTAAAAATTGGAAAAGCAAATTTGTATTGTTTTTCAATATTCATTCATTGAAGCTTTAGTTTTGAAGTTTAGATAAAAAAGATTGAAAGCTTCAAATCAACTATAAATGTAGAATGAATTAATTGTTGACTGACATTCAACTGTATTTGTTGATACAGTTTGTTGATACAGTTGATACAGTTTTCATTTAGCCAAATACACTAATCTAGGCTAAATTTCAGACAGAAAGTAATCTGGACGAAAATACATTTTGCATCGTTCTAACGAAAGGCTTTTTTTTGTTTTTTTATTTCAGGGTATTGAAATTCAGGGTATAGACTGTTATTCATATACAAATCATACTAAGGTTATTTAAAGGGGGTTATTATATTTAGTAAAGCAATGAAAAAGTTTGGTGTGACATGGGATTTTACTACATATATAAGTGTGCTGTGAAGCAAAAAAGGTTGAGAAGCACTGATCTAAAGAATCATAGTGTGTTATGCAGCTATTCATCACCGTAATCTGAAACTGTTAGCTGATCAACAATTTCTTGTCTCTTATCTAGTCTTCAGTGCATCTAGAAACTATCATACACATTTAATCTACACTACAGGGGTGCCAAATGCTAATCCAAATTAAAGCATTATTTTTAAATAGCAGGTTACTTTTGTTTTTAGTATCATGACAGATGTAATATTTCTCAGGAAAGAAATGGGAGTTTTCTTTGAGAATAAAAAAGCTCTGCAATTTCACAGTCCAAACAGATATCTCTTGGAGATTCTCCTCATTTCAGTATATTTAGTTGTCTGTTGAGTTAAAATTGTCTCATCAGAGCATAGAATGAGTTTTGAAAAATTGGGATTGAGTTCATAAATAAGGAGAAACCATTCATTGGAATCCAGTTTTCTTTCATTAAACAGTAGAACTTTGCAGATTGCATATGGCTCACAAAAGAGCAGTTTGCCACATACTTTGTAAAAAGTGTTTTGCAAAAATGAGTTGATACTATACTGAAATTAAATATACTGAAGTTCAATCTTTGAATAATTTTAAATTGCTGTCTTCAATTTTTAAAGTAAAACGCTGTCATCTTTTAAATTGTTGTCTTCAATTTTTTAAAATAAAAAAATTAAGATTGGACATTTATTTTAAAAAATTGAAGACAACGATTCGGCAAACGAAAACAGCGGTCGGCAACCCGCGGCCCATGAAGCGTTTTGGTGCGGCCCGGGGGGGGGGGGGTTGGAATTTTTTTTTTTTTTTTTTGGTTGTCAAAGTAAGATTTTCCTTTTTTTTTTTTTTTTTTTGGTTGTTAAAATTTTTGGCCCAAGTGCGGCCTGCAGTAATCCACACATAACATATTTGGCCCTTTTACAACAAAAGGTTGCCGACCACTGATTTAAAAGATGACAGCGTTTTACTTTAAAAATTGAATACTGAAGTTCTATTCCAATTCAGAATATTTTCAGAAAATGATATGATTAATTAGAATTCTTTTTACTGTATTTGCTATTACCTAAAAGGAATTAGTAGTAGTAATGTGTTATTTCAACTGTTACGTGGTTTAAAAAATTTTCTTTTATAATTGTGGACTGTCTTCCACACTGTAGCCTCCAGTAGTAAGACCCTTGAAATGAAATGAGCTGGAGACCATGCAGTAAAACTGTAATTATGCATGTTTACCCTAAGATTTCTGTTTACCTTGCTGACCTTTTTTTTCCCCCCTTTTTTTTGGTAAGAGCTTAAACTATTATCAACAGTGTTTGTTCAGTCATTGTTACTGCATAGTGCTCATTAAGAGGCTTGAAATGCTGCATATTGTTTTAACTGATGTAAGCATTGGTAGTTACAGTGTGGTTGTCCTTAGCCCTCAATACTATGCCAAATTTGCAAAGTAAATGGCAAGTTGTAGTAAGAACTTTTTAAAAAAATAAATAAAGGACTAAGAGTGATAATATTATTGGAGAAGAAGGTAGAAGCAACAAATGGAATTGACAACAGTGAATCACAAAAAAGAAATGCAGTGTAGTTTGGAATAGAGATACAATCGTATTGGGAGTAATATGGATATTGGAAAAAGAAATTTTGTGCACACTTAATTGGTAGGTATGGAAGCTCAAATGGTACAGGCTTGTGTATAGGCTGGAGGAAGTCAGGGATTTTTTCTGTTAATTGAGCCTTAGTGTTCATCCAACCCTGCTTCAAATGGGGGCTAAGTTTTATGGTTAAGGTAAAAGATTGGCAAGCTGAATGTCAATGGGAGCATATAACTTCTTATCCCCACTTGGCCAAAATGGTCTTATTAGAGGGTCTTTACTTTTAAAACAAGCAATTGTAATAATTTTCAGTACTTTAATTTTCTTTAATTTTCATATAATATAACAATGTTAATCATTTAACTTATTTTTTAAATAAGTTATTTTTGGGGAAGGAACAGGAAACCTCTAAAAAAACAGAGTCATAATTAGTTTTTGGTAATGATTGACTCAGTACACAGTTAAGGATGCTGGTTTTTCACAAAAGTCTATATTATCCAATTTTCTTGATATATGAAAGACTGTAATCCCAATTAGCGGGGATAATCAAAGTTCTACGTATATGCCACTTCCAAATTCAGGCTTAAGTATGTACCAATTACAGTTTTATGTTTATACACAACATATATATATATATAATATGTTGAAACCAGAACATTTATGGCATTAATTTGGAAGTGGTGTAAATATTAATAATATATCATTCACTTTACAGTCAATTATTATTTTAGAAATAGTTTCAAATTTATCTATATTAGTTTTGAATTTCATTTCTGATGTGGCTTTATTTTTCATTGTTTTTGTTTCTCATATCTTAGAAAATCTCTTAAAGAAGAGAATTTGAAAATAAAACACACCTACATGCATTGCATATATTGCATCTTCAGGGATGGGACAAACATATAAAACGACATAAACATATTGGACGACACAAGACAAGAACAGATAGTGAAAGTTTGGGGAGGTTTAGCAATAGTGATGGTCATTTTGCCTCCACATTGCATTGTCCTACACACTGACTGCTCAATTGAAAGTGGATACCTGCCGTAGTGGAACAACCCATGCAAATTCGGGCAATAATTTGAATATATTCGTTATAAAGCAACATAATTATGTGTAGTTGGAGTCATTTGATGTCTAACCATGTGCTGAGGTAAAATGCCACCATCAAAGCAGCTGTGCAATTTTCAACGTGGAGTAGTCATAGGCTGCCACATTAGTGGCTAGAGTGTGCGAGCCATAGGAGCAACACTAAACCTGCCAAAGTCGACCATGGGTGATATTATCATGAAGTGGAAATGTGAAGGAGTGGAAACACGACATCATGGAGGTTGCCGAGCCCATATGTTGACCGATAGAGACAGGAGGGTCCTGAAGCGGTTGGTAAGGCAGAACAGGGCTGTTCCAGCAGAACAATGGTGGCAGGACTTCCAGCAGGTAAAGGGAACAACTGTCAGTACCATGACGATTCACACCATGCATGTCGTCGGGAGCTCCATGCCTTAGGGTACACTGGTTAGGCTGCTGCCCACAAGTCTAACATCATCCCTGTAAACACCCAGCATCGTGTGGCCTGGTGTAAAGAGCGACAGTCTTGGTCGATCGACCGCTGGAAGAGCATTATGTGGAGCTACGAATCACCCTTCACACACTACCGATTGAATGGGCGTACCTGGGTTTGGCGTTTGCCAGGGGAGCGGCTGCTACCTGAGTGTGTCATCCCAACAGTGAAGTTTGGCTGTGGTGGTGTGATAGTGTGGTGTGTTTCTTCTGGTTTGGACATGGTCCATTGGTTGTGATCGAGAGGGACATGACATCCACACTGTGTCTGGACGTTCCAGCATGACAGTGCGCCATGCCATAAGGCCCATGGGTGCCTGTTTTCCGGAGAATAATGTTCAGGAACTTCAGTAACCCGCGCACAGTCCAGACCTCAACCCTATTGAACATCTGTGGGATGAATTGGAGCGCCGGATTCGTGCACGTCCGATGCGACTGCAAGCATGCATCCAACTTGTGCAGGCTTTGAAGGAGAAGTGGGCAAAATACCGGTTGCTTACTATCAGAAACTGGTGGAGAGCCTGCCACTGTGTGTGGATGCTGTGCTTAGGGCAAAGGCCACAGTAAGTGCTATTAGACACGCTGTAAATAAAGCGTCTGTTCCATATCACAGGTGTCCACTTTCAATTGAGCAGGCAGTGTGTATACCGGTGTATGTCCGGTCCCTGAAAATGGAATATGCATAGTATTCTGAAGCGGTCGGATTAATCCCATCTTTTTATCCTGTTTAAATAAGTTTGTTTCATTTTCAATTTCTCTTCTTATTCCATACATTCACGTTAAGCCTTCTCATTCATTTGAAAATCTCTTGTTCATCTGGTGCCATGTGATATTTCTGTTTGGACACACTTTACGCATATTTTGATCCCATTGTCTCGGTTTCAGATTAAGATATTTGCTTTATAAGTAATGAGGAGATATCGTGTGTTAGGGTCAGTATGAAAAACAACAAAAAAACACTTTTTTTTTTGTAATATTTCTTATTTATTATAATACAAAGAAGCTCGGTTATAACGCGATCTTTCGGATCCAAGATCTCGTAGATCGCGATATAATCGAACTTTTATTACTTCGCGATGTCAAATGTCGTATATCGCACCCTATTATCGCCCACACAATTCCAAATCAATTTAAAATGGTCATTTCGCGATTACCTACATCATTCAGACTGTGTGAGAGAATTTTATATTTATAAATACATAAAATCATTACCTTTTCAACACTTTGATGGGTTATATTAGCCAAAATCGATTTGGCGCCGCCATCTTGGCATCTTGTACAAACGACGAGTCACATGGATCGAAACTAGGTATTCATACGCCTATTAGATTACATGGCCCTCTTTACTGGTTGTCATTGGCAGAAAAATAGATCTCGATATTCATTTTGGTTAAACGAACAAGTTCGCGATTCTGGTATTTTTTAAAAAAATATATTGTATTTGACGCATTTTCGTGACATTAGGGTGGGTATAGAGTCTCAATTACTGTAAATAATAAGGAAACAAGCATATTAATTTACACCTTTGATTTGATTTTAGGCGAAAAAACGGTAAATTTTGCAATTTTACAATTATACACCTTTTCCAAAATAGAAGGGGTCCAAGACCAAATCGCGTTATATCCGAATTCGCGATATAAACAACCGCTTTATAATCGAGCTTCAGTGTATCTACTTTGGATCCTAACGGGATAACCTTACATTTATGTTATTTTCTTAGTGCTTTATGCATTTTTCATGGCAATCTAAAGGTCCTCATTACATCAAACTAACAGCAATAGCAATTCTTTAATGGAAACAAAAACAAAGATTTTTTAATTCGAATTTCTGCATTTTAAATTAATTTTCTAATTTGAGGTAGTTAGGTAAAAAAAATAACAAATTTTGAAATTCAGTCGACTTCTCTTTATTTATTTATTTAATTAATTTTCAGCTTTGGAATTCTTATGCTTTCTTATACTACCATAAAATAAAGTTGGATATATAAACTCATTACAATATTGTTAGAAACCTCAAAATAATAATAAAAAAAGAGAATCTGTTGGTTCTTTCATTCGATCAGGAATGGTTCAATGGAGAGTGCTGCCATCTTTCGTCTGGATTCGGCTTCATTTTACGAACGAACTGACGCCAATTTATGGCATTTGCTTCGTAGAAAAAAATCTGTGGGTCAGGAAAGGAATGAAGTAAACGATGTGTTCGTGTGAATTTACAAGATCTTAAAATACTGTGAAATTCGTTAAGTTATTTTGACCATTTCGGTTTCCTACTTGATCTTCATTTTTTTTAACGATAGTCTTTTTTTTTTTAATTTCGTTTTATTATTTCTTTACTGATTTCAGTAAATATGGTCAAATCTCTTGTCTGCAGAAAAAAAGTAGATGATTGGAGATAAAAGGAAATAATTTTTCCGATAAATCGATCGATAAATTTTACTCATAATGTATTTTGTGGTTTGAATCATTTTTTTATAATTTATTTACTCATTACTTCACTGTTGCTTTGAATAGCATAATTTTACCTTTTGCAATGATTCAGAAAAAAGACTCGTCGTCAATTGAAGTTTTTGATTAAATAGTAGCATTTAAACAACAATACAGTTTCAAGATATGCATAATTGAAAGTCGAATCGTGAGAAATTATTTAAATAAATACAATACTTCCCATCAGCCCTCTTTTGTCGACATATGTAGTAGACATATGTATGTTTAAAAATGAAAATTGAATAAACCGTAAACGCTATATTTTATATGTAGGAAATCTATTTGTGTTAAAAGATCAGATATCCATTTGCATTTGGACCCTGTTAAAGACATCATAATCAAACTTTTCACTTTTATGTTTTACTATTTAAGAAACAAATACCAATTTAAACAGAAACTTATTGTTTATAAAGCTCTTGAACTATGGTTTAGAGTGTTGGTGTTTCTTAAACAAGCAACAAACAAATAACATAAATAAATTAATCTATAAAATTTTTGATAGTATTTATGTAAATTTTAAAAATCAAACTGAAGAAAATAAAACAAGAATAAGAGTAAAATATAAAATTTTGAATATAGAAGAAAAATTTATTAATAATGTAGTCTTGAAAAATATATATAAATATAAAAACATCAGAGAAAAATACTCTTCTGAAAACAAAACAAGACTTAGTTGGTTGAAGATTTTCAACATTCCTGCTATAAACAATAAGTTTGGATTTAGAGTAAATGAATAAACTTACTCAAAAATATTTTGACAAATAAATGGGAATAATTATAATTATAATAATTTTAGAGAAATCAAAAACCAATTAATTTATGAAATAGTCAATATAAATATAATGAAAACTTCTAATCTATACTTTAACATTAATTAAATTTTATTTTTGAAAAGACACACATTAAGCTTTCCAGCATCTATAAAACAGGAGTAATTCTGTAATTACACCTAATAGGACTGGTAAACATTAAAATAAATAAATAAAAAAAAAAAAAAATGTTGCTCTAGGGGTTCCGAGATGAAGGTGTTGAATAAAGGCTGGTCTGTCATGTTTGAAGAAAAGTTCTTTGGAGCTTAAATGGAGTAAATCAGCAATTTTTCTATATTCAACTCTCTGGAAAGAGATATAAAATACTAGTGCCTTGTTGTCTTTCTGCATTATACTTTAAAACATTATTTCTTAATATGCAAAAGAGTGAGTTCTTGTTTGTTATTTAATACATGAGTTTGATCTTCACCAGTATCATTTATTATTATTCTGATTACCCTTATTTTTAATTATTATTACAATTATCATGCCCAATCCCATTCCTACTTAATGAAGTCGTAGATAATTTGCTACTTTTGATTTTTCTGTTTACGACAAGATGATATTGCTGTGAAGAAAACCTTTTGTTAAGATGATTGTGACTCAGCGTTTTCTGCGCAATTACAATATTTGTTGATGATTAGTGCTACTATCGTTGTTGACAATACAAACTTTGCTGCCTGGAATGATACCCAGGAAGATTACAGATTTCATTTGCAGTATAGAAGTTTCAATGAAATGCCCAGAATGGTACTTAGTACTTAAAAAAAAATAGCATACATTCGTTGATTTATTTACATTTAGGTTTAAGGGATTCCGTTACGAAGTATTATAAGCTCAGTCGACCAGATGAGCCCTTCATGAAAAATTAACTATTTCTTTTGTTAGCAAGACCGAAATCCTTACAGTCGGTTTAAAATATCTCTAGTGCTGTAATAAAAGCATATTGCTTGAGTTAACAGCACTCCAGAAATACCTTAAACGGTCTGTGACGATTTTTTTTTTTGTCTTTGATATTTAGTACTAGACGATAACTAATGCAAATTGCACAGGATCTTCTTGACGCAAAAAGATACCAACAATGGTAAAATGAAAGATATTTTAGATAAAGATATGCCTCTTCGACTTTCTGACGGTTTCATGAATGAAAATGAAATTATTATTTACTGATCCTTGGGTTATACTCTAAGAAAATAATATAAATTGAATTAGATAGCAATATACAGTGAATCACGTGAATTACTCCCAGTTACTGGAAAGTCTTTTTTAACGTTTCTAAAGGAAAGTTAGGCTCTTAAAAGCAGTCTGTCTGTATTTGTTCGTTTATCACTTCTTAATAACTTCTGAATCAGCAGATGTAGGTTCTTGAAACTTAGCATTCATATTTAAGAATTAGATCTCTTTATGTTTGGAAACTTTCTCCATATGGATGGATGACGGGGGAAATTTGCACTTGAAGGGACACCTCTCCTCACCCCTGGGAAATGTATAGAAGAGAAATTAGGGTGAATTTCTATTTACATCAACATTGCAGCATAATTCATTCTGAAATCCATTTCAGATTTACGCGTGCTTTAATTTGATTAATTGAATTAGGTGGTTATCAGTTAATTTTGCAAATTTAATCAATTTTCAGCGATGGAAGATAGATTATTTGTATCTGCGGGCATCCCCCTAATTGACAAATTTAGAGGCTTTTCTTTTATGCCATTTTCACAACTTCAAGAAAAAAAAAAATTAGAAAATCTTAAAATTTTAAGGAAAATAGGCTTCCAATGAAAGAATTTCAGAAGTTCTTAATGTGGCTCACTTTCCAGCATATCTCCAGACATCTTGCAGAAAAGCAGCTGCGGCGACCGCAGTGACCTTAATCTCGAACTTTCAAACAAGGACAATTTCAGAATGGGATAATGTGAGCTTTTTCTTTTAATTTTATATTTAGAAAATCTCATTTGATTCTAATGGAACCTACTCAAAACCTGTTCCTTTTTATCGATTTAAATTTTTAATTATTTATTAATTAAAAAAATAGCTTTATTAATGCATCCTAAAAATTTAATCTAAAACATTTCAGTTTTATTGTGGTAGAATTAATGTTCTGAATTCTCTTTGTCTATTTTTTGCGACAGATTCTTCTTTTTTTTCTCATGACTCGATTTATATATATTTCTTTTTTGTGGTATCATCCTTATTTTTGCTCAGAACGATTCCTTTCAAATAGACAAAGGATCGAGATTTTTCCTTTAGAAATCTTCGTTTGAAATATTTCTCAGGATCGTGTCTTGCCTTCTTTTTCTCTTTCCTTTCCCAATCCAGATTTATTCTCCCGTTTTCTCCCGAGTTCTGATGGGGGCAGGCAATAGTGACCCCACCCACCCACATATATCACAACGAAGCTCCGAGGCACACTGGGCTTTGGAGGATTTCAAAGAAAACCATAGTAAAACCATGTAATCCGATGTAACGTACCATTCATCTAATTTTCCTGATGGCAGCTAAGAACCGTATTGCAGTTCATCCATGATAGTTTTTTGCTTTTACGTAGGTTTTGTAATATTTTGTCTAAATTCTCCCTAAATTCAGAAAGCGCAACAATTACTAATTGCTTTCTGTGGGAATCTTGCATTCCCCCCCCATCCCCCTTTGCTTTAAAGCATAGTTGGTAAAAATTCATATCCGTCAAATGTCTATTTATATTCCGAACTAATTTGCTTCAAAATGAAGGGAAAAAAAAAATAGCTCAACATGATCGCTTTTGAATTGTTTTTGTTTCATTCACTTCCCTAAAGAAAATGAAGCTCATGAAGTCCATATATTTGTTTGTGTCACCTCCACCCAATAACTTTTGAATCGGTGAGTGGAGGTTCTTGAAATTTAGCCTGCACATTTACGGATAAGAAACGTGCTTCGCATTCCTATGTTTTGAAATTTCTCCGTGTGTCTCTTTTTGGAGAAATGTGCGTTAAGATGACAAATTCCCGTAGAAAAAATTAGAAGCCAAAGCAATGAATTTCGTTTGATGTCTAATAATTCTTATTAATCTCATCCACTATCATTTGACAAATGAACGAATAATACGGATTTAATTAAGCTTAAAAAATAGTAGGAAATTTGAAGATACTGTTTGTTTAGGACAGATATTGCAGTTTACTAATACTAGGAGAACTTCTCTCACGAAATCAAAAACGTCTTTAGAAAAGAGGTTTTTAAGTTTTTTCAGGAACCTGTTAAACTAAAGAGTTGTGATACTTAATTCAGATATGTATCTTTTAGTTTTTTTCTTTATCTTAATAAAAGATTGGTATAGATTAAAGAATTTAAATAACTTACAGAATGCAAATTAGTTTCTGTGTTTACTTTTTTCTTATTTTTTTCTAATGCGTTTCAAGCAACTGAAGTTATTATTTGTCGTTAAATAATGATGCATTTATGATTTCCCATTAAAAAAAAAAATCAGGATGAGTTTCATTAAGGCCGTTAGGATTACCAACAACTAGGAAGAATGGATCAGATTGAAAGAAATAAAAAGCGAAATCTTCTATAAGGAGTTTTCATAATATTTTTTTTTTATAAACGAATAATAATTTAATTTCGAAATCCTGAAAATTACTAATGGGTGAAATTTTTTGAAATTAATTAAAAATTTTAGGAATTAATTCTGCTGAAAGATGGTCGCGATTTCTTAAATGAAAATAAACTCTTTGTAAACTGATAATGACCTAATTCTTGGATTTTGCTCTAAGGAATTGAAGAGAAATGGATTGGATAGAAAGAAATTTACAGCTGAATATATCGATCCGTTAATAAAGAAAACTGTTAATTTAAACCTTTTTTTTTTTTTTTTACAATAGTCTCTTTTTCTTTTGTTTATGTATGATTTAGTTGGGTATCAAAAATTTCCCAGAAGTTGTCGTTAAAGCTAAATACCAGGATAACTTTTAAATACCAGAGTATTTATCTTAGATAGTTGAATTGTAATGGTAAATAAACGTTCCTAAATATTATCACTCTCTATTGATTTTGATTGAAATTAAACCCAGAGGGACGTAAATCTATCAATACAGTAATCTCTATAAAGCACTGTTGTCTTGCTATATAAATACTGTTGACATACTGAAAATTTAGACAATTGTCATTTGTTACAACCTGCCATGCGGATATTGAAAGATGGCACGCCAACTATAGATATTTTTTTAAATAAGTACTATTAAATTTTTTAAAATAAGTATAAGTTTGTTTAACATAATATTAGTAATGAATAGCCTTCCACAGAAGAAGAAAAATGAATTTGTTGTTTTGTTGAATTTTTGAAGACAGGGCTGTATGGGAGGATATGATGTGGAAAATCCTCTTACATATTTAAGGTGTTGTTATCGTTGGTCACAAAGATGTTTTGTCCCTCACCTCGACTATTATTGTAGTTATGACATCCAAAACACATCCCAGGAGAATCCTCGAACATCATGCCTTAAACTTGAAGCCGTAACAGGGAGTTAATGATTAGAAAGAGCGATAGTAATCTTATTCAAGACGTTCCCTTGACACTTTCATTAAAAGGCGTCGCCTTCTTGTCTTCTATCTCTACGCTCACCCTACCTATGATTGACGGCAACGTGAAATTTATGGGTGCAGAATCTAGATAGGCTAATGATGTTCCTCTTAAAAGTTGTAAACACATGATGCTCCTTCCACAAAATGACCTTGTAGATGTTAAGATAGCTGCTATTGCTTATGATTGGATTAACAATTAACGATTGAAGTGGAGAAAAACAGTAGTTTGCTTCTTTTATTCTGATTTTTTTTAACGGGATTTTTATTTATATTGGTTAAAAATTTTTACGTGCTAAAAAATTCTAATAAAATATTGCCACCAATATAGCACAAATTTATTAAAAATATTATTTACATTTAAAACCTAGACGTACGTATTCACTCCCCCGCCTTTATTTGGGGACCTTTTTCAAGTCTCTGGGTAAAAAAGGAGAAAAATAAAAATTCGTTTATCTCCTGCAGGAGTCGTCGAATACGTACGTCTAGGTTTTAAATGTAAATAATATTTTTAATAAATGTGTGTTGTATTGGTGGCAATATTTTATTAGGATTTTTATTTGTTTATTTACTTTCGAAAAAAAAAATGTTTTTTTTTTTTCTTTTTCTTTTGAACTTCTTATTGATTAGCAACAAATTGTAGAATAATTTTATACATATATATTTTTATAGGATTTAGTTTAGCTTAAAATTGATTCTTTTCCCAATAGGATGAAATAATTATTGTTGTGAATTATAAGAATTTTGAAAATTAAATGAATCTTCAAAAAATGTTTAAAAATGAATATAAGTAAAACCTACCATATGACGAACGAACTAGGAAATTTATCGTTATTAATTCGACATCAGTATAGGAATTTACATTATCCATTCCCATTGACTATTCTTATTAACTATTTGAATAAATGACACTAAAACTACATAATTTTTAAAAAAAAATTCTAATACGTTAGCAAGAACCTTACCTTACAAATCACTATCACATTTGTTACTGAAGGTATCCTTTGAAGTTCTTGAAAGATACAGATACTTTCTGTTCTCTCTCTTTATTTTAAATAGCAGGAAAGAATTAGCTGGTTAATAACAAGAGTCAATTTCATAACTTTAATACAAACTAGAATAAGAAAATAAGAAATAAACATAAGTTAAGATGAAAATAGTATTAATTCGTCTTTCTTTGTCAAGTCTCCTCACCAACAGAAAGCTTTATTGGCAGTATACTTTATTGACTTTTGGAAAAAAAAAAATAATTAAATTTTCTTTAGCGAAGCGTAATTTCAAAAGTATGCATCCTTGGAAATATTTTTTTTCTTTTGCTACAATAGTTTCAGACGATTTTGTATCGCCAGAGTAAGGTTTCTCGAAAAGTTTTGATCTTCTCAGTTTAGAATATGAGTTTATTTTTTTTTTTTTCCAATGTCGAGCTAATATCAACTGCTGTTTTTCCAATTAAAAAACTCGACAAAACTCGCTTAATGACTGTGACGATACTATATCCCCATTAGATGAAGATTCAGTCTTTACATATATACCATCAGTGGCTCTTTTTTTTTTTTTTTTTCTTTCGAAATATGGGATATTTGGTCAATTTGCCAACTGAATTTTCACGAGGCAAGACATACGCCTAAATTAATCACTTCAACTTCACAACATTTCCATAATAACTTAACCCGAATTCTTGGATTTGAAGATTTTGTGATGTATAAAATGAAACAGAAAAATTCAAAAGAAATAAGGAAAATATTGGAAAATAGTCACTCGAGTTTTTTACATCGGAACAAGTAAATTTTTTTCATTATTGGGACTTCGACAGCTGTTTCTGAAGAGCTTGATCTGTCGGCAGCCGGAATGATCCAAATGAGCAAATGATCTAAGCGTCGAATGATCTGAAGTGCAAACGAAATATTCGCAAGACAGTGATTCTACTTGGGCATAAATTAAATTTTATAAATTCACAACAACTACAATTTAATTATTTCAAATTTTCACACAGCCATTCATTACTACAAACTTCTGTTATTCAAAGAAATTCAGGCCATTTAGGAATTATTAGGTATTAGCATGCTACTTCATCTATAGTTTATAGGATCTCCTTTGTCCGACTCTTAACGATATTTTCTCTTAATATTACAGTGTATTGCAAGCTCTGGATTAGTAGTAACGCCCTCTGATTTTCGAGTGGCTTATATTCTTCGTTTCTCCCGCCTAAGCATCTAGTTTCGTTTACTCCAATTATTAGCAGCTTTTCTTGGTGTCCGGCATCTTTAGAACACCCTTACACATAAATTATTACTACAACAACAGAGGCTAACATTCATTTGTATCTAGAAGATTGGTTTTTCGATCTGCAGGATCGTTCTTAGATCTAATGAAACACGAAGTTCTAAAAATATTACAATACCCAGAAATTACTGATACTCTTATATCCACACTAAATACTAAATACTAAAATATTTTTTTTATATTAAAATCCCCTAAATTATATATCTCCCCTAAATATACATCAGGATATGGTTAAAAGTCCAGCAGAACATTATCATTCCAGCTTTCTTTCCATCATCAGCCAGCAATTACGGTGGTTCTCTTCTGACAAAGTTTGTTCTTCTGTAGGCCCTACTTTGCGTCCGTCATGCATTGCTCCTCTCTGCATTCCTCTTTTCTGGAATTCCTTTCTTCATTCCGCTTAGTAACGATTCAGAGCTGTCTTTTTTATTAGCAGGAAAGAGGAGAGGGTGCTGTGACTTCCAGCCAGTTCTTTGTAGCTTATTAGTCCTTTTTTTCAGTCAAACTTTATTCGATGTTAATAAAGAATTAGCGATTGCATTATTTGCAGCGACGTTTTCTCTGCAATTACTATGAATTTATGCTTTGTTTCTGGGACATCTTCATTACTGTCTTTGGAATCAGTCGACTAGACTTACTCATAACTGCTGACTTTGGGCCAATATTTTCGTAGGTGTGTCATGGTATCAATCTTCCTTTCCACGACTTTCTGGAGTTCAGAATCAGTCATCTACTTGTTTTCCCTAAAACTTCCTAAAAGACTGAAAATTCAAAAGATCGCAGCGATCTTTTAAATAAGGATTATCTTATTATTGATCTGTTTCAATTTTCAATCTACTCTAAACCCCCCCCCCTTTTAAGTTTCTGGTGCTTCTCTTTAAGGAGCTCCCACCGATAGAATGAAGTAATCTTTTTGTCTCTGATTTAGAGTTTTGCAGTCCTCGCTCTCTACATCTTTGTTTTTCATCTAACAGTCGGATGAACCTCGTTGGCTAAGTATATCCCTCGATGCCTTAAAACGCAGTTAACCAACCAGCCAACCTGTCCTCATTGGACCTCATTAGCAGGCCGATCCTTTGTTTCGATTCTCCTGGAATTTCAGATTCATTTCCTTTTCGTCTGCCATTCATCTCTCGGCTTTCATCAGCCTCCTAACAACGTTCCTCAACTCGATATTTCATGGCGGCAGCAACATGCTTGTCTTTTATTCACTTTTGTACACGAAAGCGAGGCTTTTTGATTGGTTGCAGAATAAATTGGCTTCGTAACTGTTTTAGAAGTAATATCGAATTCTGAAGCATTTTGTTGCTCAGACTGTGAATATAACTTAAAATTCTTCAGACTCAAATGTGTTCCTTATCTGTCACCA
Source organism: Thereuonema tuberculata (assembly GCA_023159025.1). NCBI lineage: Eukaryota > Metazoa > Arthropoda > Chilopoda > Scutigeromorpha > Scutigeridae > Thereuonema > Thereuonema tuberculata. Next base: position 75,263,916 of record JAFIDM010009631.1, on the reverse strand, counting down.
TGGTTTAAGGTTACTCGTCTTATATTTAGCCAAGTTATGCCTTCTTTCATTGTCTTGAATTTGTCTTTGATGATTTACGACATCTTTTCCCTCGATCTTGTAGGTTGCATTTTCTTTTTCAACGTGAAACAGATATACCTTGAAACTGGGTAATAATTCTTTGTCCCTTTGCAATTTCTTTCGTCTTCTCCAATTTCTGAAAACGAAACGTCCATTCATTTACGACGTTATTTTTTTTTTTTTATTACTTCAGGCAAAAGAATTTCAAAACTTCATGGCATGTTGTTCTCCCTTGAATTGTTTTCAAACTAACAAGAGAGGCTGGCGGACAGACTTCACTGACTTTGTTAATTCGGGATTGGATGCTGTCGTTATGAGAGAATTTACTTCTACAGTACAATACATTACCGGGCAAAAGTGATTTCCATCAGATCAGTACGAACCAGATAATCTTAATGAACATTGTTAATTTCTTATTTCCTCCAATTGATTTACGATTAATGATCTCCGCATTTTGCTTTACCCCTACTCAACATTACCTGCAGGCATCCCTTCTATTCAGCGACTTTAATTATAAAATGTCGTGTCTTTTTATATCTTCCAATCATTTAACGCCCTTTCCTATCTTCTCACCAAATCGTCTCTTCGCCTATTTCTTGATCATCCAATTCATTTGTCTGTTGTTGGTGTTATGTTATTTTCATTTGCACTTTCTGAAACCTCTAGCAGAGCAGAGGCGGGGGAGGGGGCGTAAATGGATATTCCAGCGTTCTTTTTTTATCTTTCTTGGCTGGACAGAGCTCCATAAGAGAAGGGGCACTCATTATTTAAAAAAATGGGGAGGAGGATGGCGATTTGTAGCTTGCAGTGGGAGTCAAAAGACTTAACACCGGCCCTGTCTCTAGCAGTGCTTCATGAATTTCGACGTGCATCGTACTTTGTTGCTTGTCTTGCTTCCATCTTCTTCACCTCCCCACATCACAGCTTATCGCATCCAGATTCAATTGAAACTTTCTTCTCCAACTTTGTCATTGTATTTCGTTTTGGCAGTTGCTTTCTCCAGTTATTTCATACGCTATGCTGATGGTTAACGCTTTGATGATAATATTTATGCCCCGAATAGATAACTCTTTTAATGTATGCGTTCCATATATGCACATTCTCGTCACAGCTGGTTTACTGCACAGGTGGAAATGCCTGGTTCCTCACAATTTCAAGTAGATAACTTTTTCAAAAAACAGAAATTATCAGTATAAAACTATTACCCTGTTTAAACGTTAGGGTAACTATTTCAAAAGGCAATATTATTTTGTCCTCAAGCAGTTTTAGTTAGGTCTGGCTGATGGATACTAATTTAACCTTGTCCTGAGATTAGATTCTACCAGAGATCTCCTTTGTGTCATCTGCTTTGGATGTGCCACTTGTCTTACAGACACATTCGGTTTCTGGTTAGACAACCGCAGCTACATTCTTTAGTTCCTATTTTCTGGATGTGGCTCCCATCGCTGACCAGTTAGTGAATTTGGGCCTGTTGTGAATAACTCTGTCTCCTGATATCTAATAGCGAGGGAATAGATCGAAGTTATACGTAACTAAACATTTCGCTATCATCAAGCGTTTTAGGCTAAATGCCACAGAAATTTCAACACTGGAACTTTTTTACCGGAATGTAATTTCAGCACATGTTAAAGCTGTATGGTTTAAATATGTTATTGCTTTGAAGACTTAACCGCAAATTAGTCCGAAATTAAAAGTTTTTTTTTCAAAGGTAAGCTTTTTTTTGTTTTTTTTTGTTTTCGTAGTATGATAAAGTTGTTGACTCTTTTAGAAAATTGCAATAGAAACTTTGTTTAATTTGCATTTAAATTTAGAGAATTTAATATTTTATATTTAGATCCACCAATGTGCATTCAGTAGTAGTGAATAAATCTTCACTTATTGAAGAGTTTACTTATTTTTAATTCATATATTACCCGCAATCAATGAGCTAGAAATTGTTGTAAAATTGTAGCTGATCTGCTGTAAAAACATTTCGTCGTTTTTTATATGTTATGGTATTGATTTTTAGGATGGTAGATTTTATCATTTATTTATGGCTTTCTAATATGGTCAAATGTCGTGCCACCATTATTACCTACTCCCACATGATAAATTGTTTGACACTTTAAACTTACGAATTGATTTTAGTTCCAAGGAATAACTGTCTGTAACTGTTATTTTACGGATATTTGTGTTAAATACTTCGATTTTTTTTTTATATCTTTTATAAACGTTAAAAAACTGTAAGGAATTCGGGTTCTATTAATTATCTATAAATTGGCACTAATTTAAAAAAGTATAATTCTTTAATAGAACAGCATGTAAGTACAGTAACCATCAAATTAGTAATTACTGTTGAATTTGCTTTTTATGTTGTAATTACACTGCGATGAATCATTCAATGTAATAATCATTATTTTCATCCCGATATCTAATTTTGATAATATATTTTTTTCTTTTGGTGGCGGCTGCTAGTTTGGTGTCAGAAAGTTTTATTTCGTCGATGAGCTTCATTTCGATTTTTTATTCAACTCTCCCCGCAGGTTTTGAAGTTTCAGGTTCTCATTTATTCGTTCGTTTGAAGTGAAATTTTATTGGCATGATTGAAAAACCAGATTTTTTTTTTTTTTTTTTTGCTTGCGCATGCATGTGTGTGTTATGGGATTGGGGTAAGAAAAGACCACCCACTATCTAAAAATAATTAGTTTCCCTAAAGCCATCTACCTCATTACTGTGAAAGAGAGAAAGAAAAGGCGTTCGTTTAGGTTACCCCTAGTCTTACTCATTAAGAAGTCTGGATAGTGGTGGGGATCAGAAGTCGTTTCTTTCCTACTCTTCAACTTCTCAGATCGTTTATTCGCGAATATGCGAGAAAGAAAGAAAAAAAAAACTGAGGGTAGGGGGCTGTGTAGTCAGCAGGAGAAAGTTTCATTAGTAGTGCTGATGCGAAAATTTTCTTCTACTTTATAGCAGTCATATAAGGCAAACGACACTTCTGCTCACGGATGCCTAAACAATGCGTTGGCTCTTATTATGTTCATTAGCAAAGGCCTCGACATACTGTGTTGTGGGTAAAACATTCCTTTCCGTTCGGTTTTTCATAATCCGTTCGAAGAAAAGATTAATGAAAATGAGCTGTATAACAATAGCGAATTGAATAGCAAATGATCCAGTCAAGTTTCACTTTTTGATGCCAAATGTTTAATGCAGTAGTTCCTAAGTGGTGCCTTAGCATTCTATCGAAAGTTACTGAAAAGAACTAGCATGATATTTAGGATTTTGAAGTTATTATGATTAAAGCAACGCTTAATATCGCCGAAAAATAATTTTGCAAAACAACCCTATCCCGATGATTTACATTGCTCCGTTCTTCAAATTAAAGTTGAAGTAAATGCCTATGTAGGTAATTACAGGATAACTTCTATATTATTAGTGCATGTTTAATGATTGTTACATGAAATATGTCGATTTATAGGTATGGTATATGGAGATGCTGTGTCTTTTAGATTAGGAAATAAAGATTTTGAAGGAATTTAATTCTTAATAAAAGCATTCATTATGTAAGTTTTGATTTGTAATTCTGTATGAAAAGTTGTAAGTGACTTACTTGACAAAAATCTTCTAAAAATTAATATGAGCTTTTTAGGAATAAATTTCGGAAAAATGAAAAACCGTTACTTTCAGTTAATGCGTAAACACAATTCGTACATATCAACTTTTGAAGTATCTTAAAAATGTTGGGGTTGTATAGTGATCAAAGGCTTACCTCACTATAATCTTTTTGATGAAAGAATTAGTATGGCTTTTAATTTAAAAAATATATGTATTATTTTTACTTATTAATGTCATTTTGCTAGGTTTAATTATGAAGTAATTCTTTGAATTAGTTTTTCAAAGAATGGAAATTTTTGTTAGCGAATTATACCTTGAATCAAACACGGAGTTTGTGTTTTTACTATCCACAAATGAACACCTTTTCTCCCAATTTATTATTAAAGCAATACGTGGACTGTTTGGTTATTAATCAAACCATTAGCTTTATGCCACAAATATTAATTTTTTGTATAATTATTTATCATTATTAATTGTGCGAGATTGTGTGCATATGACTGAAATCCAGCACAGAAGAATTTTAGTGAAACTGATGAAAAGAAAACAACAATAAATATTTTATTTTTAGGGTTTTATTGGTTGTTAATATTGGGAAAAAAATTATAGAATTATGAAAGGTATTAGGTGAAAAATGTTGTTTTATTCGTTACCATCCCTGGTGCTGCCCTGTTTTTCCAGTCGTTGGTCCCTCCCCCTCCCCTTCAACCACAACATTTTTGAGATTAGCTAATTTTCTTGAGTTGGACTTTGATACAGCTGTTTCCAACTTGTTAGAGTTTCTCAGCTAGAGTTATTCTAATCCTTGTAACTGTAACAGAGGCATTTCTAATCTTAGGTTTAAGTTGAAGTAGGCTTCAGAGCAGCATCAGCAAAAGATTCGAAAAAATCGTTATTTTTTAGTTGTGGTATTTTTAAAGCATTTAATAATTAATGCTTTAAATATTTATTAATCTTTATTTTTTAGTTGTGGTATTTTTAAAGCATTTAATAATTAATGCTTTAAATATTTATTAATCTTTATTTTTAGTTGTGGTATTTTTGAAGCATTTAATAATTAATTTTATGCTGGGTTTTTTTTCTGCAAACTCGAAGCTTGTTCTTTAGCTCTATACGGCAAATTTTGTCATTGTTGATAAATAAAATGTTAGAATTTCTACTGTCAATCATTGGCTTTGGAATATTGAAATCATTTCAAATAACAATGGAATTTACTGATTGTGTGACTTCTTGAAACAGTATTCTATTCTGTTAACTGTTATTGTATTTAAAAAAATAAATAAACCTAATTTCATAAATATTATATTTAACTAATAAGATTATTGCTTCATGATAATGTTTGTCCAAGAATTACATACAGTGTATCTTCTATAGCTTGTTTTCTTCTTTTTCGCTGTTTTCTTTTAGCTTTTATTTAATCCTGATAGTTGTGATTCACTGAGTTGTGAATCTCCTTAAAATCTAATTCCTTTTCTAAACTTTTCAACCAATAAACTGACAAAGGTAATGCTCTGTTGCAAATTTTACATTTCAAATTTCTACTGAACTGCATTTTCAGATTGTATCGTTTTATCTTTTTTCCAGATTCGTGATCTATCACAAATTCGCGACGTTATTCATGGGAATTCTTTCCAACTGAGAAACTAGTTGTTGTTCAATGATGACAGTTAACCTTTGTGACCATTTGGAAAAAATCGTTATTTGATCTGAGTTCTTCTTTTCCCGAATGTTTTGTCTACCGAAAACTAATTCGTAATCTTTATTGCCACTTGTACTAACATTCCTGTCATATTGCTGCTGCTATTCTTAAGTTCGAACAAAAATCCAAAAATCGTCATCCAAAAATAGCATGATTCCATGTATTTATGTGGGTTTTTTTTTGCAATATGTGTTATTTTAGATATAAATGTTCTTTGTTTATATAGTCCTCCTTACATATCTTTTGAATTCATGATAAGCTGGTACATTTCTTTCTTAAAATAGCAGTTTCCAAAAATCTGGTTTATGTCCATTGGTCCGGGTATGGTTGACTTATCATTGATCCATTGCGTCTTTGGTACTAGTATCGGATTACATCTAATAGTTCCAGGAAAATTTTCATAATGGAACATTTTAATTAAACAATTGGTATTTTTTTTTAAATTCCTGTATTTATGTTAATCTATATAATCAGCTCTAGTGTTTATTTAATTGTTTGTTTGTCTTGAAACAACGTCGCCATTTCTCAATGAATCTTTATCAAATTTCGCACGGAGGTTCACATGCAATCCAGAATAATGCATAAACAACGAAAACCTGGATCCGGACTAAGGGTGTAACGGGGGGGGGGGGGGGGGGAAATCTTTCTTCAAGGGTATGCGTTACTCCGAAACCACTTGATTTGTAACCATGAAATTTCACGTGAGTGTTCATTGTCAAAATCTAAAGTATACGTATTCGACGAATTTTCGATATTCGGAACCTAAGGGGTGTAAACGGAGGGAGGGGGGACTCCTGCAGGGTACGCGGATTTCCGAAACTGCTTGAGTTGCAAACATGAAATTTGACATGAGTGTTCTTAATTCTAAAGTTTCAGTTTTTTGGTTATTTGATATAATTTGCTTTTTTTTTTTTGAACAAATAGAGTTTTTTGAGTTACGTATGCAAGGCTTCCAGAGCTAAACGATGGTAGCAGGTCTATAACATAATTTGCAACTACGCGTGCCTTTTTTACCAACTGGAGAAATTTCAAAATGAACACAGTTATAATTTCTTCGTCATCCACATCAGGACAACTCTTTTTTTGTTACCCCTCTCCGAAGCTCGGTATATTTGTTAGTTCTTTATATTCTATTCTGTATTTATGTAATTTTGAAAACTACATATTTAATAATTAGATCATGTAATAATAATCCATCAAGTTAATAACACCATCTTTACCAGTAAATGTAAATGCTGAAGTGAGATTCTAACTTTCTCTCATCTTTATATCTAATTCTGGTTTCCTGGGAGATCTCCTTAAAGCAGCAGAAATGTAATGTATGTTCGAGCTGATTCTGGTTTTTTTTCTTAGTGCAGTTGGAATTGTGTCCTACCTATTGTATTTTGTTTTCTATGCATTCTCGTTCTATGTACTCTTAAATACAAAACTTCAGAATTAATTTCGAGTGTATATGTTTGGTTTTTTTTTTTTTTTTTTTTTGGGGGGGGGGGGAGAGATTTAATATATGCTTCTGTTGTTTTGGGTTGAGTTCGTCAATAGTTTTTTAAATTACTGTGTGATTTCATTTGGTTTCGAAACACTCTAATACTAATCAAAGCAGAGCCATCAAAAAATGTTGGGTAAAAAACTTTAGACATTTTCCGAGATCATTCCTGAACTTATATTCCCAGGCGATCACAAATTTGTGAATATTTTTCCGCGCATTTCGAATACAAGTCTTCTTACTTTCATTTCGTTAGAAAATCATGCATTCTTTTAGTTTGTTCGCATAAATGAATAAATTTTCGGTTGGCTGCCTCACGAAAACGAATGCGTTTGAAATTTGCCTCAGACAAGTCTGTTTATTGCCTGACATTTTTCTCTCAGGTAATGCGATCTACATGTTACTTCATGAGCAGAGGAAGAAAAGCGAAAGGAAGCTGCTGTTGCTGCCATCACATTCTCGTTCCACTCTTTGTCACTGAAAACAGTCCCTTTCCCGCTGTCGTCTGACGATGCGTCTCCCTGTCTCCGTTGCAGCTCGCTCTGATCAGTGGGGGGATAATTGAGCCCCGATCTCGGCGACGGTTCGTTGCATCGGCGAAGGAGGATCGCGGTCCCCCGGGCCGATTCTTACAAGCTCTGGTGTTATTACGCGCTATAAATATTACCATCCGTTTCCTTCCTTCACCCTACCCTCTCACCGGCTTTTGATTCCTCCCTCCCCTCAGGCATTAGAATGGCGGCATTTGAAGCCATTAATCATGTCAAGGTAGCTCATCGTGAGCATGTCATTGTGCTCATTGGACCCTCTTCATCGCCTCCCCCTATTCACCATCCTGCTCCCTCAGCCCTCTTATTTACAGGGCGTCTCAGTCAGCTCCCTTTCTAGTTGACTTTAACTCGATTTACATCAGTTCTAGTGAACGCGCGATTATCTTCCCTTTTCACAGTAAACTTCATAAAATGTAGTTCGTCAGAAACTAAGAGGCTTAAAATATTTGAATAAATAGAAAAATTGTTTAGATAATAAATCGTTTTCTTTAATTTTGGGCAGTAGGACAAAAAAAGCAAAAGTTGCTGTTAAAGTGAAAATAAGGGAGAGAAATATATTCTAGAAATGCTTGACGAACGTATTTCTAGGTTAATTGAAGCTTAACAAGATGGAAAAGAAATAGTGAACAAGAATGGTTTATTACTACGTAATGGTTCCTTTCCCCCCCCCCCCCCCCCGAAAGTATTACTACTACGAATGCAACCGTAAGACCACTTTTATTTACGATCCATTCGTACACACCCCAATGGTAGTCTGCCAAGGCGGTGGTAGTTTACATGAAATTGGGTTCCAGTCCCTGCGTTGGCTTCCATGTTTCATTCTCTTCTGTCGGCGTTTCTTTTCTTTTCAGTTATTTCATACGTTGTTGTTGCCCAATTTAGTCTCTGTTGCTCTTGCGCCATTTTATCTATATATGTATATATATATAAATGTACACCAAGGTACAGAGGAATCGAGGAAACAAAACTAAACAAATTTCATTATGGTGGCCATCTCATTAATTCAGTTATACAGAGGTAACACTATTAACACTGTAGTTTGATTATACGAAAACACCTTATAATGGAAAACGTTGTTAATTGAGATAAAGAACATATTTGAAATAGGGGGTTAGGTTCCAAAAATTTAAGCTACTAAAGATGATTATGATTATTTGGAAAAATATATTGTTTAAATAAATAAATAGATGATAAAAAAATTCTTCCATTAAAAACATTAGTCTATTAGTTCAATAACTTAATTGAAATTGGTTTCTGAGTCTTCTGTTTTGCCTTTTTTTTTTCTTGGTTAATAATATGTTTCGGCAATTAAATAATTTAAAGTTAGTTGAAATAAAAAAGAACAGCTCTGCACATTTAAACATTCATGCATATTAACTATTAATAGATTGTTATGATTATAATTACAATATTCACTAATCACACGAGCATACAGATTTACGGCGACGTCGTCACAACGGAATGTCGTAAGTCGGGTCGTTTTGAAGACGTACTGTGGCCTTGACTGTATTTTTCATTACTCTGTATTTTTTAATAAAACCTCCTAAGAATTACGTGACTAAACATTGTTAAAGTTACTATGAAAAGGAAGAAATATCTTACTCAGGATCGATTGGAGGATCTTTCGATCTCCAGTCTCTCGAGTATGAGGTCACAAGAAATAAATTTGGTGTTGCAGGTCGATTGTTCATATTCCACGGTCTGCTACAATAATAATTATAAAAGTTAGAATTGCAGCAAAACATGTATAGAGCGTATGGACTATCACTCCTGTGTATTTTACTATGAATAGTTTTATTTCGCTGTATGCTTCAGTTATTATACTTTCCCAAATCCTATTTCCTAAATTACAAGTTCTTGAAACCAATCCTGATTAAATAAAACAATGCTGCTTTGAAACAATGACACGTTTTATAATATTAGGAAATGACTCCTGTATTAAAAGCAGTGTCCATTTAAAGATATTATTAGCGTATGTTGATGTTTGATGTTGTTTCGCGGCCTTACCAGATTGATTAATCGTAGGATGTCAGTGTTTGGCAGTCGTGAGGCTCTAATCTTTATCGACAACTGTAAGAACTAAGAGCGACTTTCTTCTGATTCGCCTGTAAGGCAGTGAAGATAACGCAGTCTGTTGGCACGAGTGAAATTTGCCACTTTTTATATTAATCGAAAGATGACTAAATTTCTTTCTTTTTTTAAAAATTTTATTGTAGTTTTAATTAAAACTACCATCTCTTCTGCCGCCCCCCCCCCCTTTCCCGAAAAAAAAAAGGTAGTCAAAAGCATTATATTGGTGATTAATTAAAGAAGAAAAATGATACATTAAATTTCAACAATTTTTTTGTAAATATGAATGTAAATAAATGCTTAAAAGGAAAGTCCTCCTACTTTGATTGATATGATTATAATTTTTGCAATCGAAAATTTATTTATTTAGTTATTTTTATTTTACTTTTCTACGTGTTGATGAGCTACTAACATTTTCATCTTTGTTTATAGATTTCTAAAGATTAGAAAAAAAACAAACCGAAAAATAACGATTTTCGAATTAAAAGTAGAGGATAGAGTTAAATCTGAAGGGAATAGATTTTATGTTTACTGACAATAAAAAAAAAAAATCATCTCCTTAGTTTATTGAGGAAATATGGTTACAATAATGTCCTCGAACCTTTTTCTTATAGAATTCGAAGGGATACTGTTACCCCGTTGTTAAAATACTCTCGTCCCTACTGCGACCTTGAACATCTGTTTCGAGCTTGTTAGGCTTTGGTCAGCCAGGACTACCTGTCATAAGAGCAGTTGTGAGTTGAAAGAAAAGAGACCCTTCTTATTAATATCAAAAAAGAAAAATAAGTGTGTAACGGAGATAGAATAGATATCCTCGGATAAGCTATTCCTAAAAATTAACTTATTTTTTTGTATCTACAACAGCTTCTAATGCTTCTTCTGTTCCTTCCTCCCCCTTTTTTTTATTAAACTGTTGATAATGTATAACAGTGGTTCATAACGTAGTGGTGCGGGACTTATCATTTTTTTTTCAAACATCAAACTTAAGGAAAGGACAGTAGTGTAAATGTATCATTACACATTTTATAAACAATTGTATATAATTATATCCTACATAATTCTAAAGAAAAAGGGGTGATTATTAATGTATTCTTATGGTAAAATTAAAATAAATACATAATCCTTCTGTTTATATATTTTAAACTTGAAGAACGTTTCACTTCAGCAATTTTTTAAGTGAAGTAAGAAATGGGAGAACTGAGGGATTATGACCAAAAATGTAGACTAAAAACTACTTATCTTTATGTAAAATTATATTTATATGTTTATCTAATATATTTTATCATGTCTGTCATGTTTTAATTTAGCCTTTTGATGCCATTTTATAATAGGAAATATATACAACCTCATTCTTTCTGTAACCTTAAAAACAAGTTAGTAATAGTAATCTGGTTATTATTTGTTGATATATCGATGAGCAATTAATACACACATTTATGAATTTAATTAATGTAGTTCAGCTTCATTCTGGTATGGGTCACAGAGAAGATCAATTGGTAACTGGCATGACAGGTAACGTAGTTTTTTATGGTGACAAACGCTGAAAATGACCATCACTGCAGGAGATGGAATGAACATTTCAGTGGCACATGAGCTGTCAACTTCTTTTCCTCTCATCATTGTCGATATTTCTTCTCAAAGTTTCTGTTAAAACTCCGTTCAGTTTTAATAGGATTTAGCGTGAATAATGTTCAATTTGAGAAAAATGACGATTTTTTTTTTTATCGGAAATAAAAATGGAAATTGATGAATAAAATAAATCAAAGAGATGAGGAGAAATTATTATAATTTAGCATTATATTTCTCTCATCTTTTATTTACTTATTTTATTATAATAAACTTAATTGTGTAGAAAAGGTCTTGATAGTTGTATTAGAGGTTAAAAAAGCAATGTTTTAAATCAGTTCGTAGCAAGTCAAGAAATTTAATTTAAATGTGTGGGATTTCCTACGTAATTTAGAGTACATTGGAAAATTTGCGAATTGAAAGATTATAAAAAAGAGAGTTAAAACTAGCTTACTATCTTTGATTAGAATATAACGGGATATATATATATATATATGTGTGTGCTACGGTAAATGTGATAATCCGGTGATTTTGTATACTTACCGGTTATTATTATATATAATCACCAGTAACGTTGGTGAATGTGATAAATTTTTCAATATTTATCAAATTCACCGGCGAGTTTATATAATTCCCAAATCGTAATGGCGAATGTGATAAATATCTTCACTGATTGAGGCATTTTCACGTTGCAGGATTCACCCGTAGCAGTTAAGGCTAGGTTAGGTTAGGTGAGGTACCGTCAGTTGCAGGATGTATGTGTTGATAACTTTTGAAAACAATTTTCCCCTTGAAAAAGACATCGTTCATACATCCAAGAAGAACTAAGTGAACACATGTACCATATTCGCCATTACGAGTTGGGAATTATATAAAGTCGCCGGTGAATTTGATGAATATTCAATAATTTATCACATTCACCAAATTTAGTGGTGATTATATATAATAATCGGGAATTATGTAAAATCACCGGATTAATCATATTTACCGTAACATATATAACTCAGGAAATATACGTCATTCTCTTTCTAGATTGTAAATGAAATTGCTGACTGAGCATATAAAGAATATGAAGTCTTACTATTCCACTGAATATTTTTCTCCTTTGTTTGTCTATTTTAGGCGCATCACGCTTAAAAGGCTAGACATATTTCCTTGAAATTTTCTACGATGCTTAAGTAGGATCCAACTTAAAACATAAGCATATTTATTTTGGTTTCTGCCCCTCCCACCACTAAGTTTTGCAGATATTCCGAAACCCACTGGACTTATGGATAAATTTGATGAAAATAATTTACTTGGTTTTAATGGTAGCATTGGGGCTTTGGGAAATAGCTTCTGGTTTCAAAACAACAATACAAATCAGAAAAGACGAGACGAAACTATTCGAAATAAACAGCTAGTTGTAATGGATTAGAATGTGACCACTCAGGATTAATCCATTGTTTCCCAACAACCTGCCGTTACTTTGGCTCTTTGATGAACGATGTACGGCTTCTCACAGCTAGACTTCCGCTAAGACTTTACTACCTCAAGGTTTTATAGGTTTGGTTTAATCCTCGTAAGAAAGAAAAAAATGTATCTGTAAGAAAAAAAAAAGAAGGATTAGAACAAAAAGTTTTAAAACATTTTGTCCGTCCATCTGTAAATCACGTTAACCAAAAACTATTTGTCGTACAAAACTGAAACTAGCAGAAGGCGTAAGCTCCTATGATTTTGGTTGATATTGGAGCAATAGGTAAAGAGTTATGGACGCAACTCCGCCAAAATACATTGGCGTTCTATTCCAGTATCACTAAAATGTACCACTTTAATACTTGAAGGACAGTAGTGGTCTCTTCCCCTGTATTACATTTTTTTTTTATCAGTTGATCTTTCAACTGCTTAGTTTTGTTCCGTCTTAACTTCCGTTAGCGTTCAAATACTGCTTCTTATTTCCTATCTTCTACATTCTTTTTATTTTATCAGTGAGGCATAGATATTTTTTCTAGTCAACTTCTTTTGCCATCTTAACATACTGGTATTCGCAAATTGACTCATTAGTTACATCTTTGATTTTTTTTTTTTTTATTTGGGCGTGGTGGAGGAGAAATCTGCGGGTCTTTGAAACTTTTGGTTTTGTTGAAATTTTGAATAAATGGCTCTACACAGCGAAAGCATTGCCAACTCCTGATCAAGGAGTTTTGTGAGTAATAATGCTAATTGCAACTCCGTAACATTGTTGAGCCGTCCTTAAATATACATACCAAGTTTCAAAAAAATTCATCCAGCGGTTCAAAAGTTATTAGGGGAAACATACAGACTGACTAAGTGATCTGATAATTCTCACTATCCTAGGAAAACTGGCTAAAATTTCGATAAATGAAGTTGGTATCTTACAATTTTTTTGTAAGGAAGATATTTACGAAAACTTCAAACATATAAAATAAGTACAAAGTTAAAAACTTGTACATATGGATTAAGAAAAATTCCTTTGTATCTGGCTTGAGAAACTTGAAGGAAATGGTTGCAGCAGTGTTGTCATCGTCATTATGAGCTTGTCTAATGCATATTAATACCATAATAATGGTACGATTTGAAAAAGATGTTTTAGAATGGTGTGGAGTACAGTAAAATAAGAGGCACGGATGGAGAGAGGAAGTTTTATTTGTTACCTTATAGATGTTCAATATGACCGCCTTTGGTCACTCGCAGGCATCCAACCTATAGTTATTATAGACAGCATTGATGCAGATGGAGTGTAACAGGAACTCAACTGTTGGTTGGACGTTTGCCGAGTGACCAAAGGCGTACATATTGAACATCTGTAAAGTAATAAATAAAACTTAATACTTCCTCTGTCCATCCGTTTCTCTTATTTTACTGTACTCTGCACCATTCTCATACGACATCCTTATTAATTTTTTAATTTATTCAGTTATTATTCAATATATAGAATATAATATATTTTCTACGCATCTAGACTCCTCCAAACTGTGTAGTCGAAGTCGTGCATGAAAGAAAGCCACCCCAAAATACTTTGGCTTTCCGTAGTTATGGAATATCGGATAAGGGATTCTGGAAGTAACGATATTATTACACAACGTTGTGGTAAAGTAATATATGCAGGTAATCTCCGAAAAATTGCTGAAAAATAAGCATTTAGCTGGAAATGCTTGAGAAACGCTGTTCTAAAGGTCGGAGTTAGGGAAAATGAGCTGTTCTCCCACAGGTGATAGTTATATCAAGATATTGCTAGATTAGATGCGTTAGGAATTCATTTTCCCCTTATTGCTTCTGCATAATATCATACATACGTATTTAAGGACTTGGAATTATTTTCTTTGCAGTTATGAAGTTATGAAGTAGAAACATAAAGAGGTCTGCCGTTGCCCGCACTTGCCACAACTATAGTCATCCATTTATTCACCTCAAACCACGTTTTCTATTTGGATGGTAAATCTGGATATTTAACTGTAAAAAATACTGTTCTCTTTGGATTCACAGGACATTTGTTACAGTTCCGAAGTCTAGTGTGATTATCCCTAGAACAAAGGAAGGCTTCAATTATAATTTGGTTTAATCATATGGACAAGGTAGTTAATGTTCCTAATTTAGTCCTATTTACTGACTAACTGTGCCTTTGAAAAAATATTGAAGACTCTTTATAATTTATAGCCTACGTCTTCCTGCAATGAATGTTCTAGATGCTCTTTTTCGCCGTACATTTGACATAAGTTTTCCCTTGGCTCGCCTAATCAAATCTGAAATATAATAATGCTTTAAAGTAGCATAAAAACACCAATGAGAAATCTTCCTAAAATGCCTTTATACAAAGAGAAAAGAAAAAGAAAAGCAAATCGCAGCTACCCAAGCTAAATTAAATTTAATTTTCTCTTGAGTCATTTTTTTTTTTTTGTAAGCAAGATGCATGAAAATCAATTCCTTTTAAACATGAGGAATATAGAATGCTACAAGTTTTTTTTTTCTTAATTTATAGGAACTAAAGCATTTTGTGAAGTAATTTGGTTGATTTTTTTTTCAGTATTAGAAGGAAAGTTCTTAAGAAAAAGAGTTCGCTATTTCTGTTATATCTTTTTTTTTTTCTTTTTTTTTAAATAATTTTTTTTTATGGTTTCATGAAATATTAATCTTGGATGCCTAATAATAGTAATAATCATTAAGAATGGTGAATCCAGAACTAATTCTGAAATATATCTGTATTCCCAAATGTAGATATTTCTTAAAGGAAAAAAGAAAACCATCTTCTCATAATGCGAAATATCGATGTTTCTTAAGAATCTTTTTAATCTTGGCTTAATGCGCTTTAGATTGCAGCAGGGATGGGTGAGTGGGAGGTTTTGAAAGGACAAGTTTTTCCACGAAATCTGAAACAAGAAAGTGAACAGGCCATGAAAGATATCTCAGAAGTAGGGGACCTACTTCTCTTGCGTCGCTGGCGGCATCTTGACCAAGGAGTTCGTATGCAAACGACATTTATCAAGCGAGCGTCGGACACGCACCAGCAGTGTCGTCATGAGCATAATGTTGGGAAATGTCACGTTTCATTATCACTTAGAACGTGGCGCTCGTGAGAGTCTCAGCAGAACCTTGGTGGCGCCGGTCCCATCATGGATTTATCTTTTAAACATCCGTCACTTTCTGCTTTTAGAAACACGTTACACTGACGTAAGAATCCGAAAGAAAAAGAAAAATAGGTGGCAGGTTCTTGATGAAGAATTGGAAATTGGCTTTCATTCATGTTCTTCGAATTATTGAAGATTTTCTTTAATTTGTCAATTACTATCGTGGACTTTTCCGGGAAATTAATTAGTTTGTTCCAACTGAGGTTTATTTAAAATGATTCCATATGGAGCGAATGGAATAGGAACATCGTATAACAATTAAAATATCTGGAATGTTAATTAGTTATAGACTCACAAATCGACAGTAAAGCAGAAGTGGCATTTTTGTGGTGCTTGGAATAGATTTAAATCTATGGATTTTGTGGTATGCCTAAAATTTTGTTGTTATTATTAGTTAAAATTCTGTAAATTCAGAAAAAATTTAATAGAAAGCAGATAAATCAGAAATCTCATATTTTTGTCTTTTGGAAGATGAGAAAACAACAATTTAGAGATCAATTTATTTCTTCATTTTGATAATCGGTTCTGAGTAGGTCTTTTCCTTCAAAGGATAAAAAAACCAATATTAATGATAACAATGCTTTTGTTGCACTAATGAAAGAGGAAATAAGTATTAATTTATTGACTTTCTCTGCTCTTTTGGGGAATTAATCCCAGAATTGTGTAATTTCATAAACTATTGTCAGCAAGCAGTTGGCATTCCAGAGTTGAGAATACAGCTAAGTGATTCAGTAGGACAGATTGATTCGGTTGGCTTAGGGACGGGTTCAATCCCCGGTTAGGACTTCCTCTTTTCGAGCTGAGGTTACACAATGAAATTCATCTCGTTACTCTTTTCATAGTTACGAGAACATTCTTACGTGTCATTCATTAACAAATCCGTACTGAAAACTTTTGAAATTGATAAAATTGCACATTAATAAGGAATAAAGGAATTTTTTAAAAATAAAAATCAGCTAATCCTACTTATTGAAAACATCAATCTCAGTTGTATTTTTAAACTAAGATACGTACTATATGTTTTCCCGTGATAATATTAATTATCAACTTACTTTTGTTATGATTTTATAATCAAACTTTCCTTAGTTAATAGGAAATGGTATGAGAAGAAGCGATTATAGTAATAGCACATGTCTACAGATAAGACCATCGAACCATCCCTCTAATAACAAAGCAGCCTGCTTAGACTATCTTGATAAATTGTTGGTTCTTGAGCAGTGCAACATTGCTAGTCATGCCGCGCCTCAAAAAACCAGACCTGTATTTTCGAGTTTGTCTGAGGCCAAATACTGGCTCTGCTAGGAAATGGTGGGTCACTACAAGATATTGCTGCTCGAGCATGCCACAGTGCGAGCATGATTATACCTACGAGTATATGGCATCGGTGGAAGAAAAGGGAATGACGACCTGATCTACGCATGGCGTTATAACGACCTCAGAAGGACATCGAACGTGTTAGCGCAACAGTTAATATTAACATGTCAATCGCTGTCTGCAGTTTCTGTAAAACGTCGTTTTTTGAAGAATGGAATGATAGCACGCTGTCCAGCGCAGTACTGATGTCATGAATTACGAGGATGCGACGAAAGCCGACATGGCTCAACGATCGATGTTGTGTTGTTTTTTCCAAGAAATAGATAGATTCAACCTGATGTATCTTATTACGGGTGGAATCGTAGCACTTTGCATTTTGGACGTCATACAGCTCATACACGGATCGTTAGTGATGGTGTGGTTAGAATGAATTCATGCTACAATAATTAATAAAGACTCAAGAAATAAGGTCAAATATATCCTGCCATTCTAAGTTTGCAATGGATGGTTTGTGTAGGCAGGCTACTCAAAGATCACGTTAGAATTACAACCTCTCCATGCTAATTAGGAAGAAATATCGTAAGAAGCATTGTGGTTTAATTTTACAAAATGTTGTTGTCATCTTTCTGAAATAAATGAATAAGAAATGATAATTAAACTCGATTGCCTACTCAATTTGCCGTAGACACTGGAAGAAAAAAAAAAATAAAGATGAAAAAAGGTCGAAAGGATAAGTTGAATCTCAACATCTGCAGTGGGGGATGTGATTCTTGATTGCCATTAAATTGGCATTTGATCAGTTTTTCTGAGTGGCAGCAAGGTAGCAAATCCAACCTTAATTTTCGATCGAATTGGGAGAAACGATTTCCTAAAGAAGATACTACTGTAGTTCTAATGCATGATTTTAGGCAGAACACCAATTCAGGCATTATCATGTTAAAACTTTTTTTTTTTTAATTGAAATAAAACACTATTACTTTCAACGTACTTTCCTGGAAATGTTGCTCCGTTTTTTCTTTCTTTTTTAAAGCCTTTAAACTAATACTAAAGGATAGCCTATCTTTAAGTTGATTAATAAACAGATTAATAAGTAAAGTTAGACATTCGCTTCCAGTTTTTCTCAATGGGGATTTTTGTTTCTTTCACGCGCAAATTTCTTGATAGGAACTGATATGAAAATATTTTTAAATATAAAGTTAAATTGTCTGTAATCGATAAATATGGATCTCAAGTTTCAAGAAGATTCGTTTAAGTTTCAAATGATATTAGGGAGGAATTACACATACACGTATTGATTGTATTAGTCTTACTTAGGAAATATTTTTGAATGTATCACTATGCTATATACAATATTATACGTTACTTCATTATTATTCTGAATATGGTAATATACTTTGGTGATGAATGATTGTTGAAAAATGGATTAGTAACACACTTTCCGCTATCTCATATTTGTATTTGAAGATATATACTTATAAACACATACTAAACATTTCTGATTATAATAATTCTCGAAGGTTTTATTTCATTTTTATGAACATTGGAAATAAAATTGAAAGAAGAGAAAATAATTTTAACATGAAAATTGCTTTTGAAAAGTTGCTCAATCTTGTTTTTAACTGATAGCAACGTTAATTAAAAATTTAATGTCAACGGAAATACAGTATTTCTTAATTCCAATTTTTCATCTGTCACTAAAGTTTTCAAATTCATCTTTTAAAGCAGTACGGTGTACCCTGTTCCCTTTTCCATTGATATTCCCTTCCTTCTTCGCCATCTCTCCCACGTAAATTTGCGTCAGGAGCTGAATCTAATGCGAAACCCGCTGTTCAATTTATCAGCAGAAGGGAAGAAGAATGGAGATTCAGATTGCCTTAATGGGAGGCACAAGACGACACTGGTTGTTATGAAGCATAATTGCAAAATTTATTGTCTGTGAAGAACGGATTCTTTCACCCACGCAAGACACTTGTCGCCATCATAAGGGAAGCGGACGTTGTTTTCTTGACGGTTGACTATACGATGACTATCTTCAGCCCCTCCGCGTCTCTCAAAAATTTCCAATTATGGAATAGTATTTTTTTTTTTATTTCCTAACATCAAATATGAAATTCTAGAAAGAATTTTTTCCCATTTACGTGTTATTTTGTGTTTTTACTTTACAACGGAGAAAATAAATGTTGTTGCAGAGTTGTCTTTTTGACAAATTTGCAGCAGTAACAATCCAAAATTAAATGTAATAATATTTGAACACGTTATTCGTCGCAACAATCATTGAGAATAGTAAAAGACCTCTCTTATTCAGAGGCCATCTCTCTTTACGATCATGGCTCTTTTTTTCCTCGGAATAGAATTTATTGCCCATAAATCCAACTTATTTTGAGCCATTTTTCAGCGGCCATTCCTCACGCGACCAGCGGACGGGGGGACTTCTCTGAAATTAACATAAAAAGAATTTTTACAACAATTCTGATAATGGTTATTATGCCTGAAATTTATTATCTCTCATCGTTAATTTCGAGAAAATTTCCTACAGTTTTTCTTTGATCTACGTATTTAAAAACTATCAGGACTTAATAAGGATCCATCCGTCTGTCATCATAACACAAATACAACTTATTCTAGGGAGCTGAAACTTTGGTAGTAGATTATTTAAAGGAAGATTCGCATTCACTTTGATACCAAAATCCGGCCATAAAAACCTCAATCCATACTATAATTCAAAAACATTTTTCTTCGAAATTTTTTTAAATGTACGCTGTTAATGACTCTTAGGTGACGATATTCGTACCAAATCTTTCAATACACACTGTTCTTCTGAAAGCGCTTCGTCATTATACATAAACACAAAACAGTACAAAAGGTTACAGTTTACTGATAAGTTTCCACCATCCACTGTCTTTTTGAAATATTTTTGGATCTTACCTGCTGATTTTGAAAATTTAGTAGGGCTGCAATGACATTGATTTATTTAGTAGACTGATTTATTTATTTTCAGATCAATGTTTATTCTTTGTTTCTTAATTTGCATCTTTTACAACAGAAAACTTAAAAATTCTGAATCAGTAATGACTTGTTGAAATTATTTTGTGAAGTATTAAATTTATTTGATTTAAATTATAATGAAGAATTTCATTCTGTGTCGTTTCTTTTGTAGTTTGACGAGCAGCTAAAATTCATGATGTTTTGATTTATATATCTTGTTGATGTAGCGTTAACTTTAAATATATATTTTACGATATGTTATCGTTCTTCTTTTTAGCCAAAAATCTTCACAAATTGCATAAAGTACAAGAGAGAGAGGGAAACAGCAATTTACTTCGGAATGGTTACTCCTCTTTCTTTATATTTAAGATGCTATCTAATTTAGCTACTCAAATAAAATAGAAGCATTTTTTTTGTGTGTCCGAATTTTATATTGCACAACTGTGCAAAGTTCAGAGATGTAATCAAGTGCTCAGGATTTAATAAATTGACTTTCAGCTTATATAAATCTTCTCCGACAGTAACTGATTGTAACTGTTCTCTTCGCTGAACAACTCCGTTGTTGTTCTGGGAAGTTTCAATCGTTTTTCGGGGGCAGCTCACGGCTTTGATAAAATATAATTCCATCACTAGTAAATAAACTGGTGTCCCCTTGTTAGCCTAGTTTCTTAAATAAATATTTATGAAATCAATGTGTGTGTGTTTGTTCCTCCCCTCCCATTTAATAACTTAAGATCTTCTTTGAAATTTACGATCAAGAAAAACTTATCTATTGAAGGGTTTTCTGTGGGAGTCCTTGTTGAGAAATTTGCGCCTGCAGGTGATTTCTGCAGTGAATTGGAAGTGAAACAATTGGATTTTTATTCATATCAAACAGTGCATATTAATATATTTAGTAATGCACTTTCCTTTTTTAATATGATTAAAATTCAGTTGATTTTTTTGGCGAGTTAAGTATTTGCAGATTGAATTGATTTTTGGCAATTGAGAAATTTAAAGATACTGTCTGTATTCGGTTGATGTTACAAGTTACTAATAAACGGTAATTTTATCGTTGTATTGTTATGGCTTGAAAAAAAAGAAAAAAACACTCTTCATTTAATTCTTTAAGGTCTTTCAGAAACTTGTTTTTCATTTTGTTTGTTGTATGTGTATACAATCTTTTCCATACAGAGTTGAGCTAGTCTTTCAGTTGTGGGAGTAACCAAAGATATCTATTCGGACCTTTCCTGTGGATCGATAATGGATCTAGGAAGCTCCTCTGCTCACGTGATTTACGTTTTCTCATTATAAACATTAAAATTATTTCCAATAGCAATAGAAAACTTACTCTGCTAATTTAGTGATGTTAATATTGCTTATTTTTCCTCCCTCTGTTAAAGAAGAAAACCTTTTGTTTTTCATGGAAACTATTGAGAATGTAAAGAGTGGAGTCCAAAACTTCGTAAGATAGAAACATTAAAGTATTCCAAATAGCTTTTCACTGCGAAAACATTTGTCCAAAAATTAAACTATATAAAGTTAAACGTTTGAAATAATATTAATTATCGGTAATTAATTGAGAAAAGATATGAAGAGATTGCTACTGAGGTGAAAATGCATTTTAAAATGGGATACTTCGAACAATTTAAAAATTAAATTCTTAACATTTCTGTTAAATATATGCTGTATTTTAATTCTGTGCAGTAATTGTTGATGTTGCTTTTGTTTTTTATCTTTTTCCTTATTATTTCCTGTAACTGCTGTTATAAAAGTTTTAAAAGCTACGACAAATCGTAACGAAAATTTGCGTTGTATAATTTTTTGTGTGATTTATTGAAGCATAATTTAAAAGAAAAAAAAATACGCAGATTTCTGGGCTAGTAAATAAAAAATCATCACGATGACTAGTATAAAGTGCATTACTGTATATATTTTCGATGTTATTTAACGGAAGCAGCTATGCCAAACACCATTAAATTGCAGAAGAAAAATTTTTATATTAAAAGCAGCATAACCATTGTTATGGTTCTATCAATCGCTAGATTGAACTTTATATTGATTAAGGATGTATCATTATTGATGGATGGGTTATTTTCTTGTATGGGATCGTCCATTAATTATGTGAGGTCAAAAGGGGGAGGAGGGGGGTCCGGCAAAATCTCACCAAAATCTCACCAACGAAAATCTCACTTCAACTTTTTCATTCAGAGAATATACGTATTATAATAGATTACAACATTTTGTAATATTGACTTTTTGAACTTTTTTGATTTTTTGACTTTTTGAACTTTTTTGATTTTTTGACTTTTTGAAATCTCACGTGAGGGGGGGGGAGTCCCACCACATCTCACCAAATCTCATCAAGGGGGGGGGGGGTCCAAATTTTTGAAAAACACCTCACGTAATTAATGGACGGCCCCTATGGCACCGTGTAGAAACAAAATAGCGTTGACCGCTTTCTCTGTGTCTACATTATAGCAGTCGAATATAATTGATAGTTAAGAAATTTTATATTTCATGGAAATTATAGGAGAATTTTACTAGAATCTGAATTCTTAAGGAATTGATGAAATTCACAGAAATCAAATGTATTAAAAGGCTTTCACGTATTTTAATGGTATATTTTGTAGGGAAAAATACAGTTTTCTTCATTTATATCGAAACTTATTGAATAATTTAGTGCGACTAAATTTAAAGCGATAAATTCAAAGGTGATATTCTTAAATTACATATATATATATTTCTCGTTTCACGACGGAAAGAGGATCACCTTACGACGATAGTAAGGTGAAAGATCGTAATGTTAACAACATTTC
Organism: Thereuonema tuberculata; assembly: GCA_023159025.1. Classification (NCBI taxonomy): domain Eukaryota; kingdom Metazoa; phylum Arthropoda; class Chilopoda; order Scutigeromorpha; family Scutigeridae; genus Thereuonema; species Thereuonema tuberculata. The sequence continues at coordinate 75,241,174 of JAFIDM010009631.1, read as the reverse complement.
AATAGGGTGTGTTCGAAGGTGACATTTATCAATCCTGTATCGATCAGATATTTACTAATTGAATGGTTTTATTAAACCAATTTATTAAACCAACTTTATTAAAATAATTGAGTTTAAAAGTACTATTTGTTATTGTATTATGATAATATAAAGCGAAAACCTTTTTATAAAAGAAGTAATAAAGATGAACAGAAAAGAAATAAAGACCAGAGGATATAGCACTTCTCTTTGAAATAGACGTAGTTTGCAAATAAAGTCACAGTTTAGATATTTCCGCATTTTTTTTTAGAAATATTACATTTTATAATCCCAGAATCCTTTTTGCAAGGATCAGTGAAAATTTCATAAAGAAAAAAAAAAGTTTTAGCTTTCAGTTTTAAATTAGAGAAATCATTAATAAACATTAGCTTTAGATGAATTAAATTTCATCATCGATTAACATTAAGGTAGCTTAAATACTCATTAACAATTAGCATTAGGTAGCTTTTCGTTATTAATTAGCATTAATAATTTCGGTATCATTGATAATTAGTATTAAACAGCTTAAACATTTTTTAATATTTAATTCTTCTCTGCTTTTATGTGGACCGAAGTAGAATTTGAGCAATTTCGATTAAGCATTGGGGTTTATTGCATAGCATCAATGACAGAGATCATAATTTACTGACTTTTGAGTTATGTATAGGATCAATTTCAAAAAGATAGCATCGTTAAGCAGTAATGGAAGTAAAAATTTTATAGCTCTTTAACAGTTGAATTATTATTATTATTTTTTTATCCTGTAATATGTATAATTATTTATGTATAATTTTCGCTTTAATTTCGTAAGCTCGCTTGAAAAAAAATCTATTGCGTTTGTAACAGTTTTGAAGCAGAGTTACAATAAAAAAAATATTCAGAACCAAATAAAAAAGCAAAGGTACATTTTTATTTATAATTCGCTAAAATGAATTTTAATTTCTCTTCAGATTATCCTTCTATACACTAGATTGTACTCTTGATGTGTACTGGAGGACTGATAAAAAATAATTCTCTGATATTCGAAGCAATGGTTAATTAGGAATTTAGCGAATTATCCTATATAACATGTTTTTTTTTGTTTTTTTTTACTTAATTGTTTAATATGTTTACTCCTTTATTGGCTACTTATTTCCAGTCTGTGGATACAAAAAGAAAAAGGCTGTAGCTTTTCATGCTGTAGCTATTTACTAGTTTTTAATTAAAATGAAATGACATGTATATCATTATGTTTTAAAGAATTATTTCTATCTTGGAAAATAGATTTCATGGCGAATACATTTTGTTTTGGGATTGGGGTGGGAGGAAGGCGATATCCTTCATTCCTATATCAAAAGTCTATTATGTAGAGCAGGGGTGGCCAAACCGCGGCTCGCGAGCTACATGAGACTGATATACCGGGTGATTCATAAAGTACTGGAAAGGACTAGTGGTTTTAACCGCCCCATATCTTTTAAACTACTGCTCATAAAAATCTGAAACTTTTTATATAAAATCGTCAAACATATAAGAGTAATATTTTAATGTTATTATTTATTCATTATTATTGAAATTCACTTTATTTGCGTTCAAACACCCCCAATATATCGTATATTTAAATAGCTGTTGTGATATTGTTTAAACTCTAAAGTATGGATCCAATATTCAAATTATACAGAAACCCAATTAGGAAAATTTAATCTAACACTTTTGTCATTAATTCCTTTGTTAATTTAAAAAGAAAAAAAAAAACTGTATTTTTTTGAAAATGCCTTCTGACAAATGACTTTTTTGGGAGATAGTCGAATATTTTTTTTTGGATAATAATTTTGATATATTGGGGATGTTTGAATGCAAATAAAATGAATTTTAATAATAATGAATAAATAATAATATGAAAATATAACTCTTATATGTTTGACGATTTTATATAAAAAGTTTCAGATTTTTATGAGCAGTAGTTTAAAAGATATGGGGCGGTGAAAACCACCAGTATTTTCCAGTACTTTATGAATCACCCGGTGTAATGTGCTGCTCACGGGAATATGTTAACTGAGCTTCTTTTTGCATCACAATTAATATAAAAGGTAAATAAAAAAAAAAATCAAGGAATATAATTATTTATTGGGTATCAACTGAGATGCCACTCGATTAAAACGCAAGTGGAATGTTCCATTATATGCAGTCATGTTTTGCATATTTTTCTTAGATATTTCAGTAGTTTATTACCTTATTAAATACGCTCAGTATAGATAAAACAATAATCAGTCAGGATTTTAAAAACATTTGATATATACAGGGTGTTGCAAAATGCATGTGTAATATTCAAACCACGTGAAGAGGCATGGCTAAGGATCAATATATTCCTATTAAACTCATGTCCGGAAACTCCCCATTAAGGCGCTAGGTGGTCCTAAAGTGAGCCTTGCAAAACATTTCTTATGGTGTAGCAAAGAATATGATCTCTGGGAAAGGCTCACTTTAGGACCACCGAGCGCCATAATGGGGTGTTTCCGGTCATGGGTCATTGGGAACATATTGATCCTTAGCCATGCCCCTACACGTGGTTTGAATATTACACACGAATTTTGCAACATCCTGTATATATTAAATGTAATACATACATACTTTGTTATTATTGAAACTAATATAAATTAACAGTTTAAAAACTATTTACATGAATATTATTATTACCCTTGTAATGTATTTCTTATTATTTATACAAAGCTTTTGTAACAGAATGTGCATGTAACAATAAAAATGTATGTGTAATATTTACTCATGTCTTGCGGCTCGCAAACATCTGAAGTTTCTCATAAGTGGCTCTTACATTAAGCAAGTTTGGGCACCTCTGGTATAAAGGAAAAATTTTAAGAGGGCACCTTCTAAAAAATGAATATTCAAAGACAGCTGTGTTCTCATCGCTTGTTCGTATCGAAAGTAACTAAGCAAAATTGTCGGTGATAGCAATGAAAAATTAATGTTTTGCTTCTGATGAAGCAGTCTTTAAACTCTTGACAACACCTATTGATGTGGACGAATTCCGTTGATGCGCAGGTCAGTTATAATGTGCTAATCGGAATTTTTATCAGTGAATGGCAATATCTGTTTCATCAGTAATAATATAATTCTAGTGGCAATGTGTCATTACGTTCCAAAAGTATCTGAAGCGTTGTAGTTTGTGAGTTTCAATCGAACAGATAATGCATAACATTACTTTAAATGGACGATTTAGAATGGAATGGTTCATTTTTGTAATATGTTAGCTTTAAGTAAAAAATATCACTTACGAAAATTTTGTTTTCTCATTGTTTATATAATATTTCCTGGTTGAATGTTAATGATATTTCGAAAAGTTTTCCTTGCTCTTTAGTTTTCTGTGTAACTATCTAATAGGTTCGCCTTTATCCGATTCTTTCACGATCAAATTCTGAAAAAAAGGTTTATTTAATTTTGATGTTTTAATTCTGTTTTAGCTTTATTTAGTTTCAGTGTTCGTTGCAGTTAAATTTAAATTATCATAGAATAAAGACTATTATAAATATTGCTTACAAATTGCTCAGTCTTCAGTATGAAATATTTCTAAGATATTTTTATTTTGAACTGGTAAGGTTTGGCCAGTTACTTAAAATATAGATGTCTCTCAATGTATTTTTCCCTAAAACCTTTGAGGCCATCCTCAATTCCAGAGAGGCAGCATTGCTTTACCTATTCATTCATCGAGAAAATTGTAGTAAAATTAGAACCCCTCGATGAACCAGTCTAATTTGAGGACTAAGTGGAATACTGGGAAACTCTGATGTTAAACTTTCCCTTTAACCGTGCTTTATTGTGGATTAGACGTTCAGTATCAAAAATTGTTTTGGATGTTTTGTAGAGGTTTCCTATATCGAGAAAAAGGTTTGGAAAATAAGGCATATGATTAAAAATCAGGCTTCATTCTAGCAAGAGCGAATATGAAATTAGAGAAAAATACTCAAATAGTTTATAGTTGCTTTTTCCGTCTCTTAACCAATGTTAAATTCAATTTTCTTTAGAAGTTCATTCTTATCCTTTCTGTTGATTGCTGTTATCTTCTTCTCCTATGATACAGCCACTATCTTATATTTCTTACAGATCTTATTTAACTTAAATTCGTGGAAAACGGTAAGCTTTAAAACACGACAATCCTAGCGAAGTGAGTGAATACGGGAATGCCAAATGCGTACATCAGCGGAAATCACCAACAGGAAATGACAAATCTTTCACTGATTAATTATCATGCGCAGCATTTCAAGTTGGCTACAATATCCTACAGAGTAACGATATCTGAGCGGTGGCATAGAATACGTTTCCCTCCATTTTAGCTCATTTTAAACGTAAAAAGGTAAATAAATAACAATGGAAGCATTGCAATACTCTTACCATACCGAGGAATTGTAAATAGTGTCAGAAAATAAAAGTGTGTTATTCAGTCAGAAAGTTTTAGCTCTAAACAAAGTAGCTCTTAACATTAACGTGAATTTAATATTAACGTAGATAAATCAAAATTTAAGTAATTCATTCCCCTACTCTAAAAGTGCTCTTAAATAAAAAGAAACAATGTACTACACTGAATTATCTCTTGATCTATAAAGGGCATAGCTTTGGTCCTAAAGAAAAGCAGATCTCAAAATAAGTCTGCCAGTATGATTAACAAAATTTGGGAGATCTGGGCAATAAGATTAAACTCATGAATATAAAATTCAATGCAAATCAATGCATTATTCTTTAAATTACTTATGGGTATAATATTTTAGCCGGTAAGATGGTTTCTATACACCCAAATCTAATAGTAATTGTAAACTTTCAAATGTGAAATTTCCTATAAATTAGTTTTTAATTCTCTGAGTTAAAGGCTTTATGTTTTGGCCCATATTGGAAAGTACCTTATAAAATGGCACTACCAAATCTAAACAGTACTGATGCAATAAGACTAATATCCTAAATATCAAGTACGAATATAATCAGTGAATTACTTATTTAGCTTTGAGGATATAGTATTTTTGACCAATATTCTACACTGGCCCTTAACATGAATTTGCAAACTTCAAAATGGTAAGAGTATTAGATAATGAAAGTAAACTCTTAAATATGAAGTTTGATATAGATCACTGCTTTTATTCTCTGAATGTTTTAAGGGCGTAGAAGTTTGGCCCATTTTTGATAGTGGTCCAAAGTTAGGTATCTAATCACATGTTTATGAATATGGTAAAGCCTGAAATTTGAAATTTGATGTAAAGTATTATTTTAGTTATTTAAGACCACACTATTTGACACACATTCTGAAGTGGCCCATAAAGCGGAGCTAGAAACATCAAAATCTAATCAGGACTGGACAGTAACATTTACTTCAATACAAAGTTTGATATTGATGAGGTCATTTTTTTATTTTTTATTTATTCATGTTTCACAGTGTTGGCCCTTATATAAAAATTAAATTGGGTCTCCAAATACCAAATCTAATCAGATCTGGATAATATCACTAAACTCTTCAATATGAAGTTTGGTGTGGATCAGTTAATTGCATTTTGAACAATATATAAGATTTTGAACAATGCAAACATCATTCAGAATATTCTAAATTTATGAATTTTTATGGAGCGAACAATGCTAATTTGCGTAGTTGTGATATTGATATTTACTATGTTAATGTCCTATTTTATATAGCAGAGTTAAGAAATTGAGATTAGAACTTTTAGAAAAAAAATATTTTGTATTTGTATTATACATGAGTGCGACGACTTACGATCGACTTATGTTCCGACTAGGCGATCACAAGTCGATTTGATTATAAGTCGACCATTATACATCAAATATACAGCATATAATACAATACTGCAAACATATGCAGTTAAACCTTTATATGTATATAACATGCAAAAGTAATTCAAATAACTAATAATAGTAATAAGAGAGAGAGGGAGCATATACTGCATAATGCAATACAATGCTTGTACTTATCGTGAATGGTGCTGTAGTTTCCTTTGTGATGAAGACATCCGTTGTTTCTGTAAGTACAGCGATTGTACAGTACTGTAGTGTACATTACAGTCAAAGTTCATAGAATTAATTGTTTTACTGTCTTAGCTACTGATTTTACACTTTTTTCAAGTTCATTATGCAAAATTCAATTTAATTACTTTTTTTATAATTTTTAAATATTTTTATTTATGGGACCTCGGTCGCAAGTACGTTCGGTCGTAGTCGACGTACACCTGTACTTACCCATTGCCTATCGTATAGAGAGAATAAAAAAAAAAAAGCAACGGACCGTCTCAGTCCTTTCGCCAGAAATCTCGATTAATAGAGACGCTGATAATCGAGGTTCTGTAATATTAAAATATGTTAACTTCAGTAGTAACAGCATTTTAAGTTTATAAATACACAAAAAATGAGGATATAAAAATAAAAGCACATTATAGACTAACTTTGTCCTTTCATCGATTTCATCCTCAGTTACAGACGAAGGGATGTAATTAATGAAGAAAAGTCTTTTTTCTTTTATGAAGATCTTAGTTTTTGTGAACTAAGTTAAACTAAGTTTTAACTTAGTTTTTGTGACTAATATGAATTTTAGAGAGATAGTACAACAAAGAGAAGAGAAATATTAGATCTTGTCAATATAAATACACATAAACGTTCATGAAACAATTTCATTCATATGAACAATTTAGACAGATCAATGTCGAATTTTCGATTAGGTTATTACGCGTAAAAGTTTAAAACCTTCATAGTTTTTTTTTTTTTAATTCGAGTAATTATTACTTCATGCACGCCTTAAATGCTTGAGATATGTGGCAAAATAATTTATTACTTTACATAATTACTTTTTTTTTTTTAGATATTTAATTAAACCTTTTTTTTAAGTATTATTAGTTTGAATGCTAAAAGTAATCATTTCTCCTCCCTCCCCCTTCATTTTTTTTTGTCTGCAGATAAAGCTTTATTCATTAGATAGATGAGTTGGTGGATTCGCAGTTCTTAGTCTTGCAAATTAGCTGCCGCAGTGCAAACGAATGAAAGATGTGGGTGTATACGTTCTTTTCTTGCGAACCACCTCCCCCTCCCGTCGCCCCAAAGCTGCCTTTCAAAAATCGTGTTGGTTGATCAACAGCTCCTTTGTTTTGCGGGATGATGTGGGAATGCAGCCTAGGACTCCACCCTATCTCTGACGCACGTGCTTCTTGATTAATTACTGCAGGCTAATAAAGATGAAGATTTTTGCCGTCCCTCACCTCCCTCCAATTTCTGTTTATTTTTAACTCGATATGAAAAATGCTGTAGAACTATTTTAATAGTTGTAGTCATTGGGATCCTTTTTTTTTTTATACTGTACTAGATGAGTCTGGGTCTTGCTTCTTTCGAAATCGAAAAGTTTGGCATTGGGAGAAAGTAAAGTTGCGTGCTTATGAAATATGAATAGGGTTATTCACTTTCATTGCAAATGGTATTGATTGTCTCTCACGTACACTTCATACATAGGAAGAACTTTTTTTTTTTCGTATATTCAAATCTTGATCAAATGTCTTCCAATAAATAAATTTGTTTTGGACGTTTTTTGCGGAACTTCTGTGGGAATTGAAAAAAAAAATATGAAATTTTAATTATGGACAATTTTCTAAGGATTATTTTTTTAAGCAGCAGTGATATCTCACTCTTATTTTTTCCCATTATTTGATCTCAGTAAGGCGATATATATAAATATAGTTAAACCTTGAAATTCTTTATTAAAAACTCACCATTTCTATAAGAAATCAACATTTCTTCTCATCCGTCAATGCTTATTTCTGTACTTTCGCTAAGCAACTTCAGATAATACTAAACTATCAAGCAACGGAAGTATTTTGAATTTTAGCCTCATTGTTCCATTCAATTTCCTGGCAAAATTTTCTACTGATACGAAGACATTTTTCGTTTAACACATTCATCCCTTTTTCTTATAATTTTATGCTGCTCGTTTACCAGTATCATCAGAACAAACCTGTTTCATCATTTATAGTCAACCAAGCTTTAATATATTTAGTAATCTCAAAAGATTTACTGTTTATCTGTCGAAATATTATTTAGAAACTAATCTAGAACATTTCAAATTAAAATAGGAAGAAAATAAGTTCATGTAATGTTTCGTGTTTATTTCCAATTCATTTTCGGTTGTTTTGCATGTGTCCATGGTTTTTTTCTTTTCTTCTTCTTTTTTTTTTTCTTGTATTGAATAGCTTGTTAGACTTGCTTCAGCTCTGTGTTTGTTTGATTTATTATGTACTAAGAGATTGCGTGCAACAAAATTGTGCGTCATCGGGTCATGAAATTAAGATTTTCTAAGACCTCAGGATCGTGTGTGTGGGGGTATTGCGCTTGAGGTATCAAGGGAGGGTTCATCGCAATACCTTCTAGACCTCCCTTTATCATGTCACCTGTCTTCGAGGTAATACAGTGGCTTTGACGGGCCGCATTAGTGCCTGTCGTCAGTGATTCCAGGGCTTTCTCTAAGATGTGCCACCCTTGGAGCGGTTGACCGCCCTCATCTCAGGAAGGCGAACTGATCGTTCACGGAAAGGGTTAGCGGGAATGAAAGAGGAGGAGAGAAATGAATGATTTTCACCCGCCATTCCTGATCGCGGTGGGGATTATCTCAGAGTGGCCGCCTCCAATTTCGCCCGCGTTCCCGACACACATCGACTGCGGACAATTTGTCACCGACTCTTCAGTCTGGTGGCCTCCCAACAGGCTGCTCACACCCCACTGTCACGGCGAAGACCACATCGCCGTTCCTCATCATCGCAGTCCGACGGAACTCCTATTAATCGTCCTGAGCCTCTATGTTTCTGTCAGGATGGCATTACCATGTCAGTCGGTGTCTTCAGACCGAGATGTCGACCGCTATTTCTCATTCTACACACATTTTTCTTTCTCTAAGATATTATACGTAACTGAAAGCACTGGCTTTGTAATAATTTTTACAAGACTTGATCAACTGCAGTTGTTAGACATTATGTATGATTTATAGAGATTTTTCTTACAACATTATACATTCGTTCTCTTATTTGCTTTAAAAGGAAAGTGAGCAGTTCGTACACAAGAGTTGGTCGAAAGCACTTCTTACTTTAAGATAGATATTCGAATTTATGTAACATTTATCTTTTCTGTTTAGTAAAAAGTATAATTTTGGACTAAGAATTTTTTTTTTCTTACCCTTTAATTATAATTAGTTTTTGTCAGTCAAGTTTCCTCTCCTTTGCATAGTTTGATGTTAAACATAAACAGTTTTGAACTGATGAAACGGAATATAGGTAAAGAATGAAATTTAAATTTTATGTCTACCCTTTATATTTTTTATCTATTCATTGCTGAACAGTTTTCTTAGTTCTGATTCAAAAGTTTCAATTGCCTTCTGTTTGGCTTCGGTAGTGCTGCTTCAGTCTGTAGGCAGCTGTTGGAAATCTTCAGCTTCAGAGTTCCAAATTACCGCACGCTTCATTTTCAGTATCTCAACGTATGGTTGCTAAAGGTGAGCATGTAATAAATCTAGCTGATCCTATAAAGCCTACAATACAAGTCGAAGTGTTGTAAGATGAATCGGTTTAAGATTGTTGAGGATACAGGTTCAACTACTTGGTCTTTTCATAAAATTAAATTTACTGATTAGCCTTGAGTTTGCCGTTGTCAGCACTTCAGATAAGTCAACAAATTTTCTTAAGTTTCGGAGATTAAAGGAGATTTGGTGGTTTTTGGGAAAAAAGTCGATTAAAGGATTCTTTTATTTTTATTTATGAAATTTACTATCTATATTCGGCAACCATTACAACATCTTGCATCCTTTCTTAATAAAATCATCATGGAAATTAAAAAAATAGTTGATCAATAAAAATCATTTATTTTAAATTAAAGGGTTTATTTAAAAAATAAACTGAATGATATAGAATATCACAGAGATTAACTTTATTAAACAAAAAAAGTTTGCGATTATTTACTTCATTTCTGATTATAAAGCTTATAATATTCATAGCTGCAACCTGATTTTGGAATTTTAAACAGAAAAGATAAGCCAGAGCAATTTCCAAAACGATAGGCCTTATTTGCGAACGGTGGCTGTGCTTAGAGTGTTTGTGTTTATTAAAATAATTTTAATAAATAATAACACATTACTGAAATAGTTACAGTTGTTGTTTTTTTTTTCTTTTTCTTTCTTGTTTTTTTTTTTTCGTGGTGGTGGGCTACATTTGCCTCGTATCACGCCTCCAATTTAAGCCTGAGGTGTAAAATGTAATGCTGCACTTTTCCTCAGTTATATGCGGTTCACTAAGAAGGAGTTAAACTTTATTTCACCAAGAAACCATAATATAATCAAGGGGCAAATTTTCAAAGTCTTACGGCGACTTCTTTATCAAGCCAAAAATTCAAAATAAAAAAAGACCAAAAAGAAAAGAAAACATATAAATACGTAAGAAAAAGGACAGCTTTAATGAGAAATACAGGCACAAACAATTTTAGAGGAAAATATAATAACAATTGAAATTATGATAATAATATAACTGCTTACTAAAACTTAATACAACGTTGTATATTATTAAATGACGAATTGTCTTTCTTGCCAAAGATATAAAGATATTATCAATAGTAAAAAACCTCGGAATTCTATTGATGCAATATACAATTCGGATACATAGAGCTTCTATAATTTTCCTCTTAGAACTTTCCTCTTTTTATCACCAGTTTCAATGTATTCGGATTTTAGATTTCATCCACAGAAATCAAGGTTTTTACTATTGATAACATCTTTATATCTTTGGCTAAAAAGACAATTCTTCGTTTCAATAATACACAACGTTGTATTAAGTTTTAGTATGCAGTTATATTATTATAATAATTTGAATTGTTATTTCATTTTCCTTTATAATTGTTATGCTTTTATTTCTCGTTAATGCTATGCAGGGCTTTGGAGTAGACAAAATTTGTAATTGCTCCGCTCCGACATGAAAATACTTGCTCCGTGCTCCGCTCCATGCTCCAAATACATTTTTTAATTCGTATCACCAAAGATCAAATAATAAAAACAAGTAGTTTTTTAACTAAACTTTATTAATCGTCATAATGAATTCTATAAAACAGAACAGCTGACAGTAAGTCATCTTTCATTGCCTGTCTTGTATCATTTAATACCAATTTTAAGGCAGAAAATAATCGCTCGACACTGGCTTGTGTAGTGGGCACACTCGATGCAACTCGACAGCCAGCTGAAATTCGGTGTGGGTAACCGTCAATAGCTTCAAATGCTGATTTTACTTTGAGTTCTACCCATACTCTCAATTACACGACAATCTTGCTGAAACTTCCTCTCAAAGTCTTCTTCATTCGAATGTTGCATTTCTGAAATTCTGACTTTTTTCCAGATTGTCCAGCTCTTTTTTAAAATCGTCATCTTCTGAAGAATTGTCTGCTGAAATCGAACTATTTGTTTTTCGTTTCTGTGATTGTTGAAAACTTACTACTCGATGTGGCTGCTCGGATTCAATTGTTGAGGATTCCAGCCTTTCACCCTTTTGTCTCAAACCAAAACGTTTAAAAATCATTAGTTTTTCGAGTCGTCGGGCAATATCAAAAAGTCCTTCTTTTGCTGTTGTCATTTGCGACGAACTCAGTAAAAAGGATCTACATACATATAAACAATAAGTTTGGGTTTAGAGTAAATGAATATACTTACTTAAAAATATTTAGACAAATAAATGGGAATAATAATAATAATTGTAATAATTTTAGAGAAATCAAAAACCAATTAATATATGATGTGCTCAATAAAAATATAGTAAAAAACTTCTAATCTATGCTTTAACATTAATTAAATTTTGTTTTTGAAAAGACACACATTAAACTTTCCAGCACCTATAAAACAGGAGTAATTTTGTATTTAGACCTAATAGGACTGGTAAATATTAAAAAAAAAAAAATCTGATGCAGAGGAGCAGTCAAAAACTGGTGTGCTCCGGCTCCGCTCCAGCTCCGGCCTCCGCTCCAAAGCCCTGATGCTATGTCCTTTTTTGTTACGTATTCGTGTTTTTTATCTGTTTTTTGGCATTTGTATTTTGTATTTTTGGCTTGATAAAGAAGTCGCTGTAAAGACTGAAAACTTGCCCCTTGTAATATTATGCTGTTTTGGAGAAGTAAAGTTTAATTAATATGCTTGTGACGAGGCCTTCAAGTAGGAGTTAGTGAAGATGAGATAGCATTGCTCCTTGATAGTGCAGCAGTCGTTCGAAAAATTACAAAAAAACACATTAAAATGCACAGACTTAAATGTACTGGTGGTGTTTCGATACATCCTTGCATATTTGCGGAATGTTTAGTGACTGATTAGTTTGAAGATAGTTTGAAACATCAATAAATGATTTAACTTTTGATATAATGAAGCTATGCGGAATCTCTAAACATATTTTTTGTGTGCCAGAAAACTGTTAACTCTTTCTTCGTGATAGTAATAAAATGCTTCAGACAGAAACTACAGGTGATGAAAATTCAAAAGGAAATCGTCATAATAGTTAGATTGAATTTGTAATTTTCCCAATAAAGGTTATATCTTTCAGCATTATAGTCACGCTCATTTGAAAAGTTTTTTTAAGGATGTTTTTGATCTGGATCAAAAAGTAATTCATCACTATCGAAAAATTCTGATGTTGAAATTCTTTCCGTTAATTTCTGTATTGGACTTGTTTTGGTATTGATAATTATATAAGATCTATATCTGGCAGAATTTTAATTCTCGCCTGCAGCATTTCTTTTTTTTTTTTTTTTTCCCACAAGCTCATGACAGTTTTTGTTCCTCATGGAGAGGAAGGCGAACAGCTGGAATGTTGGGGAAATTTCGGAAACACTTTAATGCAGATAATTCGAAACAAACAGCAAATACGTTTCTTATAAATCTACTGCCTTTCTGGTCATTGAATATTGGACTAAAGTCTTTATGCAGAGATCTGTAATGTTGTTGTTATTGTATTGTTATTGTATTAAATTTTTTGAAAAAACAAAAACAAAAACAAAAAAACAATAAAGGCTTCCTATACATTTATTTATTAATAATTAGTGGACAAAGAAGAAGGAATACCAAATGAACTTCATCTACCAAAACAGTACATGGAAACATACATATATTAATTTTATTGTGACAAATTAATTTTGTTGAGAGACAAGGTATACTTTAATATCCGGATGTTTGCTGTTGGCGTTGGGTGTAATTAGAAAATAAATATAAATCGTAGCTCTCTTTTCGGATTCGTATTCGGAAGTTCCTAGATAATTCTAGAATTTGTAAAAATCTGCCGTCTGTCATCTGCCATCCGAAAGCGCTTCTAAAAAACGAGATTTAAAATTTTTAAAGATAACCAGTAAATTGTTAACAATAAGATCATCTTAATGAAAGTTTGTCAATTAATTAATCCTTTTAATAATAATTTCATGATAATATTTCTGGAAGATTCTCCAACCATCTACGAAAGAATTCAATAATATAATAATTCCTTTCGACTATATTACGATAGATTATATTGTATTGTAGTCAAAAGGAGTGTGGTACCTCCAAAAATTAAACTAAAAACAATAAATTCACATTAAAAATAAAATAAAGGAAATTCATGCACTAGCCTCAGCTAATGATCGCTAATAAGCGTGAAATAGCTGTTCTGTGATGTCACCTAGTAAAACACTGGGTCTCAACCTTTTAATGTGTTGATGTATATTTTTAGATGCTTTATTTAATTGCGCATGAAAAATTCATTGAGACTGTCGGAGACTAGCACATGAATTTTCTTTATTTTGTTTTTAATGTGTATTTGTTGTTTTTAGTTTTAATTTTTGGAGGTAGCACACTCCTTTGACTATAATTCTATTCACCTCCGTATTGAGACCTCGTTGTTTTACTGGTTACTTTTCTCAGCTTGATGATCGCTAATGAGCGTGAAATAGCTATCCTCAGATGTCACTTAGTAAAATACTGGGTCTCAACCTTTTAATGTAATATTTATTGTATTTCATTATCACCGCATCATCAAACAAAAGTAAGTTAGATTAATTAAAGGCTCTCGCAGAATGTATGATTTTTATTTTAAACCTTCCCTTGAATTGTACTTGGGGCTCCGAATCGTTGATTCCATTTACACCCTGTTAGATGGATGGTAGCTAGATCTTTTTTGCTTTTTAAAAAATTAAAACACATACACACGCATAATATTCCTATTTCATTTTCAGTGTATTTAGTTGTTTTTTCGAATTTAATTCGTGTATTCCTTTTAGAAACATTGAATTAGCGAGAAATTACGATACTCGAATTTTAGAAATAGTTTGAAAACATACAAAATTCAAATCAGCTTAAAACGCAATAACTGCACAAGACAGTGAGTCTTCAGTGAGCCAACTTTATAACGATTCGAAGAAATAATATTTGGCGTTTCGGCGATCGCTACACTGTAAGGGTGTGGTTTTGTTGAAGCATTTGGACATAGCTTTTGGCATTGCGGCCGTTTGGTTTGGGTTGAATTATTCTTGACAAATCACCCACTGCACTTTTGTTGTATTTCACTAAATTTCTCGGATTTTATTTAAATACAGTAGTAATACCTCGTTAAGTCGTTACCCGGATAAGTCGTCACTCCGTTTAAGTCGTCGTTTTCCTTTGGTCCCGACAAGGTCTCATGCACAATAATGTAAAATAACCCTCCTTTACCCGTCACCAAATTTAATTCTACTCCGGATAACTCGTCACCCTCAGAAATGGCCAAAAGCATCTTTCTTCTCTGTTTTGCATGCCATCGTGTTGTCTTTTCAGCCCTGCCCCTTCACTTTAAGAAAGCCAAGGCTTTACGGGGAATTTTCGACCATGCCTGTCACTTCATTCCTTTCCTACCCCTTCGGGGGATTTGGGTTCTTGGAATCTCGTTGCTAATCATTCAAAGTACACTTCTTGCTGCGACTCTGTCGAGTGTAGACGTTTTTCTTGACCGCTCCTGAGTGTGACTTCATTTCATAGCGAGTAAGCCCCGCTATAAGGGCTATTTTTTCTCTTGCAATTTCGTGGTTCGATTACGTTTCTAACATGCTAGGGAAACGAAAACTTACCTCGTTATCTTTTAAAGAAAAAAAAGACTTAATTGCACTTTTTGCAAAATCAAATGTTTCGAAAACAGCTTTTGCCATTAAAAGGACTACAGTGGTACCTCGACATACGAATTTAATTCGTTCCGTGATGATCGTTGTATATCAAAAAAATCGTATATCAAATCAATTTTTCCCATAGAAATTAATGGAAATAGAATTAATTTGTTCCAGTGATACGAATTTACCCCAAAAAAATAATTAACATGCTTTAAATACCAACCAAATATAGATTTAATATAAGATAAATACAATGTTTATTGTATGCATGATATAAATGTACTACAGTGGTACCTCGACATACGAATTTAATTCGTTCCGTGACGATATTCGTATATCAAAAAAATCGTATATCAAATCAATTTTTCCCATAGAAATTAATGGAAATAGAATTAATTTGTTCCAGTGATAGGAATTTACCCCCGCAAAAAAATAATTAACATGCTTTAAATACCAACCAAATATAGATTTAATATAAGATTAATACAATGTTTATTGTACGCATGATATAAATGTACTACAATTTTTTATTAAATGTACTATTTTTTTACACTAAGACTAATCACTATCACTGCCCCTCTGACGTCTGGACCTTTTGGCCTCAGTTGCAGTTGGTGTATCGCCACTAAGACGTGATCTTTTCCAAAGGAAATGATCAAGAGAGATCTGTTTCTGTCTCTTTTTTAGAATGTTTCTAAAATGCGCAAGGCACGTGTTATTGAACAATGCACTGGCTCTCCCTGTAGACAATTTCTCCGGGTGCCTCTTTTCAACAAAATCGGATACTTCTTGCCACTTAGCAAGGATATCACGAATTTCACGTGAAGATAGCACCTCCTCCTTCTCGACCCGCTCCTCACTGCTGAGTTCCTGCATCACCTCTGAGTGCGTCATCTCTTGTAACTTCTTCAGCTCCTCCGTCGTGAGTTCTTCTGCATGCTTCTGCACCAGATCCACAACATCTAGCTGTACTAGCTATTCGTATCTCAAAAATATCTTCGTATTTCGAGGCGTAAATTATACGAAAATTTTCTTCGTATATCAAAAAATTCGTATGTTGGGGCATTCGTATCTCAAGGTATTACTGTATATTTTTTTACTAAATGTACTATTTTTTTACTTACACTAAGACTAATCACTATCACTGCCACTCTCACGTCTGGCCCTTTTGGCCGCACTTGCAGTGGGTGTATCGCCACTAAGACGTGGTCTTTTCAAAAGGAAACGACCAAGAGAGATCTGTTTCTTTCTTTTTTAGAATGTTTCTAAAATGCGCAAGGCACGTGTCATTGAACAATGCACTGGCTCTCCCTGTAGACAATTTCTCCGGGTGTCTCTTTTCTACAAAATCGGGCACTTCTTGCCACTTAGCAAGGATATCATGAATTTCACGTGAAGATAGCACCTCCTCCTTCTCGACCTCCTCCTCACTGCTGAGTTCCTGCATCACCTCTGAGTGCGTCATCTCTTGTAACTTCTTCAACTCCTCCGTCGTGAGTTCTTCTGCATGCTTCTGCATCTGATCCACAACATCTGCCTCATCCACCTCGAGCCCCATGGAACGGCCAAGAGATACAATCTCCTCCTCAACAAGGGGTTCTGTTACCTGTTCGAATCCCTCGAAGTCATGCTCAGCACAAACACTGGGCCACAGTTTTTTCCAAGCCGAGTTCATAGTTCTCATGGTAACCTCTTGCCAGGAAAGATCAATCAGTTTAAGGCAGATTACAATGTGAAAATGATCCTTCCAAAACTCACGTAACGTGAGGTTAGTATTTTCGGTCACCTCGAAACACCGTTTAAAAAGGTGTTTTGTGTACAACTTCTTGAAGTTGGAAATAACTTGTTGATCCATGGGCTGGAGGATAGACGTCGTCTTTGGAGGTAGAAAGAGAATTTTGATGAAACTAAATTCATTCAAGATGGCGTCCCTATACTAGCTATTCGTATCTCAAAAATTTCTTCGTATTTCGAGGCGTAAATTATATGAACATTTTCATCGTATATCAAGAAAATCGTATGTTGTGGCGTTCGTATCTCAAGGTATTACTGAACATTAAACGATATTCTTTCATCGAAACAAGTAATTGAAGAAGCTGACTGCAAAGACAAAATAAAGAGAATGAGGAAATCAAAGTTTGACGAGATCGAGGAGGGTTTTAGTTTGATGGCTAAAACATGCCAGATCGCAAAATATACCGATTTCCGCCGTGATTCTCAAAGAAAAAGCCATGGAAATTGCTAAGGAGTTGAACATGGAAGATTTCAGCGGCAGCAATGGTTGGCTGGAACGTTTCAAAGAAGGACATTGCCTTTCTTTTAAAACGATTAAAATGTGGTAACTTACAAAAAGTTTTTTTATTTTTTTTATTTTCCACTCATTCATTTGTATGTATTGATTTCTGAAAATCTTGTTTTTCTCACTGAATCCTACAGCAATTCGTGAAAATACTGTATTTTTTTTTCAAAAATTCCCACTCCGCTTAAGTCGTCACTCCGCTTAAGTCGTCAAAAATGTTTGGTCCCTTGAGTGACGACTTAACGAGGTTTTACTGTATAAAGTAATAGAACGAATCGAACAATTTGAGATTAGGTAATTGAGACACTTTTAGAAATACATTAGTATTTTATATTTTTTTATTTTTGTAGACATTAATTTCGTACAGAATTTGAAGATACATTTTATAAAATTTCAGATATAAAAATTAAATAACAAGTTTTATTATTATTTTACGAAATATAAGAGCTTTAAATAAAAAGTTTTAAATAAAATAATAAATAAAAAGCTTTAAAAGCTTTAAATGTTGATCACATAAAACAATTTATCTAAATTTCGTGGTGAAGAGGCTATAAAAGTGGAATCCGTTCGTGTAATAAAATTAAAAAAGAAGCAAGTAAAATAGAAAATAAAAAATTGCGAGTTTTTGATGTTAACAAATAGCATTTTTTTTTTTCAATGTAGACGGTGATAATACTGTACAACCTTTGCTCACTTTCCTTCTTTACTCAATCTCATAACTTATTCCTAACTACATATGTTACATTTTAGTTGTTCTCATTGACAGAATTAAGATAACAAAAAGTTATACATCGTTAGTGTAAGTTTGGACAACTTCTGTTAAGAGTTAACAAGACGCAGATATCGAATAGCCAATCTAAATTGATCATTGACTCTTTAGAACGTAGAAGTACTAACGCCTCTTAAAAAGCTACCTGAATAACTTTGATTGCAAGGAGACAAAAATGTATTAATCTCGTTATTTTAGTGAAGATGGCAAATCGTCATCGTTTAAAGTATTCTTAGTGAGGCCGATTGGAAGACTAAGCAAAAAAATGGAAGACGAAAATAGCACGATGATTGGAAAGGGCGGTGAAGGTTGTATCGACACCGAAAACATTTTTGGGAGACGTGGAAAAAAATAGAAAAAAGAGCTGGCTTTAGAGTTACTCCAGCCATTAATCATTATCTAGCATTTAATATCCAGATACAATTTGATGATATAATGTCAACTGCTTTGGACGGCATAAAAGTAAGAAAGTCTTATCCTGATTAGGCTCTGTTCCACAGCAGTTAAGCATTTACAAGCTTTTCTAAATTATTTCTCGTGTTTGACTTGTTTGTTTTGACATTGTTCGAAACATTGAGAGATTGTATTACCAGTCCACCAGTCCCAGACGAACGGATTCCTTTGCTTGAGCAGTGTGCTGTATATGATATTTTAAGGGTACAGTGGCATGAATTTTCTGCTTATAAACAGTAATATTCATTCTGTTAGCACTAGTCTAATGCAGGAGAAATGGAAACTATCTAAATAATGACCCTAATCTGTAAGGTCGCCGGAAGTAAATTCTTTGCAACACATCTTTCAAACCGTTTTCATCTCCTTCCTCTTTCTTCAAATTAGAAGTTGCTCTTTGGAAAGAGTAGATTTGTATCTCTTCCTCATCTTTAATGAGGAAGATAACCTTTTAATGATAGCCTTTTATCAAGATAGACCTGTTTAGTCATCAAAGGACTTCTTACCGCTTTACACATTTTACAATGATTATTGTCAAATACTTCTGCAGTCCTTAAATCATATTTTTTTTCCCTAATAAATTTGTAAGTTTTCTGTTCACTGAAAGTCTTTCCTACTGACATTAGAAAAAATAAAAAATAAATAAATTATCATTATTTCGTTGCAGATCTAAATTTTCTAATTTATCGTATAATTAGTACGATATTGCTTTGTTCTCATTTTTGTGTCATCGTTTCTGAAAACTGATCAGAAAAACTAACTCTTTCATAAATTCATTAACTAGGAAATTAGCCCTGTTTTTTTTCTTTCTTTCGTTTTTTTTTTTATTCAGTAGGCCACTGTGTTTAGCTTTGGGAGAAGTGTTTTTATTTATTCGTTGACTAGAAGTTTTTGATGGTTGCTGCTTTGTCTAGGATAATTGCCTTTTCGTCTTGTGATAGACTTTCTATTTCATTAGTTCTACATTCTTAGAAAAAAAGACTATCAAAGCTTTTTATTTTAATATTTAATCACAATACAATTTTAAATTACTTTGTTGACTAAATTATGATCGTCTTTTTCAAAGATTGAAAATATATTACTCGTCAATCGAAACTCCTTACCTTTTTTTGTTTTGTTTTTTTGAGATGCTGCATTGTTAGCCTACTTTCCTAGGAAAGTGGAGCTTATCAATCACTTAGTCTGTACGTGTGTCTCCCTCCTTTAATAATTTTTTGAACTGCAGGATGGATCTTCACGAAACTTGGTATGCATATTTAAGGACTACAGACGATCTAACTTTTATATTTGAAATCTTTTCCATGTGAGTCTTGTTGAGAAATTAGCTTGGGAAAATAAGAAAAATTCCCATAAAAAAACATTGGATTCTAAACATTGGATATCTCATTCCAAAGTAATGTCCAAAAATTTAATATAGACTGTGCGTCATCATTTTCGTTTTTATAGACTACTACATTGACTGAAATGTGTGCAAGGACGTTTATACAAACATGCTAAGAATAATCGATTCAAATTGATTTACTTCGATTAGTAGAATTAAATAGACTTATACGAAAACACATTAGGCATAGAATGCTTTATGAATTTAGTAAAGCTACACGAAACTTACAAGGCACTACAGTCTTTAAATGAAAGAAAATTTTCAGATCAGATGACTACAGCTTAAGTGCTGAGCCATGTTATGTCAATTGACAGAAGCCAACCTGAGAGCAAGAGTGGACATTTGCAGTGCTCTGCACTCTCGTGAGCGGAACTCACCTTTTTTTGGGCAGATTCGTGACTGGGAATAAAAAAAATGGATATTTTTTTATAAGAATTTTTAAGCCCCGCAGACAAATGGTTCAGTCAAGACGAACCGGCTGTAGCACAGCCCAAAAAGGACCTTCATCCTAGGAAAGTTTTGTTAAGAGTGTGGTGGAATACTGTTGCTTTGAGTTGCTTCCACTCAGTGTAACGATAGCACAAGAATTTCTGTTTTCAGAAGTTAGAGCATTTCAGTGTCGTACTAAAAGAAAAGAGGGGCTTGGTTTGATCAATGGCAGTAGGATAATGCACGGTCCCGACAACAAGGATCACATCTGCAAAGATTGAAAAGCGGAGTTGAAAAAAGCATCCGCATCCTCCTTATTCATCTGATTGAGCTTGTCTCATTTGATTTCCATGTATTCTGAAGTTTGCAGAACAATCTTAATGGAAAAGAACTCAAAATGCAAGAAGTTGAAACTTCCCTCTCTGCATTTTTTTTCCTCGAAAAGCAAAGATGTGGCATTCAGAAACTTAAGACCGTTGGCTGGAAGTAAGTAATAATAATGGAACTGGTTGTTTAAATAAAAAAATTAAGCGTTTGAATTTCTTATCTCGAACATTACAATTACTACTAAATTCGGACGTTTCTTATGTGATGATCTGATACTTGATGTATTTTAATACCCTTATCTAAATCCATTAATTGGCTCGGGGTTGGATATGATTAAACTTAATCCGATTTCGACACCTTAAGTAATTTACCCTGATTTAATTTTGCTTTTTTTTCAGAAAATACAAAATTTGTACTGTTTGTATTCAGCAGCTTTTAGAATTTGAAATAAACTTAAGCTTTTCATTCTTGTTGTTTTCACAACTTAAAAAAAAAACAAGCTAGTAATTCTTTAAAACTGCTTTATTTATTTTTTTAAATCACATTTTATGGAAAGTAGGCATTAAGGTTTTCTTTTGTTTTTGTTGGCTTCATTTTTTGATTCTGTTTATTCTTTTCGATTTCGACTTTCTTTTTATTAGGAGTAAATGATATTATTTTGAAATAATAATAAGCTAATACTGTTCATTGGTTATTAACGTTAAAAATTTAATCAATATTTGTTCTTGTTGATTCTTCAGAATTTCTTTCTTTTTTTATTTTTTCATCGTATTTTTCTCAGTTTATTTTGTCTTTGGTATAATTTTGTTTTTAAAGTAGGTATGATCACTCTCAGTATCATAATTCTTAATTATTTCCTGTTCTTATTATTTTCATAATTCATTATGCTGAATTTTGTTGATCTGTAAACCCTAGAAGTTACTTCGCATTTCAGTAGACTCAATTCTTCAATAAAACGCGAACTTATTTTGTTGAGTTGCTTCAATCTCCCTTAAAATATTTTGGGAATTCATTTGAATTCTGATTCTCTTGCATTTAAAAAAAACCTTCTTGTAACATTAGATTACATTTGTTTGTTCTTCTTTAACTTCAGCTTTTGTACTTACATCTTTTAATTAATAATTTTTCCAGTGTTAATTATTAATTATTCCTCCTTACCTGATGATATTATGTATTATCTTCATGTTAGAAATTACGTTAGATCTTTGTACCGTATCGAACTCATAGAATGTAACTAGTCAATGTCGTCAAGTTCTATTGAAGGACCACATGCAACAAGTTTCTACAGAGTATTAATCCTGTCTGATATAGTGCAAAGCAATGCCTTTAAATGTATAGGATTAAGGATAAAACTTTTTCTTTAGTAAGAGCCATCATTAGCTTTTGTCAGTACCGGATAAGGGCGAGGAGGCAAAAGGGGGCAACTGCCCCGGGCGGCACATCCGGGGGGCGGCAAAATGGGATTAACAGTTATTTATTATTGCATTATATAGTGAAAAATAGCTACAGGGGCGACATGGGGCTGACTTGCCCCCCCCCCCCCCCCCCCGATAAATTTCCTAGATACGGCACTGGCCTTTGTTTTAAGATCCTTAACTTACGAGGTTTGATCTGTAAACATTCTGCTGCTGTCTTTTGGATTCTTGCCACATTTCTTTTGAAAATATTCATTTTAAATTACAAAGTAAGCTTGTATCGATAGAATGAGCCTTTAAAATTTGATAAAAGAAAAAACGAAAAGTCTAATACGACTCCTGCATTCCAAAATGGCGAAAAATAAAACTTTTCTGTTACATCTATTTTCAGAAAACAAAAAAATAAAAAGTGGGTGCTTCATTTCAATATATATCGAAACTGCAGAGAAGATATCAGTTATTGGGGACGATACATTTTCCCAGTCCTACGAAGAATTTGCTCTGGAGCATCTGATTGCTGCCAAACGTTTTGTAATCCTTAGCTATTGTGCCAGCTGTGATTTTGTATCCGAAAAGTTTTTGATGGCAGTGTGGAAAAAAAAATCATCCATGACAAAAAAAAAAGTTGATGTTCGATCAGAACGCTCACCGCGTCCTCTGTCATGCTCGAGAATATTTTCGTCGGTTCGAAAATCCTAGTTTAATAATGAAGAAGTTGACCGAGATAAGAGCATTTCCACACAGAGTCCCATCACAAAAAAACAAAATAGAAAAAAAAATTAACAACTTGCATCATTATAGCTTCAATTATTTTAAATGCAAATGGATAATCCGTGCTGATTTCCAGACAACTGACACAGTCAACGGTTGACGGCCGTAGAGAAATATCTATGTAATTCTAAAGCCAGATAGGCACGATTGTTCCACAACAAAATAATTTCAAAAAACTTTTCGCGAAATATTAAGGTTTTCATGAATAAATATAAGCGGTAAAGGCAATGTATTACGGATTATTGAAAAATCTAATAACGTCACTTCTTAACTCCTGAATTTAAAAGTTTTCGAATTTCATCTGTTGCGTACACGGGTATAGACGGAATGTTGATGAGTGATAGCGCACACAAACATAATTCGTAGTGTATCAGCAGGAGCAACAGAATTAAGTAAAGAATTTTAAAATTTGCATATTTTTTGAATCAGTGACACTTAACCTTGTAACCTATAAGTAACTTGCAATCTCTGTAATCCAAATCCATGCATGTATTTGAATAAATGAACTGTATTTCTTTAACATTTCACTTACGAAATACAGCAACTGTTAGACTATAATGAAGTTTTTTTTTTAATATGAATTATTAAAGTGATTAAAAAATTTAATCTTTGTCAACAAGATCAACAAATAATATACATTTGGTGTTTTTCACAAATTTTTACGGAAAAATTATCCGCTAGCAATTATTTTTATCCGAATATTAATAATTTTAAATTAATAATAATAAATAATTCAATTTACAAAACAATTCAGTGAAACAAAGATGGCCAGATCTTCAAATCTGTCGAGATTAAAGGAATTAATGCATGAATTAGTCGTGGTTGCACACCATTGCATCTGTGTATATCTACGGAAGTAGCCAGTGCTTCAATAAACAGTCAACTTAAACGATTCACAAGATAAGAAGTTTATCCGGGATGAGAGTTATGGTTCTGCCAATTGAAATGAGCTGTTATTGATGCTGTCAGTTTTCTACAGAAGATGATGTTGGAATATGTTACGGGAAGAATATCGTCCTCTTTTAAAGTCAATTGTAAAAGTGCGTTTTGTTTGGTTCATTGGTGTGAATATAATTAATTTATTGTAAATTTAAGGACCCATCTTATTTACGTCTTTACCATTTCAATAACATTTCGAAATTTATTTCAGATTCTTATAAATAACTGTAGTGTTACATTTAGTCATTAAAAAAAATCCTTGTGATCACGCAGTAAATTTTAGTAATCGGAAGTTTACAGTCAGAATTTTGAAATCTTAGAAAGATTTTTCCCGCATAGGTATATCTAATGGCATCTACTATTTTTGAGTATGATGATTATGCTATTGTTGTTTCTTGTTATTTCTCCCTGATCTATCTTGGATCATATTAATGGGAGAATAAGTGCTGGTGTCGTTGGAGGCTATCCAGGAACTACTGCTAGGTGACAGTTAGACTTTGCCCTAAAGGAAGAGAAACAAGCACTGAAGAAGAAAGAAACATCCAAGCCCACGTCGGGATTGGAACCCAGGTTCTGACATATCAGTCTCAGGCAGGGCGTCGCCTTGACCACAAATCTGTGCCTGATGATTACAATTAAAAATTAGAATTAAAGCAGTGACCTAATGATGTTTATCATTAGTGATAGTATTTTCTCCAACGAAGGATTTGTTCAGCAACTGCAATTTAATGGTTCAGTGTATACGATGACTAAGGGACGAAATCTTTGTTTACTGCGAGGATTTAGCGAGTCCTACTTTCACTTGACATTTAAATTCAACTTCAGTTTAATTCAATCATTAGTAATGATTGAATAATATTTCTATTTTATTTATTTTTTACTTTTGAGCTAATATTGACCTTTGGTATATATATATATATCTAAAAAATTCGCTAAAGGAAATATCCTGGCGCGTTGTGCCTTGCCCTTCTCTAATCAGCTTATCTTTTGCAATTTATCTGTCTTAGCTATTCTATTCTGTTTATCAAAGCTAGTGTTTTTACGGATTAAACGAATTGGATTCAATTTTTGATTTGTCTATTAGTCGAAATGATAGATTTCTTACGTATTCAAATATACAAACAATTCGGAATGCCAACATTTCTTAAGAAGCGAGTAGCATAACTTAACAATTTGACTCAGTATAAAAGAGAAAGATGAAACGCCTATTCATAGTCGAAGATCAACCAAAGATTAAGTCTGTGTCTAATTTAGTACAATTTGATGTGATTACTATCTTTATGGTCTCTATAAATGATTTAGAGCATTCAGACACAAAGTTTTGTTATTTATGAATTCTGAAGAAGTACACAAAATTACTGAAGTTAGTTACATGTTGTATGGGGAAAAAAGTAAGTTTTATTGGGTCAAAGTGCACATTAACACTTGACACCTCTGTTTTTCCATTATTTTACTAGAAAGTCAAGAATAATGCAGTATTTCCTTGTTTAAATGTTCGTCGTTTATTGTGTTCATGAGCAGGCTATTCTTACTGCATTTATTCTCTGAAGCTTCTGTTCCTTTGGCTTCTATTATAAACCGAGACCCTGTTGGAGCAAACTTATCGATTTGTCCAACTTTGTCGTTGAATGCTTTGTTTCCTTTCCGTCCATGTTGTTCCCTTCGACTTCTACGAATCTCGGAATTCAGCCGTGGAATTCAGTCTCTGGAACCAAAAGTTAATTTCCGTCGAAATTCAGTGTTCGCCGCAAATTCTTGCTTGAAAGTTGTAACCGAATTATAACGGGTGGGAATGTTGTTACGAGGTTCCCTATTAACAGGAGAGAAGGGGCTAATTATGTACTACAGTGATTAACGATGTTACTCAACTATTGCCAGCATTGTTCTCACAACCTTTAAAAGTAAAATAGAATACGCGTTTGGTGCTTTCTTGATCTACTTAAAGCGTATTTCAAACAGTGTTATTAAAAATTTCACTAAGAAAAAAAAAATCCCAATCTTCAAAATATTTAGCAAAGTTATATTGAAGAATGCAAGTTAGGTTTATTCGAAACTTGAATTGGATCATTTTAGATTTTTCTTCTGTTTTTGTACACCATGCTCAATAACTGCTGAGTTAAATTACCTTCATAGTCTAATTTGAAAGATGGATCCTAAAAGCTTGAGAAAAACTTCTCCATCTAGAAACCGTTTGAAGCATTTACAAATAAGCTTCTTAAAACAAGTGAGCTATAGTTTTGTAAATAAAATGCTTCGTACTGATAAATTTAATAAAGTACCTACAATAAAAGTGTTAAAATAGGTCTCAATCCCATAAGATTTTTGCAGTGATTGAGACAAAGCAGTATTCATATTCAATACAGAAATTGTTTAACGATTGCAGGCTCATCAAATTAAAATGTATTAGTTAGGCATCTTAAAACAAACACAGACACTCCTAACTGTCTTTGATATAATTTATTAATGCATAATGTTAATACAATTGTATTTAGTGTAATACTGGATGACAGTTACGCAAGAACTCAACATTTTTATTATAAATAAGACTTTCTTGAAGGAAGACCAGTTTAAAATTTCTGCAACAAAAGTTCAATTTTAGTCATTCAATTTTAAAGTTCATTATATTGTAATTTCTAATTCCTTTTTCCAGAATTTTTTTTGTAATGTTATTAAGAAAAAAGAAACTTCATTTTAGCCCATTTTCAGTGATCCTAAGGTAGTACGAGCAAATATCTATAATGCAATATAAGACTGTTGTTGTTTTTACGTTATCACACTTCTTCCTATCACACTGTACCACTAAACAGTGATCGATAGAGACAAATAGGTAATTCAGATGCTGAGTCTCCACCAATAAAGTAGCTGATCATAAAAAAAAAATATAATATTATACAGCTCTAACTGTTCCTTAGGGGTATAAGTGGCTATTTCCGTTTTTTCTGAACCATTGAAAAATCCTGTTGGAGGTGCATTATGAAGAGGAAAGATTGCTTTATTTTTGTTTCTTTTTAAAAGACTCGTGTTTAGCTTGTGTCTGTATAAATCACGTGGTTCAATTAAAGTAGTTAGGACTCATTTACTCCTTATCTTAATAACAGTCACTTACATATTAATTTTTTAAAAATGAAAACAATTTTACAAAATTAGGGCAGGCAAAAATCTGATAAATAAATTAAAATCTTTCGTCAAATCCTGTACCGACTTTAGAATTTAATAAAAAAAAATAACGCAAGATGAGCAATGATTCACATTCTTATGCTAGTATTGTTTTAATTAAATCATTGTATTTTAACTTTTGAACATTGTGATATCATAGAGATAACTGTCACGTTTAGAAATATGGGTTTGTAGCTGCAATTGTAAAACCATGACCTTCCTTTTGACATGCTTATTTAGAAAAACCTAAGGTTTGCATGTCGAGCCTTTTTTTTTTCTTATTGAAGGGAATATTTTACCCTAAGATCTATCATTCCCCCATCTCTTGTGTGAGCTTCTGTGCATGACTTGGGCTTTGTACAGCGAAGCCACTACAGGGTCCCAAGTTTTTCTTATCCTCGGCTTCACCGGTCACATTTAACTCAAGTGAATCAGGACTTTTAAATTATACATTGTTGTTTTAAATGTAAAAAATACAAGAACTTCAACCTAAGTTCGTTAAATTTTAAAATTTAGTGTTTAAATATTAATGATTAGCTTCTCAATTGTAGAATTAAATTATGAAGTCCTGTTGTATAGTCTATTCAGGAAAGTCCGTTTATAAAGAGCTTTAGACTTCTTTGTTTTATTTCTGTTTAATCTTCCTGATTAAGCATGTTATAAGCTGCTTATCGGTGTTAACAATTTATCTAATTCAGAACTGGCTACTAGTAATTTATAAATTAGTGTCGCATTGGTGGTGTGTAGTGAAATCAGGAGTTTCACGAACAAATCTTCTTATAGTTTCTATATTCAACGTTGTCATAAAAATTATTTCCTTAAATGAATAGGAAAACTTAATACATAATTCTTTTACCTAAAGAACTTATTTTTATATCAATGTACTTTTCAGTTTTACAATTGTTAAGAATTGTATTCCAAAATCCTAAATCTTCTCTTTAGTTGAATAAATCAAACTTTAGTTGATAATACTGTTCTAGGGATTATGCAGGTTTTTCCTAATATGAATAGAATGCAGAATTTCATTGCCATATTTTTTTATATAAAATAAGAAAAAAAAAGCTTTCTTCCTTTGCACTGGATATTATTGTAAATTGTTATTATAGTAGCTCTCTTATTTGTTAAATCCATGTCTTTCCTTATTAAGAATTCGATGAAAACATCGGATTCGTGAATTTTTTTTAAACTTTGAGTTATTTTAAATCAAGATGACGAATATCATTGTAATATTAGAAAAACGTTATTATAAAAAGCTTTAATCTTCTACTGTTTTTGTGAATGGAATCTATAACATAACATTTTGACTCAACAGAAAACGAAGTGACTCACGAAAAAGTGA
The DNA here is from genome assembly GCA_023159025.1 of Thereuonema tuberculata. Taxonomy (NCBI): domain Eukaryota; kingdom Metazoa; phylum Arthropoda; class Chilopoda; order Scutigeromorpha; family Scutigeridae; genus Thereuonema; species Thereuonema tuberculata. The sequence continues at coordinate 75,212,743 of JAFIDM010009631.1, read as the reverse complement.
TAAGGACAGTAATAACCATGTTAAAATAACACATTTCGTAGATTGTACTATACATAAATTACAAAGCAAGTTATAGCTTTGATTGATTGATTTAGGGAATTTACCTTTGAATTCTTTCTTGGGTATCTTCACTAAGTCCAAGATAACATGCTTGCTAAAAATTTAAAATTTATCAAACTGTATTCAATTAAATCCTGTAAGTTTTATTTTTTTAATTTTTAGTTTGAGCTCATTAATAATACTTTTGTTGACATGACGCTATAAATAATACTTTTTTAGTGTTAATGAAAAAAACAGTAACAGGCACGTTGTTGAGGTTGGAAGAAGGTGGGTGGTTTAGTGATGTCATCAGTCTGGCAATTTGTCACGAGGCGCAAATGAGACAGTCTCGTTCTTCCACCTCCCCAGTTCTATGTCTTACACGGTTCGAGTCTTACTGCTCCTGACCGCATCGTTGACTTCACTGCGTCGATGCCCATGTTGATGCGTGAAAGTCTCTTCCTATTGTATAACTCCCACTCCTTATAAAAGACAGCAGATTACAGTTTAATGGAGAGCAAGTCTCTACGTTGACACCGAGATGGTTGGGGAGTTGCAGGTGGGAGTTTAAAGTGGATCCGCATCACGTGTAGCCAGTTGACTACTAATCTGTGATCACTTTTCTGCGTGAAGAGTTAACAGTTTGATGGTTTCCTGAAAACTTAAGGAGCATGTAGGGTTTCTTAATAGACGGTTATGCAGTTTCATGATTTTCTCCACTATATCATATTTCACACACAAAAAAATGAACTTTGCCACATAAAAACCATGTAATCCTTTCTACTTATTGCAATTTTTTGTTTTATTGTTATTATTTATTTAATAGGTTAAGTAAATTAAAAAAAGAAATCTTTCTTTTTTATTGTCCCAAAGCTGTGTTCATTGTAGCCTTTAATTACTTGCAAAAGAATCCTCAAATAATACAGCATTTTTGCAAAATTAAACTGATGGAGGTAGAAAGAGAAAAATTCGGTTATGAGGTGAAATTACGAGATTTTTTATTTTTATGATAATGCTGCTTTTACGAAAAAAAGAAAAACAAACTAGTCCTGCCAGTGATTTTCTTAGTAAGAAAATTTTTAACTGGAAAAAGTATGTTGAAACTTAACTTCATTTCGAAATTTACAAATATTTCTATCTGTTTTTAGTAAATCTTAGTAGAGAGCTGCTGTACTTTTTACAGGAAATTAAAAAAATATCTTTCTTTTCACGTTACAGCCAGGAAGGTAAACGTTTTGTGTTTGTGATAGGGCACTGAAAAATAAATTTTTAATAACCCCTCCGTTATAACAGTAGTTACATTAGATAGTAGGGTATATAAATAAAAGTTGTGTAATTTCTTAAATGTTTTATTAATTTACATGGAATTAATAAAATGTTGCAGATATAGTTCATAGATTTTTTCCTTCATGTTTTGAAGCTGGTTCTAAGTGTCATCTGATAAACTGATGTTCGTTAATAAAATATCAGGTAGATGCTTTCAGGTAAACATTGTAAAATTGAAATTTTAGCCAAAACTTTAATTGAGGAGAGTAATAAGTGTTTTCACCTCTGTCCTTTAACTTATGAGGAATTCTATAATTAGACGATATTTTTCATCTGAAAGGTTTCAAATAACAAATGAATAAATTAATGGGCCACTCCATCTCAAGAAAATAGATGGATTAATTCACTGTCTTCAGTTTCATTGACTTTTGGACATTGGAATTCTTAGTATCCTTATATATTAACAAAGTTTCCAAAGTGGTGCAATTTCGTATCCAGTTTTTATTACGATAGTACTAAAAATATCCAATACTTCAAAAGTTATGAAACTTGACCAGCAGAACTAGACTAGCTTTAGTAAAAAAAAAATATATAAACGCCCAGTCTTTCAAAAAAACCCTCTTTTTTTTTTTTAAATGAAAACCATGCTTCGAAAATCTTTGATAGTAAATTTCTGTTGTAGGCTGTTGCATATTAAAACTACAACTTCGTACAAAGATGTGTCAATAATGTATCACTTAAGAATGGGCTTATGTTTTTGGAGTGAACCTAAATCGGTACACTCTTAGGGTTAAACTTTCAAGAACTAGCTATATGTTAAATCACATACAGCTAATTCTGGAAAGTTTAACCCTAAGAGGATCTTTCTTTTCAGAGAATGGGCTATTTGGCTGAAGCATATATGGTAATCTTGGCTGATATAATCGTCATGCTCCCAATTTGTGGGACACTCCATTACAGAAACCCCATTCAGAATCCAGGTTCTTTGAATTATTTTTGCGTGTGTTGGAACTGATTCGGTTTGTCGACAACACTGAGTGGATCTGATGCACAAATTAGAGATAGACCTAACCCGTGAATGACCTGACCTAAGAATATCAGACCTGAATCTAATAGGATGTTTAGGATAACGCATTCAAAAAATCAGCCATCTTCTCAATCACTGCTAATTACAGCTCAGTTTTGTTGAAAATTGGAATTTGCGGACTTGGTTAATTCTGAATAGCATCCTGATGAAACATGATTTTATGCTTTCAGGCTTGCTTAGCATTTTGAAGCATCATACTGTGTATTCATACACTGTGGACTATTTTGGAATCCGAAGGCAGCGTCATCAGTGTATATTTATGTTCATGTTTTATTAACAATGTTACTGTAAAAACTTCATTTCCGCGCTCAAGATTATCGCTTTTTTTTTTTACACTATACTCCAAAGATATTAACAGAGATATCTCCATAAAATTTTGTTTTATTTTATTATAAAAAATAAAATGCCAAAGTTTATTTCTATAAATGAGTTACATTTTTAAGCAGTGTAGGAATGAAGCTAGTAGCTGGGTTCTGTCAGAATATTATTTTCTGAAAAAGTAGACTTGCAACATGTTTCTAATGTAACTGTTATATTACAATACACGTATATTGGGTATTGAATTGTTTATGATAAGATTGAACTACTTCCAATAAAGGAACTACAACACAGTTGTATTAAATATTGTGGTGTTTATGGTTATAGATTTCATGGTTATCGTCAAAAGTGACGATAATCATGCTTTTTTTTTCTTAGCATAATTCAGAATCTGAGTGAGTGAAAAGCGTTGATAGAGTTGCGTTGATTATAGTTCTTAATAGGTGCTGAGAATGGTAATAATTGAAGATGATGAATATGTTCCACATGGAATATCATTTTCAATGGTTTTTGTTTCCATTTAAGATATCTAATGTTAATGTAACTTGTGGAAGACAAAAAAAAATGTATGTTTCTGTGACAATTGCATAAACTTCTACCATTTCTTGTACATTTATACATTTAGATAAATCTGTCGAAATATAGCCAACACATTTTTTAAGAGAGGATAGTCACTTCAGACTCTAAGACGGCGACGTTTGGACCGACGAATCAACGGCCTTCGTGCAGAAGGACAGATACCCTGAAATCAAGTATTGATCAGCGGTCCGGATAACATGGTGAAAGAAGATATTAGGTTCAGTCTTTCAAACAATCACGCTAACGATGGAACGTTATGCCATGCTTCTGAGCACAATTTGTAATATCGTTATTGACAGTAGTACACCATGATTACCTTTCTCAAATCATTCGACAGAGGGACCACAATGAATTATTAGCAAGGATTTACCTAGACCTGGACACTTATGCTTATAATAACTCGTTAAGCAAATAATAATAATAATAATAATAATAATATGCTTTTATAATGTTACGACTTTCTTTTATGTTATGGCTGGGTAATGCCACAACATAAAAATTACATTTTTTTCCAAACTCTGTTCAGATTTCAAAAGGTTTTGCATTTTAAATGTTTAATTAAATACTAATTGTAAATAGTAAATTCAAATTTTTTTGGTAAACTGACATCTATCTATTCAGAAAACAAACAGGATTAAAACAGCTGTTGTGCTCTTAACCATAGAATAACAACAGTGTAAATATATATAGGCCTAAGCGTTATTTCTGCGAATCTTTTTTTTTATTTTTGTTTTGTTATTATTTGACTACATCTTGCAAGCATTAGGAGGTCTTGAATAACAGAAAGCTAAAGCAGATAGTCACCCATTCACCGAAAAAAACCGAGAGAACGCCGTAAGAGATGAAGACAACCTAAAAAACAGGAAAAAACCTCTTCCGTTGCCTTAATTCGGCCGAATCTAGAGGGACGCTCCCCGCTGAGGGGCTCCTTTTAGGGTTAATAAAACGTGTCTTAATTGAGGCCGTCCCGAAGCACCGGAGTCGAGATGATCGCCTTACGGACCATTTGCTCCCACGCTAACAAGAGGAAACGCCGCTTTATGAGCGACTAAATACAGCCATCCGTCAGACTGAAGCTGGACTGCCTTCGGTTCGGTCTAGAAGATGGAGGCGGGGCATACGGAACAAAGAAGTCCTAGATTTCATAGTCAGTCTTTTTCTCTCTCTCTCATTTCTATGGTACATGTTGTGTAGAACGCATTTCTTGTCCTTTTTTTATCGACATAATTAAAGAAAAATCGTCGTGATTTTTTTTTATCGTTCTACCCAGATCCTAATCAAAAATAGAGGAATCATTTTACTCAAGAGTTCATGGAGTAGTCTTCTAAATATGATACTTTCAGTTTCCATTCCTTCCGTATTTTCAAACCATTTGATTTAGCTAAGTTTAGCTAATAAATCTAAACAATTTTAATAAACTTAATGAATAATTAAATTTTAGCCATTTTAATACATTGTTGGCTGCTTCAACGACCTGTATTTAATTTACTGAAGAGCTGAGTTAAAATTTTCAATTATGTCAGCGCTTTCAGAAGATGTTTCAGTGTTCATATATAGCTGAAGCTGATATCATATATTATGCTTATGTAGATTAGATAACATTGCTGAAAAGTCAGAAAAAAATCGAAACTTAGCACGAAATGATAAGATAGATGTAATAAAAGTGTTCCCTCGACAATTTTTAAATGAAAAGTTGCCCCATAAATTGGAAAATCGGCCTACAATGTACAACAGCTAGAATGTAATTAAAATAAATATAGACTTATTAAAGAATACATAAATAGATTAGGAAATAATCTATCTAATGTCGAAATCTGGGAAGTCTGTAGAATACAGATAACTAAAAATATAAATATTACAGAGGCATTAAATATTCGCCTAGTTATATCTGAATCTTCTGGCCAACAGAAAGGTAAGTTGTTGTTGTTGTTTGTTTGTTTTTTTTTTAAACAAACCTTGATTTATGTGAACTTGAATATATTATTGTTGATTTCATTCGAATTGCTTCATAAGCTCCAGATAAAATCAATTATCACAATGGAAACCTGATTTCCAACAATTATACAATTTTTAATTTTGTTCTCATTCTAAAAAAAATTAGTATTGTGATATTTCAGAAGCAATAACTGTTCTGAAAAATTTTCAGATTCCAATTTCTGTAACGATAATACAGCTTAGTACAACTATGAACTTCTATTAACTTTATCCAGTGTAGAGGACTTTCAGGAATCGGTTTTATGCTACCTCTAAGCTTTGATTGGTTGCTTGAAAAATTTAAATTTATATTTTTGTATTTGTAATGTGATGATGAAAACCGCTACAGGTTTTCGAAACTTATAACTTGTTTTATCTTTTGTTTTCTCTTAAATCTGTTTCTAATGCTTTTTGTGCAAACGGTCGCTTCGTATTTAATACAGTTGCACGTTAATTTAATCAATTTGCTTGAAAAAGTGTTCACTTTCATTGTATTGCTATCAATTGCTGCATAGGAAATTTCAGTATTTTTTTTTTTAATAGTTAAATTCCTTCTAACAGATTGTTTTTGTAATATTAACATTTTTTTTATTTTTAGTTTTCAATTATCGTTTGAAATTTTGTATTTAAGCTTCATATTAAGGTCTGCATCATTGAACTTTGGTTACGAACTTTTGAAAAATAGCGCATGTTTGGTTGAGAAAAATGCACATTTCTTATGAACGTCCTAAAGTCCGTTGCACATCAAATTTCATTTTGTTGAATTTCTGTGATGGATAGGCCTTACTTTTACATTTGTAAAAATCCATTGAAAATTAATTATAAGAAAATAATAATTGGATTTGTAACTGAAATCAGGTAAAATTGGAGAATATTTTTAGAAACATACATAGCTTAAACTGAATACACGAATTCTTATATGAAAAGATTACTTAATCAGTTGTGAGAGTGAAGTAGCTTTTGAAAGTTTGATTTAGTACGAAGTTCCCAGATTAAAATTAATATAACATTTTAAACTCAGTCCTGAAGCCGTCATCGTGTTTTTGATTGAAGTTGTTTCCCATTTTTCATGAACAGCTTTGCTGCACTGCTTTATGTTGAACAGGGAAATGTGCTTCAATTCAGACATTATCTAGTCCTGCAACTGTGGAATGTAACAAGTTAAAGCACAACCAGTATCATATTGATTGTTTATTCTTGTTTAACTATGTCATTCTTTCACCATTAAAATAGGAAATATATATCGAAATATGAATGGAAAAATTTTACTCTAAATAATAGAAGTTTTAATGTAACTTGAAACCTGTTGAATTTTTAATTTATGAACTCGTAATTAAGAATGTTAAAATATTAATATAAAGATATTAATTGCACTGTGTTTATTTCAGTGCTTTCTATATTATTTTTTGAGTTTCTTAATAAGTATATAACATTATTTTTATGACCTCATAATCTTCAAACAACCTTCACTAACATTAAAAAAAACGATGTAGCATTTACAAAAAATAAAATTTTTATGGTCGTAAAATAAATAAATGTAAACCGAATATCATTCAAACTCCGCTTTTTTACTGTTTGTTGTCTTGGGATATGGCTCATTTAGCAGAAGAGTATAAGTTGCATCAAATGCTTTAAATGTGGTTTCGGAAACCTTGTCCTATCTCCAGAAGCATTCCCGAAGCGTTAGACGTTAAGTGTCAATGTGTGAAAGTTGGCTTAGGTTCAAAGGTTTTCTCATGTTGACTCGAAAATGGAAAAAAGAAAAGGAAAAAAAAAGAAAAGAAAAATGCTTTCCCCTCATAAAGACGTTTTGCTCCAGACTTTTCTCGCCACATTCCTTTGTGGAGCTCAAATACCTATTGTGTCAGCAAAGTTGGTGAGCGTGGCAAGAAAATAAGTTGGCTCCACTTCGATGAAAAGAGAACCGAGTTTTGCCGTCGGTTTCACTCCCTTTGCCCCTGCCACTTCACTTTTTCCCCACTGTAAGGTAGCCCCATCTGGTGATCGAAATAGGAGACGACTCGTTTCCATATTGACAAAACATATTATTTTTGATTTCTCCATTCTGCAGTAATAGGAAAATCCAGTTAATCATGCAGACGCTATAGAAATGCACTATAATTTTTTTTAAATACATTATTGTATTCATTTTATTTGTTCATTAGTGCTGAATAAGATGATATAATAATCATGCAAAAAAAAAAAAAAATGGGTGACCGAATTTCAACGGAAATTCGTGTTTTCCTGTTTTTAATGCTTTTAGAGACTTTTAAATTTTAGAATTTTTTAAAACTCTTTTTCAAAAGAAATCTGTCAATGTAGTTATGCATGCATCATTCTACATGTGCGTTTAATGTATAATGTGTGTCACTTTGGTAGAATAATGTGGGCACGTTAACTAATCAAAATATGTAATACAGTAATATTGTACTATATTGATTTACTATCAGTGATCTTCTTTTAACTTTATGTTTAGTAGTGTGAGCTAAATCTGATTAAATTTTAAAGTTAGGAAATGCAACTCGGGTATTAATTATTGATAAATATATGTTCATATTTTAAACTTTTAGTCTCATTTTTTTCTACGAGAGAAATTTTGTTATGAATTTTAAGAGCCACCAAAGTGTTAATTTTATTAAGATAATGATTTTGCAATAATGCACTTTTATATCAAAGTGCACTGATGTAAATTAACTTCCATATTCAAGAATTATATTACTGAAATTTGATTAGAATTATGTACATGTGTGTATCAGTGTTAAGGATTACTGTGCTTAATGTTTTAGCTTAATTATAAGTTATAAACTCAGCGAAGAGAATGCTTTGTTAGCATCTTTTAATATCTTTGTATATATCACTACAAAGCCACATAAATAACTTGACTATGTCTTTAGAAACATCTTACAGAACCATTGAAAAGGCTAAATTGATAAATAACACATTCTTGTTGACGCGCCATATGGATATAGATTACCTGAAATGGTTGGGTTTTTTTTTTCTTTCCTTAGTGTCCGGTTTTTTGCTAAAATCAGAGTTCATATTGAATTGCTTGCACCATCATTAATATCACAGCTTTCAAGGATAAATAACTTTTAAGAGTTAATATCACGACTTAAGAGAATTCAACAGTTATTCGGAAATATCTATTTCCGGAAAAAAAAAATATAAATCGAAAGCCAAAAGTCAAAGGTAAAGATCGAAAAGTATCATTCAGTGCAACTATAAGACACTAAGAGAGCTTTGATTTTATCTTCGAATAAGAAGAATTATGAACTGATATGAAGAAATGAACCGAAACACTCACATTTGAGTACATTTGAGAGCACCACAAAGATTACCAGTCAATTTCAGACAGATGTTGAGTTGCACAGTGTCAGTACTTATCTAAAAGCACACAATTGTCTTCGGTTTGCATTTTTTTTAAAAAAAAGATTCAAGCAGATCAGATACGTAGTCTCTAAAAATCATTAATCATCTTTCAGATGTTTTTGAAGTCATTGCATCATACATACTGCTTTTTGATGTGGCCTTAATGTCATAAACTTCCAAAGCTGCTGATAGAATTCAGCAGCTTTATGCCATTTACCTCGGAAAAAAAAAAACCGGATGACACATTGGGATTCATGTCTGTCGAAGGTCATCCATATTGGTGCTGCTGTATAATGTCATTATGAACATGTACTGAGATCAGATATGAATCGATCCATTTGTACAGCCGAGACAGTCAACAAATGTGTGGTTTAACAGAAGGGAAAAATGAAGGGACTATATAGTTATATATGGATCTATATAGTTTTATAGAGATCTTCTGAAATAGCTACGATCTCTTAACGTGGCTTATACAATAAGAAACATCGTATTCCTCATTATACTCAACTTAATATTATCTTAGATAATCCTAGCAAATCCATGATTTGAAAACATATGTAACAAATCCTTTGCTAGTTAGTTAGCAGTAAAACATTATTAAGAATCAAAAACAGTATTTAAGTATATATATTTGTACTTCTTAAGTAATCATTTATTTATAAGATATTTGTGCAATATACTAAATAATTTGACCCTCGTATTTCATATAGTTTTACTTTCTATTCCAAATTATTTCGTTGCTAGTGTTGTTTTTTTTTTTTTGTTTTTTTTTTTGCTGAAGTTTCCAAACTAAGGATTGAGGAAACGTTTCTTGCATTAAAAAAATGAAACATCTTTTCAATATCAGGTTAAAGAAAGACAAGGAGTTTCTGAAAGAATTTGAAGTCTACTTCCATAAATCTTGCTTCCCTTTTCTTTTTTTTCTTTGCTTTTTAAAATCATAAAAATAATACAAAGTCCGTTTATTTTTAACTTGCTGAGTATAACAGCAAGGTTTTCCATATTATGAAGAAAATAATTAAATCTGCATTATATACTTAAATTGTTTAAGTCCGATTAAATTTTAATTATATTAAGTAAAGTTCGCTGAGATATTAAAAGGATTGAAAGAAAGATTAATATGTCTTGTTACTTTCCAATTGGATAGTAAATTAACACTTAGCAATTCACTCTTTTTGTGTGTAAGTGTCCCTTATAACTTTTCGACCACTAGATGGATCGTCTTGAAACATAGTATGCATATTTAAGGACTACAGACGATCTAACTTATATTTGAATTCTTTTCCAAGTGGGTCCTTGTCGGGAAATTAGTGCGCGAAGGCGACAAATTTCCACAGAAAAGAAACTAAACAATCTATCCTGTGTGTTTTTCTCAGCATCAGCACACTAACCACACATACGAAAGATTTTACTAACTAAGAGTTAGATAGCATCTTTACTTTAAATATGCAGATCAAATTTCAAGAAAATCTATCCGGTTCGAATGTTATTAGTTAGGATGCGCGCGCATATATATACAAGGTGATTCAAAGTTCCCTGTACAAACTTTAAAGGTAGGTCAGGAACACAAAAACAAACCCTATTCATAGTGGAACGTATGTCCACAAACGTCACCCAAATGTTCTAGAAGGTACACAAAGGTTCCGAAATTGAAAGACGACAAGTAAGGTAGACAATATGTTTATAAGCCCTATGTTTAGAATTTGACAATATGAAACTTACAGGTTCACATTAGGTGCTCAAAGTTCCTTCCACCGACAGTAATACACGGTTGAGGCATGGATTGCCGAACATGTGCAAAAACGCGGGGCCTTTCGCGGACAGATCCAGCTGCCACAGTGACTCTTGTGACGAGGTCTTTGCCGACAACCATCAGGCCTGTTTCCGTCGAATGATTCAGTTTCATACAATCTCTGGTGCAAACGCGCAAACGTTTGATGATTAGGAATATGCCTGTTGGGGAACCGTTCACGATACAATCTTACAGCGTTTCCGTTTCCGTTCGCTATTCCATAGGCTAGGTCAGCGGTTCCCAACCTTTTTCAGCTGGCGACCCACCTTTCCTTATCGGAATGCCTCCACATATATAGGAATAGAAGAAAACCATATTTGTATCGTATCCCTTCCTTATATATGATCGATTTTCGATTTTTCTGATCTTTTCTGACGGTTTATTCGGTGGTTTCTGATAGTTTTAGGATCAAGTCGCGACCTACCTGTAATCCCTCCACGACCCACCGGTTGGGAACCGCTGGGCTAGGTGCATATCTGCCCTCTCAACATTAGTGAAGTGATACATTGTACTCGTACAAAGTCAACGTCTCAAATGACGATGGCTCACACTGTCCAACTATTGTGCTGTCAAATAGCTCCCTCTAGCACATTCGGGTGGCGTTCATAATACACTTTATTACTCAGTGATCTTAGGGTGGCCCAAAATTAGACCGACAAACTCTGTCAGATCTGCTCGCAATAATGATGGCTGCTAGCGCCGACATGAGCGTTCTATTTTCAACATATAAGCATTGACGAAAGACTTTTTTGGGCATGTGCAGGGAGCAAAGGTAATGTGGACATTTTATAACGGGAAAAAAAATCATTTTAATTTCCCATCAATCTGGTTCATACTGTTTTATTAGATTTTACTTTGTATTGACGCTGTTCCACCTAGAATATGTTAAATGCAGAAAGGAATCATGTAGATCCGTTTGTATTTCATAAAGTAAACGTTTAGGCATGAAATATTGAAAATACAAATAGGTTAATTTATTTTTTTCGCTTATTTATTTTGTTTTCATCAGTTGCGGAAATCATCAGGAAATTGTAGGTTGTTAATAAACATGGAGTTCATAAAATGGATGAATATAGAAACGACAACAAATATTCCTTTGGCAATTATTTAATCATTATATTTCGTCAACTGCAGATGACTTCTTCAGATGAAAAAAAAATAGGGATAACTTATTCCGCTTCCTTAAATTCATTTACGTAAAAGAATTTCAATTCAGTTAAACTTTAACAATCTGTAGTTTAGATAATAAGTTTGTGACACGTAACAATAAATTTGATAAACATTAAAAAATGTAATAGTCCATTATTGAATTAATATTGATAATGATAGTCATATGTTATAGTGAACAATAAGATCGTGGAACCAATAGAAATTACGTGAATATAATAAAAACCATGTGAATACAGTTGAAAAAGTTAAAAAAAAAATATAAATATTATTTACAAGAAACCTTGTTCATGTTTGATATATTTCTTAAATTTATTAAAAGTAAAACTACTAACTTTAAGAAATTTGTCTTTGTTAATACAAGGGAAGGCGTTTATAATACAAGATTCGACCATGAACCTTTCCCTTTCATCTATAATGTGATTTAATATCTTAACAATTGGATCTGAGTTATGTGTATAGCTTTTGCAGTGATCTGCCCAGTCAGATATGCCTGTTCTATTCTTATTAAAAGCTTTGACATATTCCAAAATTCTTTCTTTCAGTGTCCTACCTGTACTCCCAAAATAAACTTTGCCGCAATCCGTGCATTTCATTTTATAAATTACTCCTATAATATTCATATCATTAGCATGATATTCGTTTTTATTTATCTTTATTAATTTGTTATCTTTATAAAATACAATCTGAATATCATTTTTCTTACATAAGTTTTTAATTGATCTACCTAATTTTATACCTAATGGTAATTTCATAATATTTCTAAATACATTATCTTTCTTATTAGTTTCTTTTGATTTGTCTTTTGATCTATTTTTGAAAAAATTATTTATTATTTTGTTTACAAAAGTTATAAGGTAGTCATTCAATACAAAAACTTGTTTCATTTTATTAAATTTCTCCATAGTTTTTTGTTTTCAGTATTGACTACTATTCTTTTAATATAATTCTGGATAATCGCTTTTTTGGTTAAGGTGCTATGTTCAGATTTAAAATTAAGTACATGGTCGCTTTTAAGTTTTTTTTCGAAATGTTCATATGTAATGTAATTATTATTATTTATTAGAAGCAAATCTAAAAAAGGTAATTTACTAATTTCTTCTTCTTCTGCTGTAAAATCTAAGTTTTCATTGGTTGAATTTACAAATTGATGAAAATTACCACTTGAATTACGGGGCCCAGGTCAATATTAGCAGAAAAAATTCTGCCCGATTTGGATTAAAATCCATTCAGTTTCGTTTTCGAGAATCGAAATAGCATTCAATTACATCAAAGCTTTCACTAAATCTTTATCTCTTTGATTTTAAGATAAATCAAAAACAGATAAACTAAAACAAGAGGCGTATGTCCTTGTAGATAGGTCATTTTTCATTAGTTGACAGTTTTGTATTCGGTAGGAGGTTTCTTCATTCCTTAATTTGTTAATTCAATATCGATTTCAATACTCTGAAAATTAAGTAATAAATGATAATATATTCTTAAGAATAATATTTTTATCTTCTTTATAAATGAATAGAACGAGTGGTTATAACTAATATAAAATACACGGAATGGATCTTTCAAATAAATATTAAATTAAAATTTTAACTCTGAACTTTCTTTCAGTTCTTGAAATGTCAATTGAATTTATTGCATAGCTTTTTAAATCTCATAATTTGAAGAGGACTGTTACTGTTTTCAAAAAATGGATGAGTGCCAAAGATCAAGTGATGTGTCTTATCTTTTGAACGATGAGAGATTTATGTCTTGGTAATTCTTACTAAGAGATCAGGTGGTTGCTCCAGTATCTCCGCAGAAAAAAAACAAAAAAGAAAACAACAATAACAAAAAAAAATCTTTTAAGTTGACTGCTTTCTAGATATGTTTGGATATTTATTGCTATGTTTCTACTATCTGCATACATAAAAGAACTTCCTCAATCATTTATTAAACTGACATGTAAGGTATCGTTAGTTAAAAAAGAAGATAATTGTCCTGAAAGGCATTCTTAATATTTAACTACCGTATTGGCCCGAATATAAGACGGCATTTTTTTCCAAAATCCCATCCACGAAAGTACTATTTCGTCTTATATTCGCAACCAAACTTGGAGCACGCACGAAACCGAAACCAAGCGTGCTCTGGCGCTGAAGCAACGCCACATGGTGGCGTTGGCTGAAGTCGATCGTACGCCTAACCAACATGCTCCAAAATAAAAAAAAAATATATTCTACTACGCTTAGTGGTGTTGTACTTTTTTGCAAAAATAATTTAATTTCATAAATGACATTTCGCCTAGCTTAGAAGTCACAGATTTAACTAAATATTACTGACATTAAGCCTATTACTGCAACCAAAAGTATTAACGATTTCTTCATGAACCGGATGTGGGAAGATAATTTGTCAACAAACTTTTTTTTAAATAATTTACTAGAAATATTTGTCGAATTACGCCTCGTTAATAGGTATAACGTCTTATATTCGCGACCAATAGTTTTTTAATCAAATCGGAGCTCAAAAAACGCCATTCGTCTTATATTCGAGCCGTCTTACATTCGGGCCAATAAGGTATATCTTTTGTTTATAGATTTTTTTTAAAAAGTTGACGCAGTTCATCGACTATATCGACAGGTGTTGCGTACAGGAGGCTCTTTACATGGCTCCAACAGAAGAAATCAATCGGGTTAAGATTCGGTGATCGTGGAGGCCATGGGATGGGACAACCACAACACTAAAACGACTGTAGCGTCGTATCGGTGCAGGACCGGACACATTACTTAATGAAAACTGTTTGTTTCCGTACCCTCTAGCTACCATATTCTTCTGTAACATGAGCTTGGAAACACCTGTATATTGTTTTTAATTTTCTTTCTCATAATATTTTAGCATATAAAGCATATTAATTCACTATTAGTTTACAATTTTTTTTTCTGGAACCTAGATCAACTGAGAAATAGTTCTTAAATTTAAATAAACATATATTTCGGAAAGCGAGGCATAAAATCCGAATGGGTGTATTTAAAATTGTTTCAAATGATTCAGTTTCTCTCTTCTGTTGCTACTAATTACAAAAATGTAATTACCTACTTGGCCTGTTTATTCTCTATTTTTCTGTAACATTTTAAACAACTTTTATTCAATTTGTTTTACTTAGTTAGTTAGAATTAAAATCTATCAGAAGTTTTTTTTTTTTGAAATTGACATGCTATAAACTTCGCTCAGTTTTATCAAAAGAAAGTAATTATTCTTATGCAGGCTATGACCTAATTCATCAGTTTTAAAGTCGATCATTTTGATTTAAACAATAAGAAAATGAGCGATCATCTAAAGGAATTCCAGATAGTTTATTTATGATGCCTAATTATTTCCATGAACTCAGTAAGACAGTGTTGTTGCTAATACATTGAGTAATTTTAAAAAAGTCCGAGTTGGCTTTCCGAGTTTTCTACTGGGAATTTCGATCTTAACGATGTACCGGATCACGAGGACTAAATGTTCTCGATAACGATCTTAAGTGTACTGAAGTGCAATCAGATCTGTATTATATCAGATAGATGATATTGCGAGGCTGAACTGTATCGGTACCGTATTTTCTATCAGAAGAGAAGGAAGGAAAACAACAACAACAACAACAACTAAAAAAAAACTGAACTGATCTGTAGCTTCCTACTGAGCAAATAATGCAAAGATCCGTTTTTTCATCGAATCATGACCGAACATGAAAAGACGGCTGTGCAATCAGAAAATCAAGTGAAAACGCGACATTTTCCATTTCGAACATAACCCTCATTGAAACACGGAAACCAACGGCAAAACCGAATCTTCTCATGGGAAAAAGTATTACTCTGTTACTAATGGAAATATCCAGTATTGACACACGAAGAGCTTTTTTTAACCTTACGCAATGGTAAATGCTGGTTTTTACTATCAACAATTTGAAGGAATGAATCAGATAATTACATATAAATTTCTAACGAATAGAGGAGGCGTTATCTTGCAAAAATAATACCAAATCACATTTTGCGAGAAAACGAAAATATAAAAGACTGGTTGAAACGTAATTAAATCACTTTTATTTTCATTTTCTTATTGCTCAGTGAAATACTCCGTGATAGGAAAAAATAAAGGTCTTTAATTAATTCTAAACAGGGTGTGAAAGAGTTTCTTTCAGAGTCATTTTTATGTAAGCTTATGTAAAAGCCCGATGTCTCGCATCAGTTTATTTTACTAGTTATCAAACCTTCTGGTCATAGGAAACAATCCAACCAAAAATAAAACTAGTGGTTTTTGCCCTAGGAAAAAGCCTCGATTGCCTATGCCTCAAACTGCCTTTGGCTAATTTCCAAGTAAATTAAACAAGCTTTACAAAAAAAAATCAAAATGAAAATTGGGGAACTGTTGAATTTTTAAGAAAATATGATATCTACATTACGATATTGTACTTTAGTCCGCCAGAATGTTCAGGACAAGCTGTTACTTAGAAACTCTCTAAGGAAATTGTAAACTACTTACTGTGTTTTTATGTTTCGGTTTGAGTGGTGAGAAATTCTGATTTTGTTTTCCACTTTCCAGCTCTACAAAGTTTGCCATTATCAGGATCATCTCCCAAATTAAAAATGATTTAAGTTTTTAATTGAAATTCAGTTTTATGTATTTTTAGTTGTCCTTTAAATATAATTTTTTCGGTTTCGTTACGGCTTTCGCGCTCCAAATCACTTGCCGAAATTAAATTAGGCTCTTTGGATTAAATCAGTTTTATTATTTTCTTGCTTTTGTATTTAAAGATTACAACCTGCTTTTGCAGTCGTTATCCTGAGATTTCATTTTGATAGTTTCATCCTTGTTTGTTGGTATGTGTAAATACTGTCATCAGTGTCTCTGATGCTGCTCATTTCATCGTACTTCTCGCCCCAATTTGACTGAGTCTTAATCTGAACTAAAGGAGGGAAACTTTCCAATTAAGAAGGAGACAATTTCCCGATGATTGCCCTCGTTTTCCTTCTTTTCATTGGTCGATATCAGGTTGTAAGTTGGGAGTGGACTTCTCCCATCCACCCCATCCATTCTATTCGGCGTCCGATGGCCAGTCGTGCTCATCTGTCGGATTAAGAGAGAAAACCACAGAGGATCGTCGTTTCACGCTCCGAGCGCATTTGGGAGGCAAATAAGTTCGACTCTTCGCAGTAAACATGTCAGCTTTATTTCACCGTAAACAGGCTCTCGAACTTCGCTTTCACAAGTAGATAATTTTTCTCATTCAGTTGAGTGTTTTCTCCCTATTGTGAAAGAAAACGTGATTCTTAGCATTTTTTCCTTCCCACTTTTTTTTTTTTCAATTAAATTGAAAGTCTAATTATTAGAAAAGCATATTTGTTCAGAAATAGAAATTTACTTATTTATTTATATTTTTCCATTAAACATGGTGAAAATTGTGTTGTTGAGAAATGTGAATTTTTGGAAAAATGTAATGCCAAAAATTTATTTGTTATTATCGTTCTAGAGCTATTGATATATGTGCCAGTTAATTACATTTCTTCTTGCAACAATGGAATTCTAATCCACTTCCATTTTCATTAATTACGGTATCCTACCATTCTCTTGGCAACATTGGCATACTCCCTACGATAAATTTTGTACTTTTTGATTTGGCATAGTTTTGATTTTAATTAATTATTTCTTATTTTTTTTTTTACATAGCAAGCGTAGCAGAATAAATATGTGAATTTCTTTTGAAAGAAAAATATAGGAGAAATTAAAATCAATAAATATCAAACACCCAATGCTTTGTCTGCCGTTGTTAAATACAAAGCACAAAATTTCATGCACCGAACTGTTTAAAAAATAAATAATGCTGTTGCTACATGAAATACCGAATCGCCTTTCCGGCATAGCCTAGTGATCTAGGCGGTGCGGCGGCAGATGTGTCGGTACCTGAGTTCGAATCTCGGCGTCGGCTTGGATGTAACTTTCTTCTTCTGTGTTTCGTTCGTTTCTGCGCGTACAATGTGAGCTGCCTCCTATGGTGTACCCTGGGCAACAATTTATTCGGCTAAAAAAATAAAAATGAATCGATGGTTGACAGATTATAAGTATGTAGATTAATAAAAACCTAATGATATCTTATTTTTTTGAATCCAGTGTTTTTATCAACTTTTCTGTAAGTTAGAAAGCTGAAACGTGACACAGCTAATCCAAAAATACGTGTGTGGGGAGGGTTAAAATTTTAATGATGCCGAATCTTTATTTGTTAATATTTTTTTTTATATATCTTCCCGATAATGTAAGAGGGCACTGATTGCTTGGGTGCTGAAGTTATTCCGAAAACTTTAGAAACAAAGAAATGAAATATGGTGGAGTGCGGGTTTTTTATATACATTAACTCCTTGCTAATTGCTTCTGAGAGACATAAAATCGCATGTAATTACAAAATCCGAGTGTCTGTGGATTCATAATGCTGTCAAGGGAGGCCATCAGATCGGTAAGCAGTGAGATGTAAATCTATGTCTCCGATGAAACTGCTGTCAAATTCCAGTGCATTAAGACATTCGTCTAGACTAATGTTCACTTCTGTGAAAAAGTGAATTTACAGACTTATTTTCCACTTTTCATAGCTTGCGCTTTTTTGACCACCGTTAAAAAATATACTTGGGAGTAGAACATATTGGATGAAAAGATAACTTTTTTTAAAATATGTAAAGCTGTACTGGGGACTACTTTCTTCTGTGGACGCAGCAAGAATGGTTTCGGCGAACTTTAATAGCTTCTCATTATGGTAAGTTTATGTGACATCAACTCTGTATGTGACTACAAATATATTAACAATATTAATCAGGAGATAAAATATTATAGAAATAAATAAGACTAAAACATTATCATTTTCTATAATTTTTGGGAAGAAAAACATTCTTCATTTATGAAATAACATGATAACAAAATTTAAATAAATATAAATATCAATAAATTCTAAAAAAGACATCTTCTCAATAAAGGAATCAAACACACATACTTCTTCAAATAAATTCGATATTTCAAAATTAAAATTTAAAATATAATTAAAATTTTTTAGATTAAAATAGTTTATTATAAAGGTAATAAATTGATTAAAAAAAAAGAAAAATTGAAAGAGATATGCAAAACATATTTTTTAAAATAGAAGTAATGTATTCATTGGAATGCAGAGATTGTTGCGAAATTGTATGGGAAATACTGATAGATCGCTGAAAGAGCGTGTAGATGAACACATAAGGGCTTTTAAAAGTAAGAGAATAGGAATATCTGATTGGGCAGACCATGTGCTAAATTTACGTCACAACCCAGATCCCATTGTGTTATATATGAATCACAAGATGAAACAAAGATTTTAATTAGAGTCATGTTTCATATAATTGGTACAAATGTATGAATAAAGAAAAAGGTTTAAAAGTTAACGAAATTTCTTTCGAACTATCCAGAAATCTATGGAGAAGATCAAAAGTTAAAAATTAAATTGAAAATCAGTGATAATTAGATATCATTGTTTTTATTAACTATTGATTATAACAAAGATTATAACAAAGGTTATCAAATAGTTTATTTATTTTGTGTAAGACCTTAATGCTATCAAGATATTATTGTATTTGTAGCATTCTTGATTGTTATTCGTTCACGTTTATGATTACACGTTGATGATTGTTTATCCAATTCGTTCGGGGATAAGTAGGAAGACGTTGTTTTCCTCTTTATTATATTTGTATATTTTCCTGAAGAAAGTTTTTTGTGAAAAAACTGAAATATCGAATTTATTAGAAAAAGTATATGTGTTTGTTTCCTTTTTTGAAAATATAAAAATTGCCACAAGTTCATTAATTATCTAATAATAATATAACAAATAATGGAGGAATGCTACTCATGTTCATGAGGAATGCTACTCATGTAAACATAAACAAAAGTAAAGGCTTAGAGATAGATGATTATTTTGTGTTCTTGACTCAAAAACTTCATCTTGTTTCAATAAAAAAAAAAAAAAAAATGCCTTTTTTGGAATCTTTTAATTTTTAATATTGATTGTTGATATTTATAACAATTTGGCTGTTTAAAATCTTAAAATATAACTGTTTTATTATTATTAGATAATTAATGAACTTGCGGCAATTTTTGTATTTATTTAATTTTTTTTATCATGTAATTTCGAAGATGCTTGGTACAGGAAGAATGTTTTTCTTCCGAAAATTCGCAGAAAACGGTAAAGTTTTAGTCTTATTTTTTTTTTCTATAATATGCAGCAAAGTTTAAGGAGATCTTTTCTAATATAGAGGTAAAGTTTTCTGTATACCACAGGTTGTGTCATCCAAGTATAAGTTGAAAGCACATGTTTAATTTAGTTTAATTTAGAGAGGTATGGGTCGAGGGCCCAGCACTTCCCTGATTTCGAAATTTTCGAGATTTTTAATAGGGTTTCCTTATATCTCACATGAGATACATTTTACAAGCGGTAGTAAAATTGAGTAATCTTTTTTTTCTTTTTACTGCTTGATAAAAGAGCGATCTTATGAAAGTTGAGGTACAGGTTCGAAATGGCAGGTGGCGTGTCTTTATTTTCTCCTTGCTAATTTAATTACAGGTTTGTGGATTTGGTTTATTTTAGTACGTCAGAATGCTGGAATAGGAGGATGGGAATTCTCAACATTACTGAAATTCACTTCAAATATTGTGTATAGATTAAATTACTTTCATGTTTGATGCATTTTTGATACATTATTCTAATCAGAGTATACATAGAATATATTACTCTTATTTTTGTGAAATATTTATTATTTCAGTTGTGATAGAAATCATAATAACCAATGTCACATAAATATTTCTGATAATTGCCTGTAATCTTTTGAAAGTTTGAGCAGTTCCATAGGAAAAATCGAACCAATCGGCCATTTTCAAAATGTGCTACTTCCTTGCACATTCGAGGTAACTTTTGCAGCGAAAGTGCACTTTCTGCGATATTTCGACTGTTATTTTGAAAAAAATTTAAGTTTTTAGATAACATTTCTGAAATACTTAAGTTGTTAGTTTCTCTTGAACAAATTAAGGAAATCTCCGTCTTATCGTTTTATTCCTAAAGAAATAAATCATTGAACAGATCTACAATTTTCATTAAGACATAATTTCTATTTTCATGCTTAATAATCAATCAAATAAACAGTCTTAGTTGATCAAAGGTATTTTAGTGTCTGTGGTAACTACAATGGATGTCTACAATGGTACATAACCTATTTCACTTCCTCATCCGAATTCGTTTTTTAAGGAGTCGTGTGTGTATGTGTGTGTTTTTTTAGCTTTATAAATGATTTATAATATACACACAAATAGTTGTTTCCTACTTTTTTAAGGTTTATCTCTTTGTATTGTAGTGCTGAATGTTTGACTGAAGTTAATTTGAAGTTAAACAAAATTTCGGAGATGTTTGAAGTTCCAAATACATGCTTAATCGCATTATAAGTTGTGCATTGGTAAATTCTGTGAAGTTTTAGAGCTTTAATCCCTGCCTTGATTTCCATTAAATTAAATTCCTTAAACACAAATTAACGGAATTTTCGTTCCTAAAAGTCGGCTGTTTCATTAGTTGAGTATCCAGATGTCTCAGACAATAAAGGAAATGTGGTAATTGGAACATTCACCAATATATTTTCAGAGTTTTCATAATCAATTTAGAACCAAATGCACGTTTGTTTGTTTTTTTTTTCTGTTTTTTTTTTTTTATTTGCAATTTTTATTTAAGAAAGTAAGTGATACATTAGTTTTTTTTCTTTTTCAATTAAAACCATGGTAAGTAGTTTTAGAGCAGTTTTTTTTTTTTTTTTTTTTTAATGAACCCCCACCCCTTACTTTGAAGTTTTGTTTAGATATACAGTTCAGTTAACTTCATAAAGGTTTGTTTTTTTGTTTCTTTTTAATAGCATATCTTCAAGAGTTTGTGGGTCGTTCGTTATGAATTTTTTTGTAGAAACAGTACCGGTAGCCAATTTTTTTTTTTTTTGATTGGGAGATTTTTTTTTTCTTTTCTTTTCAATTCTGGAAAAAAAAACAAAAACAAACAGGACATATATTAGAGCTTTACATTGATTAGACTATTATAGTTTTCTTTAACCTTCTTTCATTCATTTATATTTCACAAATCAAACAAACAAATGATCAAAAAGAAGAGCGAATTTTTTTTTTTTTCAAACAAACAAGAATTCTCTGTAATAATTAGAAATCCTTTAGAAATTCGCGTTGCTTCGAACTCATTAAGACTTTGCTTTCTAACTCGTTCTACAAGTTTGTTTTTTTTTTAAATCCACCAAAGAAAGAAAGAAAACTTCTTTTTTTTTTGCAGTTCTTCTTATTCTTAGGTTCTTATTCTAATAGTATAACTTAGAGAGCAAAATGCTTTTTCTCCGATCAGTGGTTAGGGACGCTTAAGTCTTTGGAAGTCGTTTCGTATTTCGTACTTTACAATTGATGTTCCTGTCGAAATTAAAGAAGAACGAATAAAAAAAAAAGTAAATCCAATCTGGCAAACAAGGCAATTTATTTTGATAGGAAGAAAAGTTGAGCGAGGGATTTTCAGAGAGTAGTCTCTGTGGTGGAAAATTTAACCTTTAAGAGTGATGTTTCGGGATTTGGAATAGGAGAGGCTCCATTTACAAATTTATAGATTGAAACCTTTCTCTGTTTTTTTTCTTCCAGTTCTTTTCTCCTCTGTCTCTCTCTCTCACTCTGATTCTTTTCCCATGTTTTTTACTTCTTCTTTTCTTTCTTTCTTTTTATTTTTTTTTTAATACTCAATCTGACTTCAGTAAATTTGACTTTTGGAATAGCAGAGATGTTTGGTATAGGCAAGAAATTCCATTAATATGAAAATGGAGCTCTGAATTCGAGATCGAAGTGAGATTGGATGGTGATGGAGAAGCGGAAGTGAGTGTTTGCAGGAAAAAGTAAGGGCTGATTGCTGAAGAATCTGTCCATAATAACATAAGTAAGAGCAGTTAAAAATTGACTGGTCGTAAGTTGTATTCAAAAACTTTTTTTGCATACTCAGTTTGTTTATAAATAATTATAGATTAAAAAACTTGAAAATTAAGAAAATAAACTAACTTTTCAGGAAAAGTGCCTTTTAGCCTTCAGCTAGCATAGCTGCTTCGTCTAAATTTTATCATTGAATTTAAAATTTTATACCAGTTACGACATTAATAAGTGGTTTAATATTATTTATTAAGTAAATAGAGGAGCTTTCAGCATTTTAGATATTATAAGCAGAAAAATTTGCAGTTAGGCTTATAAGTAATTGCTTACTTAACGTAAAATCCAGGACAGTCAATTGATGTAAAAAGAATGAGTACGTCTTTGTCTATTATGTTTCAGAATTCATTGTCAGCAACGAAATATGCCTACATAACTGCTTTGAATAGCATTATAATAGTGACTTTAGATAGAACTAATATAATGATCAGAAGCTTAAACTGTTTATTACTCTGATTAGCGTAAAGGAATATTCCTATAGATTTTTTTGCCTTGCTTTTTTTTTAAGCCTTGAAACGACAAAAACGAAAAGCCTATTTATTTTTTCGAAATTTTAATATCTGCTGAAACAAACAGTACACATTTTCCATTTGCTGAAAAAAATAAAATAAAATAGGTTAGCATTATTTACTTAAGTTGTCTAAATCGAAATAGGTTTCAGTGTTTTTCTGTAGGAATTTTTCTCATCTTCACGTGCTAATTTCTTGAAAACGACACATTTGGAAAATGTTTCAAATATAAAAGTTAAATCTTCTTCAGTCCTTAAATATGCATACCAAGTTTCGTGAAGATCCATCCAGCATTTCAAAGCTTTTAGGAGGACACACACACACACACACACAAACACACACTGACGGATGAACCTACTTTCCTAAATATAAACAGAAACTTTTCCGCTGTATTATTTTCACGACAAAAAAAAAAAAAAGTAAAACAGGAATTTTTAGGAAAGTAGGTTTCAAACTAACAACAAGTTTAACGTGCGGAAAATAATATTGACAATGCAATAAAAAGCATACTCGCATGAATAAGGAATCACTGATCTGTTTTTAGGTTTTTCGATACCGGGAATCCAGAACAACTATTTCAGGTTTCCTAATCTTCATCAGCTGGATTCCATATCCTACAGTCAGTGATCCTAAGAAACATAAAGAAAACAAAAGTCAACAAAACAGTGGCCCTTCATGTTAAAAAACAACAATATATAAATTAAATAAAATAAAATAAAATAAAAAAAATGAATAAAAAATCCCCGCTAGTAGGTTTCAAGCTCTTTCAAGAACTTCTTGTTTCTTGTTGTGACCTTCAGACAGCAGAGTCCGATTAAATTATCTAAATGGGTAGAAACAGTAGCTTCTAATGTACTTTTGTACATTAGAACAAATAAATAACAAAAGAATAAAATAACAAAGAAGGATTGTTATTTTCATTTACAATATAAAGTATATTGAGAATTTAAGGTAGTTGATAACATTTATAATTTTATGATTTAAATTATAAACATAAAAAGTTTAACATTATCTGAGAACTGAGAAACTTTTTCATATAAGCTTCAGCAAAATTGATGCTTAGAAAAATGTATTTAATACCCATTTATAGGTTTAAAATAATAATTAGGAGAATAAAATTCAAACGAAGGGAAATAGTATTTAAGCTACTTAACTTCTAGTTAGTTTTGAAAAAGAGAATATGTGTTGGGGTAAATGTTTGGCTTTCAAGCACGTTTTGAAAATGACTTTTCTGCACCAGTTTGTGGGTTAAGGGAGGGAAGGAGACTTTGTAATCTTGAAGAAAATACTGCACCCTGCTTCGATTCCCGTCAGTACTCGTGATTTCTCATTCCCCGCCTGTTCAGCTCTATCTGAAGTCGCCCAGTAAGCTTCTCTGGAAACGGAGAACTCTTTAAATCAAACTAAATGTAATTGGAAATCAATGAAACCATTGAATAGCAACTTAATTATCTCTCCTTATCAAATGATGCCCAAAGCCCCTTCGTCTTAATGGTAACTGTTGATAGCACGGCTTTTTAGGAGTCTGCAGAGCGAGTTGAAGTTTTTTAGAGTAAATATGAGTGACTTAATCTTCTTTCTCTCCAAAGATGTCCGTCTTCAGCTCATCCTATCGTTCTTCTTTTAAAAAATCCATTTATATGTATATTGAGTTGCTGAAATGCGGAATTTGATTGCACTGTTGAGGAAATCGAAAATAGGAAAAATATCTCGTGTCACATTTTCAAACTGTATTTCAATTTACTATATAGAATATTTATAAGAAAAGAATTATATTTTTAAATGAATGTTAATTGTAATATTTGTAAGTGAATTTGAATTTTCATAAGACTTGTCTTGATTTAAAAACATGAATGTATTCATTAAATTATTAGTAAGTTAGTGATATTTGGTGAATTAGTTTTAACCCAGGGAAGTGTTACTCTGTAATTACTTTTCTTTTTATACATATCGTTTAAATCTCATACCCCTGAGTAAAATTCACACTTATAATTTGCGAGCGAATGGTAAGTAGTTTTTGAAATATTCAGCCTAAAATCTTAGATTTTTCAGCTGTAATATATATATATATATATATATATATATATATATATATATATATATATATATATGTAAATATATATATTAAAGGAAAATCTTTCTGCTTTTTAATTTTTAAAGTTTCGTTAAACTTAAAAAAAATACAGTTGAATTGCTCGAATTATCGTGAATGTTGACTTTTTATCTACACAGTTAAGGATATATTTTATATATTATGTCTTCTATTTTGAACAAAATAAAAATGGTTACTTTCTATAAAATTCGTAATATATTTTTTTACAGACTTTGCAAATACTTAAAATATCCTTAATTATAGTTAATTTATATTAATTTTTGGCGATTCTTAATAATTTAACATTCGAATTTATATGTGATATTGCTTTATAGCCTTTTTGAAAAAGAATAATCTCTTACTGTTGCTCTAAATGTATTTTGACATTTGTGTGTAAGATTATTAAAGTGCCGAAAAAGTTTTATTATCATTGGTGACAGAAAATGGAAACTACAGTCTTTTCTGTCATAATGTGGTATAAGTGTTCCCAACACCAGTGCATTATGGAATTTCGTTTCTTTCACTTTTTCTTTCCACAAAATGCAGTAGAAAGTAGAGTTTGAATAAATAACCCTTCCCATACTTCCTTGATGAATTGTATATGTCAGAATTCTTTTGAAATCTTCTCTTCAATTCTATTTAGTGAGTGAAGGACATATTGAAAAGTTTCTGTCTTCACACAAGCTTCTTGCACATGATGAAGAACGGAACGAAGAATTAACAATCATTGCCATTTTTGTTCTAATTGTGTCAGGCGAAAAGAATGGAGTAAGTTCACATTTTCCATTGGGAATAATATTCCCTCAACACTCTTTTCAGAAAATCAACTACTTGGATGAGTATTTAATGAACTTCAAAAGTGTTCTGTGTCGTTGCAACTCGTGGAGGTATTTGTGCTAACTGCGGCAGCAAATTCTTCTAGTTTATCCAATGTCTACACTAGATTTCTTGAACCAATTTTGGAAAAAAAAAATTCCTATCTGCTTCTCACTTTCTGGTAAACATCGTCGACAAAGAACTCAAGTATTTTTTCGTATATTCTTAAAACAACTTACATCAATTGAGATATTGATATCAATTGAGACAGCAACTGAAACGTTCCAGTTCAATACGAAAAGCAATCCTCTATCGATTAACACAAGAATGTTTGTGCTTCTTGATTTCCCGTGACTTGGTAGGTTCTCATGTTAACTGCTAATGCTTTGTTTAGAAAGAGTAATGACATCATTATCTCTACTTTTAAATCTAGAACACTGTAGATGGTAATGTTGAATTTGGAATTGGTTAATATATTAAAGCATGTTTTTTTTTTGTCTTAAGACTTCTGTTTTCCTTTCAGACCAAAGAAATGTTTGGATGAAGAGTACTATTAATATTAAGAATTTTAATTAGAGTATAAATTGTTGAATTTAAAGAAATCCTAAGAAGATAGAGTAATAACCTGTAAAATTATAAAGACATGAAAACGACATAAAAAAATAAGTTAATATCTTTGTGTACATCATATACAGTGTGTTCCATTGAAAAACTGTTTTGGGGACTATTAGATTTGATTTTTTTTTAGCATTTATAATATTGTATGTGTTTCATTGCTTTGTTTGCTTTTTAACTCGTTTTTTTTTAGCTCGCTTTCTTCTCTGTCTGTTTGTTCGGTACAAATTTTGCAGTTGATTTTAAACTAACTTCCCGACGAGCTAGCGACTTGAAACTTTAAACATAGCTCATGCAATATTAACTCGCTTTCTTGTCTGTTCGCCAGGGAACCCTAATTCTTCGGATAACAGGTCTGTGCCGCACGGCGCGTCTGCTGCCAGTGTTTCTGCAAATGGCCGCTTGGCGCTGAGTTGCCGTGTATTGCAAGGCAGCATTTTAGCATTGCAAGGCTTTTTTTTTTTTAACATTAACACGTTTTTTATCGAGTTTAAAATTTAAATTTGGGTTAAATGTTTAAAATCGATTGAAAAATTTGATGCACACAAGACTAAAAAGCACAAAATAATTATTTAAAAAAAATATATTTTTTTAATATATCACGTTTTTAAGACGGACTAAAAAGTACAAAATAATTAGTATAAAAAGTATAACGAAAACGTGGGGCGCAAGATAATATACACTCCATCCATACCATCTCAATTATCTATTGCATGCGTCGCACGTTTTTCGTTATACTTTTTATACTAATTATTTTATACTTTTTAGTCCGTCTTAAAAACGTGGTAGATTAAAAAAAATTTTTTTAAATAATTATCAAATCTAAATCATCTTCACCTTGTAGGATTAATATTTCCTGAAATTTAATAAACATCTTCACTGCAAAGAGTTTCCTGCTACATAGAAAACTGTCAGTGCGATAATTCTTCTTCTTCATTTTATCCTGCCTGGAGAGGATTGTGACTACTACGCTGTATTTATTCAGTGAAGCCGGTAATTAAGTGGTTTTTTTTTTTTAATATTGTGTTTTGAAACTTTTGAAGTTTAATTATATTGGATAACTCCTGGCATGGTCGATGGCTGCTGATCGGGAAATTGAGCTGCTCAGGTCTTTGTTCACTTTCGGAAGCTGGCTTGGTTATTTTTCTTCATATGTTTGTCTTCTCAGATACAATGTCGGAACAATGTGGTATATTGCACATCAATGAAATAGTCTACAAATTGTTTCCCTTGAAGGCGAATAGCTAAGACCATCCTAAGGAGACGAAAATCTATCGCGATTTATTTGCTTTATTCCTCATTAATAGCTTCGTCATTCTTAACTGTTACCCTCTACTCAAACAACAAAAGTTGCTTCTCCTTCAAGCATTGTTCATTGCATTCTGATATTTTTGATTTTATCTTTCAACATTTTCGCTTATCTTTCGCGGTTTCTGGTTTTAGACTTCTTTTAGTCTTCATTTCTATCTACATACAGTATGAGCTGTACCCCGCTGTTTCATCCGCGTTATATTCGGCCCTTCTCATTAATGTTCGCTTCTCGACGGGCGACTTCTCGGCAATGTTCGGTTCTCGTCGTGCGGCGAAGCCGGCCCATCGCCGCCGCCCCATCTATAGGTTGACGATTATTGGTCGTAGCATGATGTTATAACATCATGCCTATAACATCGGCCTATGACATTCCTCAATAAACGGGCCATCTAACGCAAAAAGAATTTTTCAAATCGGACCGGTAGTTCCTGAGATTAGCGCGTTCAAACAATATAATAACAAAAATTATATTATACAAATCATATATTGACTCAATAATAAATTACGGTATTGATAACTGGATCTATATAAATAAAAATGAAATGAAAAATATTAAAGAGAATCTTAAAAAAAAAAAAAAAAAAAAAATTTTACTAACTTTAACAAACTGCAAATTGAACAACAAAATCAAATTTTAGTAAATAATAAAATATTATTTCCTCAACAAAGAGTTATATATAATTTAATTATACAGAATTATTATAAAATATGTTATAATATGCAAGAAGATAATACACATGCAATAAGAAGAAATAGATTGTATACAAAACAAGTCTTTGATAATCCAAAAAATAACTTCGGACTAAGAATTAAAAACAGACTAATTAATAAAATATTTGATCAATTTTCGACAGAAATGAAAAAAATTGAAAAAATATCTATCTTAAAAAAAATTATAAATAGAGATATAATATTTGGAAAAATCGTATGGGTCGACTAATTTGAAAGAGACAAAAAAAAACAAAAACAAAAAACAAAACAAAACAATTTTATAATTATTTACTTTACATTCATTAGGTACTAATATGATATCAGCTTCTATCTTTATCTTAAATCTTTTTGAAATATTATTATTGTTTTGTTTGTACACTTAATTGAATATTATGTTAACATTAAGTATATAGGACCATTTTTGTAAATAATACAAATTAATTATAACTGTCAGCACCTACAACACAGGCTTATAACCTAGTAGGACTGAATTGTAATATTTGATGAATGAATAATAATAATAATAAAAAAACACACACACACACACACACACAAACTCTTCAGCTTTATAATAGTAAGTACAGATTTCTTTCGAAGTTGTCTTCTATTCTAAAGTCCATTTGTTGATGGATTGTACTTTATAATAGTTCTTTATTTCGTCTTTATTTTAACTAATATAATTAAATCTAAAGATGTTTCTTAATATGTATCTTTGTTAAGCATTTGTTTAATCTTGACTCTTTATATCTTTGTTTCTCTAGAATATACCGAAATACATTTTCTGATGCCAACCAAAATCAAAGTAGGTTTTTATCAAAATCTGAAACACTTGCGAATGACGACTGCAATTATTACATCAGCGTTTATAGCAGTTGCCATCATAAAAGATCTCCTGTCGATCATAAAATTATATTTAGAGATGCGTATAACATTTATTGGAGAAGTAATATTATTGTTCGAACATTAAGTGTTCTTCTAAATAATTAATTAGCGCTGAATATCTATGCTTCCAATATGCAAATTTAAAAGTCAGTAACTGTTTCAGTTTCCATGAGAGTCGTGTTGATAAGCGTACATCTTGATTGAGATGTATCCAGTCAAATTTGAAGCAGATCCGTAGAAACCATTACTTCAGCTCTTCGTTATTAGAACCTATACATTCAGTATTTCCACAGAATAGCCTGATAACACTAAGCAAATGTATTTGTTGATCGTAAGTCTTTCGAATCAATTTCTCTAACATACCATCCTCAGAATAGGATGACTGTTGTATATGACTGAAAGTAAAAACTTTTCAATTAGAAAATAAAGAGTCAGTAGTAACAAGAATGACCACAGTAAGTTTCACTGTGTTACGTCATTTTAATTATGAACATCGTGTTGTATTTATTTTATGAAATCTGTATTAAACAACATCAGAAACTCGTGTCTCTTTATGTTTGTAGCAATAATTAATGTTCTCTCGTTTTAAATAGATTGGCCTGAAATTTTGTGTTTAATGGTTTTGGCTTGAGTTTTAAGCTCATTCTATCCCTCGTATCTCTGCGAAAAGATAGTCCATGTGATAAGAGATCTGATAAATATAATTAATTTGTACCCAGTAGATAGGCACATGTTCACTTTCTGTTGCATTTTGTTTTTGTAATGGTAGGAACAACTATCTAATACTCTGCAAATAAATAATAACTTAATAACTTTTTAAAGCTTCTTTGTCAATTTTTGATAGAGTAGGTTAAAATTTAGATCTTAGATGTTTTCAGGTCAGTCTAACTCTCCTCTTTCATCTTTTACGTTTTACTTGACCTCTTCGGATTTTTTATGTATTAAGTATTTATAGATTCAGATCCAGTCGTATTTTCAGAAGTATTTGGGTGAAAAATATTCTTGTAGTGATTTTTTTCTATTATTAAATGTAGTATCATACGGTGTTTCTAAACAAAAATTTCGCTGCTCTTTAGAATTTGGAATCACTTTTAAGTTGATTTGAGCTCCCATTCTTCTTTGTTGTTATAGAAGGCGAAAATATGTATATACAGTATGACGCAAAATTTCCTGTACAAACTTTAAAGGTAGGTTAGGAAAACAAACGGTATTCATAGTGGAACGTATGTCCGCAATCGCCACCCGAATGTGCTAGAAGGTGCACTAAGGTTCATAAATAAAAGACAATAAGTAAGGTAAACAACAAGTTTATTAGCCCTATGTTTAAGTGACGTAAGGTGTACACTTCAGGTTCACAATAGGTGCTCAGAGTTCCTTCCACCAACAGTAATATACGCTTCACAACGTCGATTCATGGATTGCCTTTCATGTGTGAGGCCTTTCGCTGACACATCCACCTGCCACAGAAACTCTTGCAGCGTCAGAGGCAATGGGGGTCTTGTGGGCGATGCCTTTAAAGATACCCAGAGGAAGAAATCAATAAAGGATAAGTCGGGTGATCGGGCACGCGTCTGTTTGGGAAAAGTTCACGATACAATCTTTCCTTTTCCATTCGCTGCCCCATAGGCTAGGTGCACATCTGCTCTTTCAGCATTAGTGAAGCAATACGTCTTACTCGTAGAAAGTCAACGTCTCAAATGACGATGGCTCACACTGCCCAACTAATGGCTGCCAAACAGCGCCCTCTAGCACATTCGGCTGGCATTTGCGGACATACGTTCCACTATGAAAACGATTTGTTTTTTTTATTCCTGACCTTTCTTTAAAGTTTATACAGGGAATTTTGAATCACCCTGTATAATCTACTGACTTTTCTGAACCCAAAACTCAAAATTCTTTTTCATTTATCTTTTTAGACCAGAAGATGAAGCCAATCAAATATCCGCAATACAAAGTTTGTGTGTAAACAAGCTCCACAAATTAAAATAAAATTATTGAAGAAAAGTAGAAAAAATATAAAAATTAATTAGTTCTCTTAGCCTTTAATATTGGTTACTGTACCTGGACTAATAAAATGTTCTGGTCTGGGCTTCTTAAAAGTGCATTCGTATTTCATTGTTTTAACATTTTCAGCATTCTCTTTTTTTTTTTTTAACTTATCATCGAATATTTCTTCATGAAACTCTGTTTTAATGATAAATCTTTGCACAACATTAATCTTTTTTTCTGAAACATTGTCTTCAAAAAATAAATATAAAAAAAGTTGGCGGCGAGGTGAAATCATAATTACTGCTGGTGTATTGTTCCTATATAAGTTCTTAGTTTTTTGAAGAATTTCTTGCTTAATTTGAGATCAATATATCAGCCCAAACCAGGAGTAGGAGTCTAATGACTTATTTTCTTTGGGCTTCCCACGACCTGGAGGTTTGAGGAACAATCAGACTTCCGGTTTTAAGTGACCACCGACCGATTCATGAAAATAGTGGTAACTGTACAAATTTTGGGTCTATTTATTCTGAATCGATTACGCTCAAAGGAATATGATACCCTCGACCCAATTGGCCATTCCCCGTTCTCCTGCCAAAGGCCACTTCAGTCACCCGAAGGTACAGTGTGGGTCTAAACATACTAAATGAATTCATTGCGGGCATTATTTGAAATTGTACTTGGCTCTTGAATTACAAGGGCTTGAATAAATGAGTATTGCGCGCCAATCAATAGTAGTGTCAGTTTAACAACGCAAGTGTTTGATAAGATTGCAAAGGTCATTATATGAGATCGCCTGGTTTTGTTTTTATTACAAAACTCTGAATTGATTTGTTGTACATTGATTTGCTGTATATAGATTTTATTTTAAATATTTGTAAAGCCTTTTAATATGCATCACAGCAAAAAAAAAGCTTTTTATTTTAAAAGCTTTAGAATACTATTTTAAGTCGAAATACGGATATCATTTATTAGCCATCCATATGATCAAGATAACTTAAAAACCTTTTGTAGAAACTTTAGTAGAAGGTTTGAGTTCATAAAATCCATCCCTTTTAATTTTGATGCAAATCGGACTAAAAGTTAAGGAGAACTTTATTTTGCTGTTTATTATTGCACTCTAGTCATAATTCATTTCCTCTTCCTTCATCAAAGAAAGGCCAGAAACCTCTAAAATACATTTGCATTCAATTCGGGGACCATAACATACATACATATATGTATGTAGAGAGGGAGAGAATATGTTAACGAGTTCGCTGTACACTAACGAGTTAGTTTCTCTGAAATACATTTTTCTCTTGTTATCAGTTTATCTTTCAAATCCGTTTATTGTTTTATTGGCATTTTCAATAAATCTCCACACACCTTTTATTTCTTACATTTTCAAATTCTTGTATGTTTTTCCGTTGTGATTAACCTTTGGATCTTGCTATTAAGGTATTCGAAAGTTGTCACGCCAACCATATTTTTTTTAAATTTCTATTTATTTATTTTTAAAAATGTAATTAAATAGGAAATATTATGAATAAGACTAAATTGTGAGTGATTGCATTGTGATTTTTGTTTTTGTGGTTGTTAATACTAACTTAAGCTGATAAGTAATTGATGATTTGCTGTCCTCATTATTGATGAGGACTCGCACAGTTCCCGAGCATTAGCGCTTTCTATTAAAATGCAGCAGGCTTTAAATGTTCAGGAGATGCTAACAGTTGGCGGCCATGATTCTGTTGCTGATTTGCTCTAGTTCGCTTTAGAATTTCATTTGAAATTAACTACAACCATACTATCATCTGACCAACAACGAAGGGGATTTTTCCTCGCCTTGGAAATGTAGTTTCTAGGATAGGGGTCTGAGAGATTAAAAGCGCAACGCTTGGCAGAAGAAGAGAATGCTCGGTGAAAAAAAAAAAAAAAAAAATAGGATGGTGATGCGACGCCAATGCAGCCGAGCGAAGAGAAGGAACTCACGAGATAATTTAAAAAAGAAAAGAAAGAAAGTTAGAATTCCCTTTTTCAGGTAGACTGCGCAGGCGACACACACTGTCAAACTTAATTAGAGCCCCCATTACTCAGATTGGCTTTTGTGCAATCTCACGGCAAATTAATTGAATCCAGCACGATCCATTTCTAGTCTCTGTCTATGCACTTGTCCTTTTTTATACCGAGCAGCAGTCTATCGAAATCGTGGAAGGAGAGAAGTAAGGACTTGGGGGGGGTCATTAGACCCAGTTCCTGCTTTAAACTGCAGTGGTTTGTGTAGTAAGGCATTTTAAAAGTATGCTTAAAGAGATCTGTTAAAGAGATCTAGCAGTTTGCAAGTATGTACTTTGATAAAAGCAAATTGGCTCTGAATGACATTAATTTGTTTGAAAATTAAAAGTGAATATATATATATATATATATATATATATATATATACACACACACACACACACACACACACACACACAAGATAAATGCGATAACCAACAATACTTATTTTGAAGTTTATTTATTTTCAGATAGGAGGGCATGCTCTAAGTTATTTTACGGTGTTAAATTATTTTTTAATTCCTTTTGGCGAATTTAAATCTAACAGCTGGATAACATACATATGTAAACAGGAAATGCATTTGGTTGAAAGTTAGTTGCTTAAAACATTAAGACTCGTGAATTTGGTTTTA
The DNA here is from genome assembly GCA_023159025.1 of Thereuonema tuberculata. Lineage (NCBI taxonomy): Eukaryota > Metazoa > Arthropoda > Chilopoda > Scutigeromorpha > Scutigeridae > Thereuonema > Thereuonema tuberculata. The sequence continues at coordinate 75,178,554 of JAFIDM010009631.1, read as the reverse complement.
AAATTGCATCTCTCACAAGACGTTAAACTCTCTAACCTTGCTTTCGCTCAGTTTGCTTTTAGGATTCTGAAAGACGCCTTATATCCCCGGTTTGTCTGTCTGTCTCTGGATACATATCTCACAATGCTTCGCAACGGCTTCTGTTAGCTCAGTTGATTAGAGCGTCGTGCTAATAATGAGAAGGTCGTGGGTTCGATCCCCTCATGGGCCATTCTTATTCTTCAATTATTTCTCCCCATTTTAAATCTTTTCAGAGTTTCTAAACTTATGGCATTATGAGATATTGGTTATGTAATCCTTTAGAATTGGGATTTTGATAACTACTTAATATTCTCTAAAATTAGTATCACGTTGTTTAAGTAGATACTTAGGAAGCGACAGTTTTAGGATTTCTTGAATATTATAGGTGGCCTGTTAGCTCAGTTGGTTAGAGCGTCCTCAGGACGCTAATAACGCGAAGGTCGTGGGTTTGATCCCCTCATGGGCAATTCTTATTCTTCATTTTTTTGTCCCCATTTTAAATCTTTTCACAGTTTCTCAACTTAATTTTTTTAAAAATCATTATTAGGAATTCAGTGTATTAACAAGGTTTGAGTTAAGAATGACGATTATTCCATATAAATAGGGGTGGGTAAGATAGCATGGGGTAGCAAAGAGGCTCGCGCGAGCATTTTCTAGACCACCCCGGCGCAGTCTATTCTAAAGTAAATGTGACGCAGAAGCCGTTGCGAAGCACTGTGATTGGTTTACTAATCTCTATCCCTACCTTGTTTTAATAAAATAATTAGGATAGACTTCTATTTGTATTAAAAAGGTTTCATTGTCTTTTTCAAAAACAAATATTGCAATTGGGTTGAGTTTCGAAAGGAAGTTTCTGGAGAATTTAAAAAAAAAAAGGAAAATTTATCCATAAACCTTGTAGAGTTCTTGCAGGCCTGTAGTGGAGCATAGAAAGATCGAAACACAGCGAAACGGGAAGTCCAAGGGCCGATCCGACGCTTGCTTACACTAGGGATGGTACTGGGATGGTACTGGCTCCATTTGATAGAGGGCAGGGTGAATCCTTGGCCCTTATACAAAATAACAAAATTCGGGAGTAATCACCGACTACCATCAAGATGAAACTCGGCTCCTCCTTCGCGTTCACCAATTGCCCATTAGGCCCTCTTTTTAGAAATTAAAAAATAGGTATTTTCAATCTATAACTGAAATTACGTTAAACGGATATTTTTTTTCACTTGATATTGCATGATGTAGAAGGTATTGCAGTTTTTAGAGACAGACATTGTAACAAATCACAGTAAATTTAGGTAGTAAAATCCATTGTTAAGTTATTTAAAATCTGATATTTCCTTGAATTACGCTTCTTGCAATATTGAGTTCCATTTCAGAATGATTACAGCAGAATAATTTAGAATTCTTAGAAAGTTATTTTATCATTTGACGTGTGTTGGGATTGTTCACTTCCATTTGCCTGGCTCAGTTGAATAGTGGCTATTTTTAAAAAAAAAAAAAAACATTGTAAAGCCGTTGTAAGCTTGTCGCTTTCTTGCGCAATTCAGGCAATAGATGCTTTGAATATATAGAATCGCAAATAAAAAAAATATTGCGACAAAACTGTCCACCTCTTGCATTGAACTTACTTCAGTGATTTGCTTCTTGACAGCTACAGCGTTGATTATTAAATGACTAAAACTATCTCAAGTAACTATTAACTAGCTCAAAACTGAATAAGAAATATTAAGAAATCGCACCTAAATTCTGTTATGTATTCAAATCGAAGCTAAGGTATTTCAAATGCATTCTGCTTATTGGAATTTCGAGTATTTTCGTCTATTTGACAAAATGTGATCCATATATAATTTGTGTTGCCAGACACTTGCTATTTTTTAAAATGCATAGATTTTATAATATAACCGGGCAAAGATTTACAAAGACGTTGGATAAAGAGAAAGCATAGCAATGGAAAGAAGAAAACAAAAAAAAAGTCTTTTGGCAGAGTCTAAAATGATAAAGAATATCCATATTCTTAAAGAATATTATTACGAGATTTACAAACGGGATTTTCTCCCTTTTGTATTCTCTCTCTGCTCTGTTACATTCGCCATTTTGCAAGAACTGTCTTCTCAATTTAAACAGTTAGCAGAGATATCTAGAGAATACTGTTAGTGATTAATATCTGCATGGCGATCTCATTATTTATTGTATTACCTAAAATCGGATAAAGTGGAACGATCGCAGTAGACTACGCAAGAGTTCACTGGCATTAATTGGATTTAGGTAGAAGTAAGATTCATAACATGAAATTGTGAAAAAAAAAGAATTGATAAAAGTAAAGGTATAAAACAATTTTAAAGGTTATATCGAAATATAAAAACTAAAAAAGGGGTGTACTGTAATCTATTTTAGATTCCATCTTGCAAGACTTGGAAAAGGGCGGATAGATCTCTGGGCTGTAAAATTATATCTATATAATTCGAAATAAATAAATCCAAATTAATAGGAAAAGCAGTATTTTAAATTATGAAAATTCAAGAATTATATAAAATTATTGTATTATGTAAAGCTCTGCTCACTGAAGGGCAAGGAAGGTTTCTTTATTTCGACCTCTCATTTCAGTAGATTAAAGTTTGCTAATTGGCATTGGGAAAACTTTTTCTTACATCAGTTGTCATCTTACAGACATTTATATATACATAAACAACTTAGCAAAACATTTAGAAATTACATACTCTTTTATGAATTGGTTTTAGTTTTCCTACAATTTCAAAAATAAGTTGATTTAGATCCCTTCAGTGATGAATAGCTATCCATTGGCAACGATATCATTAGGTTGTGCAACTCCGTTTCAGTCTCAAGAGAATTGATACGATTTTTCCTTAATAATTTACACATTATTAATGAAATTAAGTTAGTAGTTTTATATAACTAGTTTTATTATCAATAGTAAACAGTATTGTGGTCTGATTATTTGCTAGTAGAGCAGTATTTCTTTTTACATACTTTCGTGTTTAAGAGAATCAGTATGTTGTGTTAAAGAGAATCAATATGTTAAATATTTGCAATTATAATTTATGCAATTAGATTTCTTGAGCAGTTCTGTAAAAAAGTTCTCCCATAATTATGAAACTGATGAGTAGTGATTAAATATTGAATCAAAATACTTCCACGATAGCTCCATAAATTCTGGTGATATTTCCACGAATTCTGGTGATATTTTTAAAAAGCGACTGAAGAGTTGTAAACATTACTAAAAATATTAAATACGAATAATTTCTAAATTAAAATAACATTAGAAATAATAACTCGCGAATAATTGCTACAGATATACAAATATTAAAAGCTCTGGATTCTTGGGAATTCGTTCATCTCGTACTTGGCATACAAGGTGTTTGCGGAGGATAGTTTAAGATTGATTTACAAACCTAACTTAAGGAACCAATTACTGACATCATTGTGAATAACAGAGTTCATATTAAAATGGACTCATCTATAATATTTACAGAATTTCAGGAATTTGAATATTAAGGAAAAAATTATGTAAATAAATATGTAAAGATGACACAAAACAAAAAGAGGTATCAACAGAAATGCACGCACATTGTTGTCATAAATTTACAATCGTATTCTGTGCATATAAAATTTTTGTGATTCCTCATAAAAAACAAGAAAACAAAAAACAAATTTCTTTTATTATTTTTTATTATTTGAACGATGTTTAGAGTACATTATTAGAAAAACCATCTTTGCTTAAGTATTTCGCTTCAATAGTAAGACATAGATGCTTTATCCGCCTTTGCCCTCCTTGCCCGTCATGGCTGACTTTTATGAGAGTTCAAGATAGAGCTTTCAAAATGCGATTTAGTAATGAACTTCGTGTGGGTACTTTTCTAGTATATGTGAGTTTGTAAACCACTTTCAGTAATAAAAAAAAAAAATTAATGGGCTTGGCTCTAATGATCTGGGTGTACAATGTAGTGAGAGATCCGTCATCGCTCTGAAGAAATAATGATCGTCTGAAACCAGCGGCGACACCACATAGCTACCGGGTCTGCATTTCGCCCTGCAGGAATTGTAAATAAATCTGCCCTGCAAGACGACTTGGTCAGGACTAAACGTTGGACTAAACGTCAAAGACGCATCAAAGACAACGGGCTATAAGCACTGTTTACAGTGCGGGCGACCTTTGTATGGGGTAGTGAAAGCTAATACTTTGTATGTTATGGAAGGTGTTCGATATATTGTTTATTCGAAGTTGCTGATTGGTATGATTAAAGTGGGCAAATAATGTTATCTGACCTACTTTGAAAATTGCCTTTTTATACAATAGAAATGTGCCAGTAGAAGGGCGACAATATATTTGAATTTTTATGAAGGCATTAGTAAATATCATTGTTTGTTGTCTAGTTCTTAATTAAAAAAATTAACATTGATTTATTCTGTTGCATGTAACTTTCCACTTGGGATTTTTTTTTTCTTTTTTGCATTACCTAAAATAAAACGCGAAATTATAGAACAGAACGACCGAAACTAACTAAAACTTTTCCCGATTTTTTGGACTATCCTCTTTAAAAAATGACTTTTTCCGATTATTATTTCTTGAGAAACAAATTAGTCGTATAATAAAGATTGATGGCTTAAAGGGGTTTATATGCAGATACATATCCTCTTGATTTCAGTTTGGCCTTATGTCAGCTACAGCTTATATTAATTTTAAAGGATATGACCCTGTCTTCTTGAACAAAGTTTAACTTTACCGGCGGCGGTATCCGCCAAAGTTTTGTTGTAAGACGACGGTCCGACTTGGATGATGCGGTTTTACATTCTTTACGTGGAGCCTAACCCCCATCCACCCACCCAATTACATCGTGAGATGATGACGCCAATTAATTTCCAACCTTTGCTCCAACAAATCCCCTCCGGACGCCGCGTTATGATAAGCACGCGTTCTCATAGGAGAACAGCTGGGGAATGAAGGCTCCCAGTTTGCCGGTGACCCTATTCATCCTCCCTCTCCATCAGTTGACGGCTCCCCCTCGGGCTGGGAGGCGACTAGTTTGCGAAGAGGAAGGCGATTGTCCATGGCAAATATCTTCTTCCATTCTTCTGGGTTTCAAGTTTTGCGTTTTGATTTCTGTATTGCAATTTTCATAGGACAGATTTCTGTCTTTCTTCGAAACTTGGGGAATTAAAGCCCTAAATTTAAATTTTGTTTTTGAATGTGGAGAAGTTTGAAATACTTAATTTAAAGTAGCAAATTAAGTATTACTGCACCGTATTAAATAATAATATGGATCTTAATGCTTTACTTCCTGTAATATATAGAGGCGAACAATTGTCATTCAAAAAAATGTACATCCATTTTTATAATGATGTTGAGGAATAGAAATTTTAATGAAGTTTTATAAGTGGCGAGGAATAAAGTAATCCCTGCGCAGGAATTAAATAGAGGATCACAGTTTAGATATAGTCTTTTAAATATTTTTACTATCTCACTTAAGTCAAGGAAAAAAGTAATAGTTAAAATCCTAGTAAGGTTTATAAGTAAGATCTTTGATAAAGTGTCTTAACTGTTTTAAATTATTAAAAGTATCAAAAACCTTCATTGTTGCAAACATTAATTAAATTGTTACAAATAAATTGATCTCGGGCGAAACTTTTTTAACTTTAGTTAAAGTACATATTTATTAATGTTTCTTTACAACATAAATGAAAGAAACATAAATAACATGTATTATTTATTAATTAATTTATGTATATGTTATTTATGTACTGAGTGCTCTTAATTAAAGTATTCCTATTCAAAGCTATTTAAAGAGAGAACTAGTGGTAGCATTCTAAACAAAAATGAGTAGTAAACATGTGAAAAGGTTTTCGTGAAAAGAAAAATACTTTTAAAAATCTCTAACAGGATGAAATTAGGTGCTACGAACCTCCGAAAGCATTAATGATGTGCAATTTTGTGTAAATCATCCAAGAACTCAAGCGTGAAAGAGGAATAATATATTCATTGCATTGCAAACGATACATATAACGAATGTATCAGGAGAGTGGCGCGGCAACTAGTGGAGGTTCAATGAGACTTCCATCACCATCCCAGAAACTGCATTCCATCAATAATGTGGTATTATTCAGAATTTCTATATTGGGAACCTAGCTCTGGAAGACCATCCTTTAAAGATACACTCACAGGTCTATCTTTACAGGTTAAAAACAGGTGAAGGAGATGACCGTGGTGTTGGAATAAAAATCGACTAATTACTTTATTCTCAGTGAACCATTGTATCAGTATTTACGAATACGTCGTCCGATATAAGCAGGTGCTCCATTTTGCATAAAAATGATCGAATCAGTGCATCGTTACTACTTTGTCTGTGAGACAATAAAATTGTTCAACAAGTTCCAATACAGTGAACACTTACTGAAGAGGTCACAAATTCAGTAAGATGATTTTTATGCGGACTAAAAAAACTGACAAATGATAAACGTTTTTATAAATCCTGCACTAGAATAGTGATTTTTGTGTAATTTAAGAGATTTGTTGAAGTACATAGCAATTTTCTGCAGAGCTGAAATGCAGCAGATAATGTTTACAGTTGCATTGAGGTGAAAATGAGCTTCATCTCCTCACATTATCCGTCAAAGCTAAGCATCATCAACTTCCATCCAAGCAAGAAATCTGGTTTCCTTCTAAACGAAAAATGTAAGAGAACAGCTCTTTATAAACTCTCACGTTGATAAAATTCCCAAAGTACAGCAGCAGCAGAATTACAATTGTTTTGTAATATAGCTTTGCAAGAAGAGCACATTCAGGCGTATTGACTTTCACTACTGCTTTCACTACTATTAATTTCATGGAAGGTCGCGGGTCTCCTTTACATCCAGCAGCTACCCATAGACGTAGTGGATAAGAAGATATTGTCATTCTTGGCATGAAATTACATCTGGTCGCGATTTTTTGAACAATTTTTTTCCCTTGAAAAAACTTTCGATTTTCGTATGATGAGTCCTGTCAATTTCGTTTGCGATGCGGCCATTAATTGTCTACAGATGGCTTTCAATTGGGATGTCTTAATTATGCTCACTCGATATAATAACTCTGCCATGTTCACGCTCTCTGTAAACCATTTCAGCATCTGCATTAAATTAATTTTTATCGCATTGTTAGATTGTGTTAAGCTGAATTTATCATTAGTCGATCACTGCATATGTGAACAGCAAGGACGATATTCTTTATTAGCACCAAATGCATCTAGAAGTTTAATAATTTCGTTGCCATGCTCCGTTAAACCTATAGTAGAGATGATATGAGTTAACGGTCCAAGTGCTGTCTGTGTTGCGCCACTTCTGTCTATCACGACCAGGATCTTTGATAGGAGTCAGAGATACTTGCCAGGCTACTCTTAATTGCGCATCAAAGTAGAACTAGCTCAACTGGTATTGGTTAGAACTAACCTGAATAATGCGATGCCTCTGACCGGGATGCCGATTAGATTTGGATCCGCGCTTGAGTTACAGCGTCGATCTAGCACCTTTTGCTACATTGTATTATCAGTAAATGCAAAGTAACTATTTGATCGTTTGTCTTTCTGTTTCCTAAATATTCTCCCAACATAACTTTTAACTTATCGATAGCAGATTATACCGGGTGATTCAAAATTCCCTGTATAAATCTTACAGGTAGGTCAGGAATACAAAAACAAACAGCATTCATAGTCGAACATATGTCCGGAAACGCCATCCGAATGTGCTAGAAGGTACACTAAGGTTCAGAAATAAAAGACAATAAGTAAGGTAGACAACATGCTTATTAGCCCTATATTTACAGTATGACAATAACATGTACACTTAAGGTTCACAGTAGGTGCTCAAAGTTCCTTCAGTTAATCTCTGGTGCAAACACGGAAACATTTGATGATTGGACACATGTCTGTTGGGGAACCGTTCACGATACAATCGTACAGCGACTCGTCCGTTTCCGTTCGCTGCCCCATAGGCTAGATGCATATCTGCCCTCTCTACATGAAGCGATACATCTTCTCGTATAAACTCAACGTCTCAAATGACGATGGCTCACACTGCCCAACTAATGTGCCTCCAAACAGCGTCTTCTAGCACATTGAGTGGCATTTGCGAACATACGTTCCAGTGTGAATACGGTTTGTTTTTGTATTCCTGATATACGAGGGTCAGTCAATAAGTAATGCCTCCTATTTTTTTTCTCCTTTCAAGTGTCAAGAAATTCCAATGCAATTACTTAGCTTGAAAACCACAACATTAAAGATCAATTTGTCACTTTTCAATATAATTTCCGTCCATTTCCACAGTTTTGGTCCACCTTTTAACAAGAGCATGTATTCCAGCGTGGTAAAAATCATGGTCTTGTTTCCTAAGCCATTGACGCACGGACGTTTTCATGGCCTCCTCATCTTCAAAGTGAATCCCACGATTAGCTTCCTTTAGCGGCCCAAACAGATGGAAGTCTGATGGTGCTAGGTCAGGGCCGTATGGGGGATGAGGCAAGACTTCCCATCCAATTTTCACAATCTCTTCAGTGGTGTGACGACTGGTGTGTGGTCTTCATTGTCATGAAAAAGAAGAACATGCGCCATAGCTTTTGTTGGGCGAACTCGCTGAAGACGTGGCTTTAAGCTTTTTCAGAGTTGTGACGTATTGGACAGAATTTATTGTGCATCCATGCTCCAAAACATCAACCATAATCACACCCTCTGCATCCAGAACACTGTCGCCATAACTTTCCCTGCTGATCGCACAGTTTTGAATTGTTTCTTCCTCGTTGAGTTTGCGTGATGCCATTCCATTGAGCTCTTTGATTCAAGTTCAAACAAATGAACCCACGTTTCGTCTCCGGTCACAGTTTTTTTCCAGAAACTCCTCTCCCTCCAAAAGGAAGCGCTGCAAGTGTTCAGAGGTTATTGTTTTTCTTGTCTCTCTATTCTGGTCGGTTGAGATTCTTGGTACCCATCGTGAACAAACTTTTTTGTTCCCCAATTGTCGAATAATCGTCATCACACTGCCTTTACTGAGGGAGAGAATGCGACACAATTCATCTGTTGTCACCTGGCGATCATCACGAATGATGTCATCAACTCGCTGAATATTGCGTGGAGTTACTGCAGTCGTCAGCCTGCTGCTCCGCTTTTCGTCAGCCAACAGTGTTTGCCCTTCAGCTTCGTTACAGCGACGAACCCATCGTCTAACAGTGCTGACATCCACTGTTGCATCACCGTACAAATTTTTCAGCCTTTCATGAATGCGAATGTGCGTTTCACCTTCCGCATTCAAGAATTCAATCACAGAACGCTGTCTAATATGAACATTGACGTCAGCCATTTTGCAAGCCGATGCAGTGCTGACACCTGTTGACGCAGGAAGTTGCTACTATAGTGGATTGGAGAAGAAGGTTTAAGGAATTGCGCCAAATTCAAATTTTTCACATAACTAACTTATTTCAGATGAAAAAAAATAGGAGGCATTACTTATTGACTGACCCTCGTACTCTGAATTACCCTGTATACAACCATTACCTTTGAACTCAAATTAAAGCTGCTTTACACTTACTGTTGAAATGAGTATTGTAAAAGGCAGTGTGAGAGTACATTGCCAACGAACAGAAAACTTTAAAACTCCGTCTTATATGTTTCATAGGGATTTCCATCAATGCGGAAATTTCTCACCTCAGAATTATCGAATACGAATTTTCACCATTATAAATTTAGTGCTGCCACAACTACATTTTACTTACGAAATTTAAACATTAGGGTCAGGAAGTTAGAAAAGTTGTTTTTTTTCTAAAAAGTGTTGCAAATGTTTTCGAGTTTTAAAAATGTTGGCGCCTTCTCCTGTCTTTGCATGGCACACAAAGGATGAGACTCAATTGTAATTCGTATTTGTAAAACTTTGCATGCTGCTCAACTTTGTATGGTAAAACAATGAGATCTAGGGAACGTGGTCTATAAGGGATGTGGAAAATGCTTCCGTAGATAGCTTTAAAAAAAAAAAGTTGAAAAATTTAGGGATTTTGCAGACCACATTGTTGGGTCAGAACGAAGAAGGAATGGAAGATCTTCTCGTTCTTCGCATTATAAAATGTTGAAAAAATTAATATCCTCTTATTAGGTATTCAGAGATTCCCGTTGTGCTTATGTTTTCTCGATAAAGCCCATTGCACATGGATCCAAAAATCGGATAGTCGGATCCACGAATCTGGCGTATTCTCTTTCACATGGCCACGAAACGTCGCCTAAACGAACGAGTTGAATGTTACATATCGTATAGACGACGTCGGAGAGAGTTTCGTGGCCATGTGAAAGAGAATACGCCCGATTCGACCGTCCGATTTTCGGATCCATGTGCAATGGGCTTAACTCGAGTAAAGGTTAACGGGATGAAGCAGAGAATACAGTAAAAAAAAAATTGAGTTTATCCAATAATTCCAAAATCTGTGGATAGTCTGAAATAATTGTTGTTCCAAACAGCTTTAAATTGCAATATTTATATATAACTAGAAGTTATAAATTAAAAGCTTTGTAGACTGAATTTTCCATCATCCCTCAAACATCTCAAATAATCGAGGAAACAAAACCCTTGTGTTAGCTTCTCTATATTGATCCAAGCCGTACAGAAAAGCAGCACCTATTACTACTCCCATGCATACATTAGAAGCATCATCTAAAAGAGTAAAAAAAAAAATAAAAAATAAAACTCCTTAAAAGAAACATTCCAAACAACATGAAAACATATGTAGTCTTAGGTAATTACTCTGCAAAATTTAGACCCGATAAGTCGAAGGCTGTGGGAATGCTTAGATTTTAGACGATCAGACGTTAAATTTTATATATATTAAGATTTAACGATTGATTTACTGAATAAAAAAAAAAACGAAATACTATACGGCTGTAAAATTTAACGTCAGAAAATTGATTAAAGTTATCGTCACATAAACAATGTGACATAACAGATGACAAATTACGATTTGTAATGAGATTTTAGAAGAAATGATAAAGTAAGAGCTGGTAAAATACTCATTACTTAGGTAATACATTCGCACACTGTGTTGGATTCAAAGGCATTTCTATGAAAGTTTCTCAAATGAGCTCCTTTACATCTCTTCCTTGATTCCTGGGAAAGACTTCTCTGACAAGAAAAGGTACCGATTTTTATAAAATTATTCCAGGAAGAAAAGCACATTAGTGATGAACTGAGGAAACAAAAATAACAGCAGAAAACTTAAATCGATTTAATTTTTGTTATTTATTTGTGGAAGACTTTTTGTTTTGGTAACTAAACTTTTAGCGCCTGTTTAAAATTACTGCAAAGTCAATAATTTTGCATAATGATGAGGCAGATGAAAAATCATCTATTACGCCATTTATATTAAACTTATAAAAGTTAGGTTTTTTTTTTTTAGCATTTAAAAAAATATAAAACTAAAAAACATTTATGATTAAAAAGGTTACACAGTGAACAGCCATTGCATATACATTGTTGACATTATGATTAGTACATATTATTATTTTATTTATCGAAAAACAATAAATTAATTGCTTGGTGTTCCTTTAACTGTGCTTCCTAAGCAGATAACTTAACTCGCCACTCGGTCCGGCTGTTATGAAAACCAATAATAATAATAATAATCAAAATTGCAGTTACTTAAAAATAACTAGCTTTCAAAAGAAGATTCACATTCACATAAATACATAAAAATTACAAGTCTTCTAAATGAAAAAGTAAAATGCAGAACAATATTTTTCTTCCGAAATTTATAACTTGTCTTTGTCTTTCATTTTACCTAGTTCATATATATCATCAAAGCACTCACTTCTGGATCTTACGATTTAGATACCATATTAGTTCATGTTAAGAGTGTTTAACTCATTATTCATTTCGAAAGTCAGCCATTTATAATCGGTTGAAGTTACGAATGGAAACAATTTTTGTTTTGTTTTAAATTTAACACTTTCCATTTTTCTTATTTACTTTGACTTATTGAATAAATTACATCCACCAAATATATATTACAATCACAGAAGCTTTTTAGAGTAGATTACAGATCAAAGTTAGTAAACAGATTCCACCTTAAAGTGGAATATGTTATTTTTAAAATGAAATGAACGAAGATTAAGCAGCGTCTCCGACTTAAATTCACTGCCGCCTAGTAACAATTATGTGGCGTCATTTCGGAAGCAAACCTTCCTCTAAGAATGCACATGTGCTCCACAGCTGCTCATTTGAATTCGAAAAAAACAACTAAATTCCTAAAGATGGCTGTAGCCAATGCATTTTAAAAAGCGTACTCCTACAATCATGCTAAAAAACAAACAAACAAAACAAATTAAGATGGAACGGTTGCATTAATAAGGCAGTATAAAACTATATTCATTATCTTAGTGATTCTTAGGGGAAACTTAGGAAATGTGAAGCGGGTCCTGATTGTAATTTGCTTTATTTTTCAAATCAAAGTTAGTATTGTAATAGTGTTCCTTATTCCTAAAAATGCGTAGAATAAAATCGAAAACAAACCTGTTGGAGGATGTGCCATTCAGTTTTTTTTTAAATAAGTCGGTAATTTTATATACGTTTGAAATATTTTAATGCCTGTAAGCATCATAAATATCAAATTCCATGCTAATAAAGTTACTAGCTAACTTATTGCGTTATTTGAATCATTTGTATAAATAATCGAATTCAGATATTCCATTACTACTACAAAATATAAATATAAGATAGGATTTATAAAATTTATTTTAAGGATAAAAAGGTTGTACGATTGAAGATTCTAATTAGCAGTTGTTAAAAAAAAAATCTAAGTTTAACATATTATATTGCACTTAGAGCGAGTTTTTCAGAAAGTGTTGGACAGTTTCAGAATGTGACAATATCTTTTATTTTAATATCTTTTTTTTTCTAAATTTGAATACAGTAATGTAATATTACAAATAGTGGTTTTAGAGTATTTGTGGAAATGATAACAGTTTGCTATTTTCACAATTACTTTGTAAAAGAATATTTATCTTGCTTGAAATTGCATGCTCATGAACACTTCTAGGTGCTTTTTCATTTCTTAATCTATTTTGAATACTCAAAAAAAAAGTATTCGCAAATTGATTACTATTAAAATTCCAAGACTTTTTTTTTTTTTGGTGTGATGGTGTTTATTTACTTTAATTAGTGAAGTTCCGTTGAAAGAGTAGAGTAAATGGAAAATTTCTAATTAGTTTGCATTATTAATAACAATTGAATTTGCACTTGTTGATTTTTTTTAACTAATCCTATCAGTTTGTGTTGTTTCTTATGGTTGTTTCATTACTCTGTATTTACATTACTTGCTACAATAAACAAAATTTGGGCAAAACTCCGAAGGACGGTCCCAAATTATGAACGCCTCCGAACGGCGGTCCCAAATTATAAAAACATATTTAATGGCAAATAACAGTAAAACTATGAAGTATAACACTTACCCAGAGTTATTAGACATCAAATCAAATAGTTTTGGCTCAACATACTGAAGTATTGTCCGAATAAGTTGGAATTATTCCGTAAATATCTCGGGGTGAGCAGTCCAAGACTTGTAAAGCATTCCGCTGTAAAACTGCATCAGTTATTACTCTCGGAGCTTGCGGTCTTCCAGCCATGGCACGTTTAAAGTGATTTTTAAACAAAAATACACAATGTTTCATTAATAAAAACAATAACGACGTCATTACACTTGACACGATGTTTCATACACTGTCGTCATTCTTATCTGTCATTAAAAAGGTGTTCATCGTTAGATAAATGGATAAATAAATGTTTAAATAGGTTTTTATAATTTTGGACCGCCGTTAATAATTTGGGACCGCGTTCATAATTTGGGACCGTCCTTCGGAGTTTTGCCAAAATTTGCAACTTCGGTATTTTTAAAAAACGTAAGGGTAGGGGAAAAGAATTCTATTGGTAAAAAGTGCACTTTAAAATTCAATTTAGAGATTTTCTTAAAGTAAATCTTGTTATGTACAATGAAAGACGCCAAATAGAAACCTGAAAAACATATGCACTTCTTCAAGTAACTACCATTTCACTAAAAAGTAACATGAAGTTTCAAAACAAGTTTACTAAAACAAGCTATGAATATAACAGTAGTTCAAATGATCATTCAAATGTAGAATCCCACGAAAGAGAACACTGTTTTTCGGCTGTGATTTTCCATGGATCGCCAAGGCCATCACACATTGCCACGGTGCCAAACATACTGAGATTTCAATAGATTTGATATATACAGGCTGTCGGTTTGTCTCCATTGTGCAAATTGACGAGATATTTTTGGCTTTGCCTTTGCAAAACTAATTTCAAAAGTTTCTGTTTCAAAAACCTATTAAGATGTAAAAACTTTTATTATATTATGTGTCGGAATAAAATGTCTTATCACCGCTTTTTCGACACAAATTCAAGGGTGAATAAGTTAAAAACTATAAAAAGAAAATATAAAAATTCCCCTATTGACGTTTCGAAACCTCGCAGGGGCAGGTTTCATCTTCATATAAAATTAACAACATTTTAAAAATCCGTACGTTACCCCCTACCTTCAGTTATTCATCCCTGACAGGGACTCGTCAAAGACTGTCTAAAAAAGACACGAGATCCGGAAGTTTCGTGCTACCGGCTCCCCTGGTGATAAGCATATGAAGCTTTTTGAATCAAACCCGCTTTATAACAGGGATTTTCCTAACTGGGATCTTTAATTTTTGGGAAGTTGCTCGTACTCTATAACCCTCATTTCGTATTGTTCACTGCCGAATGCTTATCAGTACTTCAAGAGTGTCTCATGCCATTTTCTGAAATAGAAATAATCTTATTTCAATTAATTTCCTTAAATTTAACTTGCTTTCGACATTAATCTTAATCAATGTATTTATTTCAAAAATATACTGTCTAATATTGAGTTATGTATAAAAACATAGATATACGATAATGCTATAATACAATCACCTAATGTCTTTGTTGAAATTCAAAATGTTGCTTTGTAACAAAATCTAATTGGTAAGCGTAGCAATCATATTACCACCACAGCTGTCAATGTGACACGAAACACGATTTAGCTTGTTCAAGGTCACAATCATGCTTGTGCGAGCGATTTTTAACTCCCGATGACTCACAATCAGCATAAGTTTCTTATTAACTACTGACACATGTATGGGATTTAACCTTGACAATTCAGTGATTTCTCTACAAACTTGAAAGTGTCCGGAAACTTTGACCAGCAGTACACAAACACACACACAAATATTTAGATATATTGGATTATTTTGTATCTTCTTCCATTTAGTTAAGGCTACAGCAGGGAATCATTTCCTTAAATGGGAAGTGAAGAGTTTGAGATATATATAGATATGGAGATTCAAGAAATCAGAAGATTTAGGAAAGAAAACTAAAAATAATGGAAACTAATAAGAAGAACTGAAGCTCCTTTAAATATTTTGAAGCTTTTCTAAGAAGGTCGGTGGTGTGTGTTTGAGTATTCAGTGGGTATAACTTGACATGTACAACTGAAAATTTGTAGGAATGGATGACATATCAGTCATAGACTTTCATGACTTACGTGTAATCTTATCCGAAATTTTCTGAAAATTGATTTATTGCTTGTAAATTGTATATGCAAAGTGAACAAAGAATTAGACAAAGTTCACTTTAAAAACAAGTTAGACAATTTTGAGAGCATTCTGTTTCTTTTTTAAGAAATATTTGTTATGACGCACAAAATGTGTAAACGTTTTACTAGGTTTTACCAACAAACCTAGTACTCCTAGTTCTCCAACAAAGTTGTATAACCTCTGTTTGAGTGAAGAACTCTTTTGATATTAGCAATTACAATTTCTCTGTTGCTATTTAAAATGCACACTGATTTCATTGATAAATTAAGTTCGAAAGCTTTCAATTAGATAAAACCATTATGAAGTTCATTTTATGCTAGGAATTTTATTCGAAATAGAAAAAAAAAATCTCTTATTATAAAAAAAAAAATGTTTACTATCCATTGTTATTGTCCGATTTGAGACAGCTCCTTCAGCGCTTGATGAGCAGAATTGTATTAGAAGACAACGGTATCTGGAAACTATATGCTTAGGAATTATTGTTTGACAAAGCAGTGCAATTCAGGGTCAGTGCACCCTGTAAATAATGGGCGTGCAGCCTTCTTAGCTTTAAAAGACATTTCATTTCAAAACAAGCTGTTAGACAAATATTATTGCTGTGTGTAACAAGATTGTCAGTCAGTCATTAATATACAAAATTTTGGACTATCATTTTCGGTAGTTTTGATGAATTCCAATTGAACTTTTGCTTTTGCATTGAAAATATTTTAGTTAACAAAGTAACATTTTAGTGTAACCAAACTATCTACAAAAGAGCTACTCAAAAAAAAAAATACACCTGAATGCTGTTAAAAAAATGAATTTTGCCTGTAAAATACAGGTTTTTTGTATTATTAATTAATCTTATATTTCATTTTCATTTCTTTTCTTTGATTAAAAATCTTTTGATTTATTTTGTTGTGCTTTTTTAGCCCACTAATAAAAACAAAACAAAACAAAACAAAAATTCAAAGATGTGGAATGGCTGGTTGTGAGTGGATCGTGGATACTTGATAAAGGGAATTAGCTAAACAACCACAACAGGAAAAAAGTAACAGTTGAATGGTTAAGAATCACGTTTTACAATACTTAACAATAATTTGTTCTATAAAAGTGCATTATGTAGTCTACTGGGACGTTTTTTGAAATTATTGTTTTAATAAGACTTTTATATGTAATTAGAACCTTTTAATGAATTGAAATCATCTACTCCCTAAATAAAGGTTCTATAAAAATAGTAGTAATTCTCATATCTTTGCTGTTAATCATGCTTCATAAATACTTAATTAAAATAAAATATAGTATTAATTAATATACTGTTAGTATAGGTGGCATCGTAGTAAAAGATGACAGTTTGAATTCGTCTTGCAAGTCAAAATTCCTCCAGAAATAACATAGAAACCATGTCAACCCTTCTTGTCAGCACTTTGATGGATAATGCTTGCCTAGATTTTTGTCTTCGATAAACAACCAGTCTAATTAGATTCTTTTTATTTTTTGGTTTAATTACATAAATTGAAGATGAAAACATGGCGTAAACTTTGGCTTGCCAAGGTCGAAGATTTGAGTGAGGGTTGCAATCTCCCCCTCCCATTTCATCCGAAAACAGAAGCATCTAAGATTTCCCACCGTTTCTTCTGTTGTTGATTAGTTGGAACTCAAATAATATTTATAGCCACCCACTCCCCATTGAAATTTTCTAGGTACGCTAGTGGCTGTAAAAATATTTAATTAGAAAATTTAATTAGAAATTAGAAAATAGATAATAACAGAGCTTCACCTGTCCTTTCACGGATTTTCTTACTATTTGTCATTTTCACTTAATTTTTTGTACGTAACTCGCTTGTAATAACTCATATTTTTGACCATTTGTAATATTATATCTGTGATAAGATCCCCTTTTGCTTGTTTTTATGCTTATTGGTGCTTGAAAAAAATATTAAAAATCCGCATTTTCTCGTTTGTCATGGAAACTTTTCTTTTTGTTATACAATAAAAAAGAAAAGAAAATTACAATATATTGATAAAAAAAAAAATCACAGACATTTTTGGAAGTCGCCAGAGACTGTCAAAGGACGCCCTCTATTCCCCTTCCATTCAGTCGGGAGCACAGCAATTGCCCCCGAGATGAATCACCTGTCACCGGCTGGAGTCTTTGTCCATTCCCGCCATCGCATCTTTTCTTTAGTGGAGGCTCGGATGGGGTTGGGAAAAAAAAAATTCACTGATTTGGCTGAAGCATATTTTTGCACCTTTCCTTACAAAATATTCGTTAGAATTGAAAGTGACAGGGACTAAAAAAAGTATTATTCAATTATTATCTATACTTTTAATGATAGCAGTTTAAAATTAGAAAGCAATAAATTAATCGGTATTATTCATGAAGAAAGTGTGGTGATTCAAATTAAAAAAGTAACATTTGTAAGTTCTTTTTTTTTTTTAATTAATCGGTATATTGTATTTTTTTTTATTTTTTTTTTCTTTCCTTTATTTAAGAAGTTACATATGATTAAAAAAATATCAGGTGATTCGTCTAAAAAGATGGAATCATATGTATATCCTATTTTAAGTATTTCGGCTTACTTTGAAAAGCTCTAGTATTCAAATCCCAATTTAAAAAAAGTGACTTTAAATGCAGTTCTCCGGTTGAGAAACACTGCATAAAACAAATTGAAACATTCTATGATACGAGTAATGCAGGGAAGCCCATCATTTTTTTGAACCTGGAATTACTCTGAATTAATGAAATTTGGGATTCCTGGATATACCGGGACCACAGCTTTTGTGGTGTTTGATTCTTATTTATACATTTGTATTAAATCTAATGGAGAAGAATTGAATCTCATTGTATCTTGTAACATTTGTAAGTTCTTTTTTTTTTTCCTTTATTTTAAATATGTTAATCCATTAGGTTTGTTTTTAAGAGATTATTCTGTGACAAAACTATATCCTCATTATTATTGTTTTAGTAAGCTCCAGCGAGTATTTTATTTTATCTTCGTTGTTAATTGTTTATTTCTTAAGTTTTTCCATGCGCAAATTAAATAGATCGTTGTTGGCATTTTTTTATTTTAAGAAGTAGTGGCGTGTACTTCTTCATTATTGGCCAATTTATAGTTAAGTAGACATAAATGACTTATTTTAATATAAAGTTGAATGTAGAAAAAAACGTACAGTGTACCTTGAAATTGAATTTCACCTTTATAACTTTTGTACACACTTTTGTAAGAAGTTTTTTTCTTGAAATAACAGACCCTATTATCGCACATACCTTTATTAAGGTCTAAGTAGATCTGATTTATAACTGAGTGAGATAAGTGAAGATCATCAAGTACGAATATCTTACATCAGTAATAGTCTCTAAATCAGTTACAATTTTATAACTATTAAAATATATATTTTTATTGAGAGTCTGGATCCTTTCATAAGAACAAGTTATAGGGGAAGTCGGGGTCTATGAGCGTAGTTAAGGTTTTTCATAAAAAAAAAGTGGTATCATTCTTCATTACTATATTCAATGCTCCGCTATTTCATCCCTCGATGTGTCCCATAACTTAGCAAGAAACTGTTAAGTAATGTACAACTATAGTATGAGTTATGTGCAATTCACAAAATAGCTACAATTATATCATATTACCCGAGGCTGCGGTAATATGAGCATCTTCTTTAAATCTGGAAATATCATGGCTTATTTATATTTTTAAGTTATTTTTATAATTACCTTTGGTTATGTAAATTGAATTCAATTGTTTTTTAAAAAAAATGCTCAACTATTTTAAGCGTTATTTAAATTGTCAAAAAATATGCTGGTTAGAGCATTGCTGTCGCTGACCTCGGGGGCTGTCAATTTCTCGGCATCTATAAACAACCAACCAAATGAATTCACTGAAATTTCTAAACACGCACACACATATGCTCGCTCTCGGCTCACATTATGTTATACTGATATATAGGATAAATAAATTACACACAGATATAATTTACAATTTTTGTGATAATTATTCCCCCAAAGTGATGATAAACTTTTTATATATCGTCTGTAAATAATATCAATAGGGCCTATGTACATTAATATATGTTGTCAGTAGGTAGTATTTATATATTTAAAGCTTATACTGATCAGACTGATCCAAACATATAATTTTCAAACATGGAAATTAATAACAGGGTGTCTACCAACCGGGAAATCCGGGAAAACCGGGAATTGTACGGGAAATTTGGTTTGACATGAAATGTACGGAATCGGACTATGTCCTTAAATTTTAAGCATGTTGTCAGGGTTTTTTATTGTTTTTTATTTTGGGTTGAATAGATACGTTTACAGGGTTTTTTTTGGCTGTTAAAATAGGATTGTCAAGGGCCCCGCAAAATTCATCTTGTACCGCCTTAAAAGATTTCTCTTGGAGGCCCTAATTGGGGTATTTTAAATATTTTACGATACGATACAAGTTTTAATGTCCTTAAATTTTTGTGAAAATGTCCTTAAATGTACGGGAATTGTCCTTAAATTTTTTGTTTGAGATTCAGTAGACACCCTGAATAAGTACTTAATGTTACAGTTATTAATGAATGCATATTTTTAAACGTATTTATTTTTAATGTAAATGTTTTATAAGTCAGTACTGTCAAAATATCACGAGCAATTTGGAATGTTTTACAGTTGATAAAAAGTAACATGTGTTTATTTTACACTAGCTGTACCTGGCATGCATTGCAATACCACTCAAAGAAAGACAGGACCCGGTGTCGGTCGGGTGTAGGTCCTTGTGTCGCCTTCCACCCATCCAAGTGTGGTGTCCCTGCCCCCCACAGGGGAGAGGATTTTCCAATTTTTGTATTATCTAGCAAAGATGTTAAGTTTGATTACCCAGAAAGGGCCCTAAATATAAGGGCCCGGGTCTGTCGGGTGTGGGACACATAGGTAGCCGTGTCACCTTCTACCCACGCAATGTTGTGTCCCTGCCCCATAGGAGAGCGAATTTTTCACTTTTTGCAATAGCCTTGGGGGGGGGGGGGCGAGAAGGGACCCAAAATATGAGGACCCGGTCCGGTTCTAAGATAGCCTATTTTGTGCAGTGTCCTGAAAAATAGTTCTGCAGAGTTTGGTCCAGATAGGTCAAAGAGCCTAGGAGTGTATATGGGACAAACAAAGAAACATTTATTTATATATATGTAGATTAGAAAATACAATATGCCCCCAGGTGCCATGTTTTAAGTTAACTGCTGCCGGGGCCATAGTGCTTCACTAAAATGAATTTTTTTTGGGGGGGAATGGAAAGCCCAACACGAAGTTTTCAAATGACTATTGTGTCCTTTTGTTAGATTAAAAACTCACTTGTAATTTTAGCCCTTCAAAATACACTTGAACAACTATCAGACTACATTTTTAAAGTGAATTTTCGCTGACTTAGAATGGCGAGTACACGGCGAAGAATGTCAGAGTGACAGCACTTGGTAGGAACGTGACTGAGACTAAGAAGAAATGCGTTGGACGCGGAAAAAAATTATTCTCTCTTGCCGATATGCTAAGCAACACCTAAACCTGCTCATAAACCCTTGGCTTCCCGAAATAGTTACCGAAATAGTTGCCTAACTCAAATAGGCAAAAAGACTCAGAGGTTCTCCTTGTAAGCGAGCAGAGATTGTTATTGTGTTTTTAGCGACCCCCCTGTACCCAAAGTTTTAGGAGGGAGGAGCTTTTAAGAAGGTTCTGTCTGTTTTGTCCGTCCTTCTCCACCTCTACAGCCCAAAGTAAAAGTCGCATAGACATAAGTGATAACTTATTGGAAGACTTACTAACTTGTAGAGGTGCAAACAAATACCAGTTCCGGTCTGAGATCCTTTCCTATCATAGGAAATGGAAGTGATCCGAAAATGAAAAAGTCACCACCTTTCAAATCCAAACTACAACTCGGACAGACATAAGTAACACAAGAAGTGGCCGAAATAAAACATGTTATGGGGTCTGTACAATACGAACCCAGTTTTTTGCCTTGTTTGATTTAGTTTCATGAGGAAATACTGTCATTGAAGTAATTCAACGACATTAAAATCTGTAACGGTAACAGTGCAATTAACTTCACTAAAATTTCATTAGTTATTCTTTTTATTTAAACAATTACATTTTATAAATCATCAAATATGTTATGTGAGTAAAAAAATACTATCAAAATACCATTATTATTGCATTATCAAATATATGTTTTCTGAGTAGGATTTCACAGAAGATTTTTGCCTTCAAGTGACAAGGAGAGAGATTTTATGAGAGATCAATTTTAATCCTGTATTCGTTAAATATTTTCTTGTTCATTCTTTCAGATAACGAATCAGCTTTTTTTCTGCAAAAAATAATACATACAAATAAAGATTTGTATTAAATTTTACGAAACACTTTCATGAAATTTATTGAGTTGGTATTTAGAAAAACTTGTGAGCCTACTTATTATTTTGTTGTAATTTTTTATTAAAAGATTTATTATGTGCTTCCATTTGTTAGCTAAGAGTTGTTGCTTTATGCGATTTCATTTTCAGAATTTACATCTTGAGAATTTTTTTTTCCTTGTAGTCTGAGATTTGTATTATCCTTTTGTATTTTATTACTTTTCGATAACCAGAATTAACGACCTACATAAATGGAACGTGTTTCTCGATGCGTTGGATTCGATAGAAGGGACAACGAGAATTGGAAGCCATCTCCCAGTACGACATATCACCTCGGCCGATTTCGGTGTCGATGAAAAATGGTAGTCAATTCTCCCGGCGCCACATGTGTCCATCCCCGTCGCCGCACACCAATTCATCTGTCATCTAACTCGGCTTCAGAGTTTGCGCATCCTGGGCTCCCTTCTCTTGTCACTTTTATATACAGGCGAAATCAAAAGTTCATTGTTGTTGTTGTTAAAGGACGATTTCATTTACTGTAGAAAATTAAACTACAAATAAATTTAAGCAAATTATGATAAGATTTTAAATTTTTCCAATTGCAAGTGTTTTTTGAAAATGACTGAAATATATAACAGAAAATTAAAAACAAAATATAGAAAATTAGTCTTAACATTTCGTATCTAAACTAACATCCAGAACATTTCAATTTTAATAATCTAAAATTATTCATTAATAACTTTCTCTATGTTTCTGTTTAATACTGACAATGGAAATGCTAGTATAGCATAAAAACTAAATGGGTTAAACTCTTCTAAAAGTTGATCACAATGAAAAATATCATTATTAAATAAAGTAAAAAATAGCTCAGATAAGATAAATGGAGCATACTTAAAATTAAAAATTCTCTAATCAATTGAAATGGACAGGGTGTTTCGAAATTTATATTACAAACTCCCAGAGCTTGTAGAGGGGACCGATCAGATAGCGTTTTGACTTGGAACCCTTGTCCGGAAACGCACTGCACCATGTGTAGTGGCCTCGGATGCAATGCCAAACAAACAACTGGAGCTGCAAAACAAAAATGACACCTGATTCATGACCTCACATGACAAGACATGGATACAACATCCTTTCTGTACAGGAAAACTGGAAATTTTTTTTTTTTTTTTTTTTTTTTTGGCATTTACGTCAGTAATGTTCTTTGACCCAGCAGAAACAAGAATATTTACTATATTGTTAAGGTTTATAAACACTTAACTTGATTTTGTTTTGTTGGTAGCGCGGTGCATTTTCGGACATGGATTCCTATTCAAAACGGTATCTGCTCGAGTCTCTCTCTTAATAGAGACCGGCTGCTATTAGAGGCCGGCCATTATTAACAAAACCTTCAGAACGCAATATTTTTACACAAATACCGGCTAATTTTACAAACAGCTACTTTATTTGAATTTCACATGCTACCTAAGACTGTTAAAGATAAATGGCAATGTCTTTCTGTACCTTTCGCTGCTATTCGTCGTCCGAATCCGCAATGACGGGCGGCCGCCTCACCGGAAGTTTCTTTCGCGTATTTCACCGCGCGAATCTTAAAGACAATGTCAAATGACCGTTTCGGCGGCATTTTATAAGGCAATGTACCGTAAGGTATTACGCACGACTATAAAGATACGGACGCTTACACTAGTACCGGTAGGCAAATATCAAAGACCTGGCTACTATTAGAGACCGGCTACTATTTGGCCGTGTCCCCTCTACAGCCCGGCGCTTATTAGAGACCGGCGACTATAAGAGCCTCGGCGTTTATTGGAGGATATACGGTACTCGATGTTATGTAAATCATAATGTTTCTCCAACTTTTTTTTTTTCAATCTATTATTTGTGAATTTAAACTTTTATTTAAATATTTTTAATTACTTAATTAAATTTATTATCTATATTTAAAATGACTATTTTATTGTATTTCTTTCATTATATCATACCATTGTTATTATACATATAATTGTAACTTATTTTATATTATTTTTTGACTCTTGTTTCCTTTCCCTTCCCCCCATTAAAAATGTATTCGACCTCTTTTGAATCTCAGATTGGCCAGACTGGTTGACGTTTATGTTTACTGCTCCGCTCCTATTGGTCATAGCGTGATGTTATATAGCCTATAACCTTCCTCAATGAACGGGTTATCTAACACAAAAAAATTTTTCAAATCGGACTGGTAGTACCTGAGGTTAGCGCGTTCAAACACACAGACTCTTCTGCTTTATAATAGTAGTATAGATGTTTATTTAAGTACAATTTAAAAGCTACAACGCGATTTGGTTATACTTGAATGTCCAAAATGCGTTCTAGGTATTTATTTTGGCCACCTGGTACTTGTGTTTTGTCTTACAACTCTTCTAATAATAAAATAAAAATAAATAAATTGGTAATTTCCTATTTTACGTTCGTAAAATCAACGGCGTCCGCGAGGCATTTTTACCATAATTTAAAAAACTTACAGTAAAAATAACTTTAACATATTTAAACGTTCGATGTTTAATAATTTTAAATATTTTTCAATATAAACATCAGTAGGGGTCATACCTCAACCTACCTAACCTACAGTTTATCGGCACACGCTTCGCTCGGCTCGTAGTAAGTTAATAATTTTTCCCCCTTATTTTATTACAGGTCACTCATCCTCACATTAACGATATTATCATCGAACCTTTAATTAAATTTAAATTAAGTTATTTTCAGTGTAAGCTCTTAAAATTATGTTAAAAATGCCTCGACGCCGTTGATTTTACGAACGTGAAATAGGAAATTTAGGAAATTACCAATTTTTTTATACTTTTATTATTACAAGAGTTGTAAGACAAAAAACAAATACCAAGCAATATAGTTAGCATTAATTGGAGAAAAAAGATTGTGGGTAAACGAAAAATACTCAGAATGCGTTGTGGATAAAACCGGAAAACTCACAACGCGTTCTGGGTATTTTGTAGTGGCCACCCAAGCGAAAAATGATATTTTTTCGGCTATTGAGGAAATTGAAATTCCCACACCGCGTTGTAGGTGTTTTCCGACTCCCAGTGACCGACATAAATACCCAGAGCGCATTGTGGACATTTAAGCTGAAGCACATCGCGTTGTGGTTAAAAAATTCGGGCAATGTGCAAATTCGGCGATTGCAAATAGGATATGTATGCCTTTCCCAAAGTCACATAAAGATACAATTTAGTATATTAATGCACCACTTACTATCGACACTGAGAAGCAATGGCTTAAAAAGTATTTTTTTTTCCTCTACGTCACGAAAGTGATTGCCTCATTTATCCTGAAAAACAACAACAACAACAACAAAAATGTACTGTTACTATTGTAACTTTGCGATTGATACCTGCGAAATGCTAATGTTCACTTTAAATTGTTGTATTAAAAAAAGATAAGTGTGTTTTATTTTGTTTTTTATTTCAATTTATTAACACTACTTATGTTCATCCGATCTTTTAAAGTAAAATTATCTTTTAGGCATATCCATATATAATATGAATGTGATAGTTATTATTAGAAATAAAAGCAACAACATCTTTTCTTCTCTTAAACATAGCTATATTTCACAGATGAATAATTTAACGTGAATAATTTATATTTAACGTGAATGATTCTATATTGTTTCTATGTAAATGATATTTAACGTGAATGATTCTATATTGTTTCTATATAAATGATATTTAACGTGAAAGATTCTATATTGTTTCTAATTATAATTACAGTGTATGATTATAATTACCATATAAATAAGACAAAGACTATGGTTATCGGAAGAAAGACAAAAAAGATAAACATAAGTATTCGGAATGAGACATTGGAACAAGTGAACAACTTTAAATACTTAGGGTGTACTATACGTGGTGATATGAGCTGCTGCCAAGAAGTCAAGAGGAGGATAGCAATAGCAAAGGAGGCTTTTAATAGGAAAAGGAGCATCTTCTGCGGACCTCTGGAAAAAGAACTAAGGAAGAGACTAGTGAAGTGCTTTGTGTGGAGTGTGGCATTGTATGGGGCAGAAACATGGACATTACGACGCAGTGAAGAGAAACGACTAGAAGCATTTGAAATGTGGATATGGAGAAGAATGGAGCATGTGAAATGGACAGACAAAATAAGAAATGAAGCTGTGCTAGAAAGAGTGGGTGAAGAAAGAATAATGCTGAAACTGATCAGGAAGAGAAAAAGAAACTGGTTGGGTCACTGGCTGAGAAGAAACTCCCTAATGAAGGATGCACTGGAAGGAATGGTGACCGGTAAAAAAGTTCGAGGCAGAAGAAGATTTAAGATGATCGACAACATTATGGTAAATGGATCTTATGTGGAGACGAAGAGGAAGGCAGAAAATAGGAAAGATTGGAGAATGCTGGGTTTGCAGTGAAGGACCTGCCCTTGGCAGAGAACTATGAATGAATGAAATGAATGAATATGATTTGATATTGTTAATATTCAATTCATGAATACTTTGTTGTTTGTAAAGAACATTCTTTGTATTAAGCCTGAAGAAGCAGATAAAGTATCATCTGCGAAATATAGATATGTTTAAGAGAAGAAAAGACGTTGTTGCTTTTATTTCTAAAAATTACCTTTTATTAAATGTTTAGCAATGGTTAATCTTTTTTTAATTACGGATTAATGTTGAATATGATTTGGAGTTTAAATATTGTTCTGTATTAAAATTTAATTCATATAAGTTTTCTTTAGAATATTTTTTTTTTTCATTCATCTAAAAAAAAAATATGGTTAACATTCTGAGATAATTATTCATATTTAATTCTGTCTGCATAGTCCATTTGGTCGTCATTACAAATTGAAATTTCTTTGGTTTATAGTTCTTCCGTAATTCACGGTTTGAAATTCTAGATCACACAACAAGAATTAAAAAAAAAAGTCCGAGGCCGAACATGAAAGAACCACATTAAAAGTAATCTAAGAGATAATGAAGGCGCACATTGTGAAATCCTTCGTTGTGATGACGCTCATTCTTTCTACAAAATCCCATAGTAAATAGAAAATAAGAAGCTGGGGTTTGTCTTACGTATGAAATCCTCTTTACGAATGTTTTTAACGTGCAGAAAAATCCCCCTCCTCTTCTTAAATCTTCGGAAAGAGTTCAAAGATCTCTCCTTATGCTTTTCTACCACGTTCCAGAATGTCTGGCTTTGTATAATTGTCTTATTTTGGAAAGTCTGGGTATTCCTTTATAGGTTTCATTTTATAATATTTTAACGCTTTGAAATCATTATTATCAGAGAAATCACTGATAAATATTTATAGTGCGATGGAAATGAGTTAGATGAAAAATTCAAAATACTTGACATTAAACTATATCGACAAAAATCAAAGTTACATTAAAATTGGTGAATAATTTCGACCAAAAAATAACAACGTTTGTAAATGTGAAGAATGAACTTTTAATTGAAAGATAATATAACTATACACTTGGAGGAGTAATTTGCGCACTTTGTCAACCGAAAGTGTAAACATTAGAGTATGACTTACAAAAAAATTTCAATTTAAAAAAAAAATGACTTGCACTGATTGGCTTCTGAGCAGTCCATATATATACATAGATAAGATAAATTAGACTTATAAAACACATAATACAAGCAACTTTATTATTATTTTATTTTATTAAAAAAATCGGATTTGTCTTAATTTCTTGGAAAATGTGTTTTCAGTTTGTGTTTGACCTGATATAATAGCTTTATTTCGAGCACACCTTTTCACATGCTCGTAGTTTCGTTGTAGGCACTTAGTGAAAGTCCAGTCTATACATAATTCGTGAACGTTGGACTGATTTTAATGAAAACAGAGATTTTAAAACATTCTTCAAGATTTTTAAAATAGTTATCGAGTTTTAAAAATTCTATCGGCACAAAAAAATAACGATTTACATCATTAGGAATTTGCGCCATTTGATTAATTACTGCAATTGTACGAAGTAGAGAATCTATACTCCATTGTCAAGTAGAACCTTCACATACTTTTTTCTTTTTTTAATTTTGAAATTTATTAAGATATACCTTTTAATGTTATCATAGTCTTTCATAGTTTTGCAGAATAAAAGAAGAGAAGAAAAGATTATTTTATTAATAACACTTTTTTTTTATTTACAATATTCTGCCACCTGTTATTACTCTTAGTTTTGAATTGATTTTTTTTTCCTTCCTTAATATCATTTTGTGCTTGTAAAGGAAACACCGCTTCAATGGAAAAAAGAAATCGGTAACTCCGGAATGCTATTACTTGGCAACAATAGAACAGCGCTCGCTAATTGTTTTCTGATTACACTTGATAGTTGAAACTGCATATTGAATATGTAAGAATACAACAACAATCCACCCACTTAACAGTAAGAAATATAAAATACAAAAAAAAATTACACAGAAAATTATATTGATAAAGTTCAGCATTTAACCAGTACATCAGTTTTTCAAAATAACTGAAAGAAAATGCAACATCCTAGCTTAATAATTAAATATTATTAATTATTGATTTTAATTTGATATTTTTCTTACTGATATTTAATATGAAATTTATTTTTAATGTAATGTTTCTGTATTCTGGTCTTTACAAAGCAGCAGTATTTCCGATGCGAAAATCCTCTTTCTTTCTTTTTTTTTTTTCTTTCTCTGAATGTGTCGTGAGAATTGTAATTGCAGTGAACATGGGATCCGATCTGGTTTATCCTTATTAAGTATGAGGACTAAACAAATTTAACTACTTTTACTAAAACTTTTAATTTTCCGTTTTGGCTAAGTGTCTCTTGAGTCGGCCTTTTTAAGATATTAACTGAATATTCTCTCCCTGCGCATTTTAATTGCCCATCATCGACACGCGATGGCTGTGAAATATCGAAATAGCGGTCGATGCTCTTTCTTTTCCTTGAATGTTTAAGGGAGGTAGGTCTTAAGTAGAGAAAACAGAAATTAGAAAAGCCTCGAGCGAAGGCTGCTTTTAGAATCGGCTGTAATGGATGATAATATAATTGTTGGCCAGATGATATTGAGCTCTGTTTCCAGATTTCGACATCTGGGGCTTCGGTGTCGCCTGAAATACTAGCTTTTAAACTGTGGAGTAACCCTTGCCATCCTCCTCTGCTCCCTTGGCATAATTACCCCGGCCGAACGTGTGCTATTGCTAATGCCGGACTGGCTTGAGAAATGGGTTTTCATTGCTGGAACACTTCTACCGTTGTCGTCTCCCTCCCACCCACATGCCCAGACACAGAAAATGAGATGTTAGAGGACTTTCGAGAATTTACTTCCTTCCAGCCACCCATCTCCACATTCGATCGGAAGGTGATTCGGAGTCGAACCGAACATAGAATCGTTTTATCCGAGAATCAATATCACATCGTTACTTTAAATCTGTGCGTTATCTCCGCAATTAAACAAAGTATCGATCGCGTAATTTTTACATGGTTCAATCTAACAGTCAATTTAATTAATTTAGATTTTAAGGAAGAAAGGCTGAAAACAGGCATCGCATTTCTTAACATTACAGTACCATCCACAGTATTTACTCTATAATACTTTATTTTATTACTTTCAGTTTTGTATTAAGATATATTTAGCTATCACAGACTCTGCCTGTAATTTTTAGTTCGAGCATAATTTTTTTTTTTGTGAAAACGAATTGATCAAGTGAAAACTTATATGAAGATCTACGAAGTTTGATGCTCAACTATTCAATTTGCTCAGCAAATTATTGGGTTCACTAATAAACTAATAAATGCGTATTGTTTTTGTCCAAATGAATATTTTATATTAAGAAGAAGTTTTTGGGACTATTGTTTTTTAATTTCTTGAATTATTATTATTTTTTTTTTGTAATCAAGTTTTTAGCTTTCCTCATAGTTATTTTTTTTAACACAATAAATATGAGCTTGTCGTTTTTTTATTTTGTTTGTTAAAAATTATTCCCGAAAAGTTGGAGAATTTCTTTGTGCTGAAGTCGCATTTTTGGGCAGAAATTTTGATTTTGAGCTCGGACAGAGGAACAACACACTGGATCAGTCAGAAGCATTTGCAATGTGTACGGAGAAGACTCTGTTTCCGAAAATGCAGCTGGTAAATGGTTGTGGAAATGTGAGTCTTGAGAAAAGTGTAAAGAATCGCCACGGGCAAAGGCATCATCAGAGAGGATGAAAACTGAAGAAAAACTGGAAAAAAAAAGTTTCCCTCACTTTTAAATAAGAATTTATTATGAAAAGGGCAAAGAATTCTTCAAAACTATCCAAAGAAAAAAAACTCCACAAGACCGTCTTTTTCTTAGAGATTCACTTGAAAATAAAGTATTAGAACATAATAGCTAATGCAGTAATTGGTGGTAAGCTCAGTAGATGATATCTTCGCGACCTTGTACTAAAAGATTGGTACATTTTGTAATTAATCATTTAATATTCCTGAAAAGAAAGAAGCTAAATTATCTGGCGTAACTTTTGATTTTAATCATCTTATTAAAAAGAAAAAGAAGCTTAGTAGCTGTTATTTTCCCGATAATCGAATATTTAATAACAAACGCAAAAGTTACGATTATTATTATTATTATTATTAATTATTTTATTAATGAACATTGAAAATCAGGTGTTTAAATAATAAACAAAATGCTAAGATAGTAAAAAGAAATGTTGAGACCATAAGAGTGATTGAAAACTGTTTTAGTTTTTTTTTTTTAACAAAGTCTCTAAATTTCGTTAAAATATAAAAAAAAAAAAAAAAAAATATTAGAAAAAGCAATGAGAATTTAAATTATTTAAAAGGGTCGTAGAATTCGACAGTTTTCAACTCTGTGCCTACGTTCTGCTATGTTATTTACCGTCTTGAAATGTCTGGGAGCACTTTTGATTATTATAGCCGATAATGTTAATGCTTATTGACGTATAAGAATCATCTTAATTGAAAATTATCAGCTTCATTTCTCTTTCTTTCACTGAATCTCCTTTTCTCCTCTGCTGTATTGCATCTCGGAGGATAGAGGTCATCTCGCTTCAGTCACCCATAAAATTCAGCTGGCGGGTATGGGTCTACTGATGCGAGATCCGTCCTTCAGCTATTCCATGTTAATCATGTGTCTGGACATGACCACCAATTCTTCTCCTCACATTTATCGCTGCTTCGAACAGAATCAATATTGAAGGTTGACACGCCTCTTTCCTTTCTGAGACTTTTCCTCCATCGTTAACATCAACTGCTTTGTATTTGGGCAAAAGCTGTGTTAGCATAAATTTGAATAGTGTTGATTTGTAGAGAATTTCAGGAAGTCCTTGCAGAAAGTAAGCGGAAAAAATAACTTAGTTTATTCTCTTTTCTACTTGATGGGAAGTAACATAGAATGTTAACTGTAGTACAGGATGTAATCAAAGTTTTGTCTGTATTTTATAGCCTGAGTTTTATACTGGGGGTTGCCTTTCCAAATAAGGAAAAATTCTTCCCGTCTTGCTTTCAATAACAATAATTTATTTTTCCATAGTTTTCCAGAAAATCTTAGGTACTATAATCTCCCGTATATCTTTTCAGTATAGCTTTTAAAATTTCCTGCCCAAATTTAAATGTAGGTTTACTACTTTAATACCACAAAAACTGTAAGATTAGTAAACTTAAAAACTTCTTTGAAAGAAGAGAAAGAAAAAAGATTGGTCAGGTTTTGTTGTCCCTACTTTTATAGTAGAAGTAAAATTTGCAGTAACAACTCAGAATGTGAAAAAGAAAGGGGAAAAAAAAAAAAAAAGTTTTTTTTCTCTCCGGAAAGATTTTTTTCCCTTCTCTTATTTTTTTTTTTTATAATCCTTTCCGCCGCGGTAAACACACAAAGTTCCTTTGGCATATTGGCATAGGCACCTTAACGCTTCTTTGTAGAGGAAACAAATGAATTTTCTGGGACAGTTAGTGCTTTCAGTTGTAGTCTGACTTTAGCTATTTGCTTTATTGAATGTCAGTTTTAAGAATAGAAGTGGTAAAACAGCAAGAGACAAGGTCGAAAAGTAAACAGAATAAAATTGCTCATCAATACTTTTATTCGGCTTATTTTTCGATCTTGCCTCCAGCGGCGTAAACAGATTAGGGTAAGGTATTATTCCAATTTGTTGATTGCCGAATAATGCGGCATCAGATTTTTTTAGTTTATCAAGTTTATCAGAATTCTCTTGAATAATGTTTTTAAAACCGAATTGAAATAAAAAAAAAAAAAAAGAATAAAATTCTTTACGATGAAGCGTTTTATAGCCGATTTTGGGAATAAATTTCATTCTCAATGCTGAGGTTTAATGTCCATAGCATTTATTTTCGAGGGAGAGAAAGAGAGTGTGTCGGTGTGTGTGTGTGGGGGGGGGGGGGTTATAATTATGCAATAATTCAAGAAAGTAGTTAACCGATCGTCACCAAATTTCTTATTTAAAGAGTTTAGTGTTATTATCTAGATCTGAGTAAATTTTGAAATGTATTAGCCCATTTTCAAGGCCATTTTACATAAGTGCCAAATCTCTGTAACATAAATAACGAAGAAAATACACTTATCAATGTCAAACAGATGACCCAAAAAGATGTCCTTTTGTAGCATCTTGTAATGTAAATTAATCGTTGATTTTACAGCCATGTTAAAGGATGTGGATTGGTGATTAGATTTTAGCTTATCTACAGTACACTATTAGATTAATTAGATTAGATTAATTGAAAGTGGGTAGCATGACTGCCGAGCACGTCGACCTGAATCCAGTACACTGTTAAGAGCTACTTTATTTTGTTATTCAAAACTTCCTACTACATAAAACATTTTATTTTCTGAAGCTATTTACATTTCTGTAGTATGGAGAAAACTTTATCAAGGATCCATTACTATTAATTTAATTTGGTAGAAGAAAATTTAATTTGACAGAAAAGCTTCTCTCTGTGAAATTTCTGATATTCAGTAGCAGGCTGTTTTGATAATAAAACGTAAGCATCAGTAAGGCAGATTCAGTAATAGCCGAGACGAGTTTAAGAAGGAGTCCACTGATCAATTAAAGTAATTATTTTACTTGAATTAACAAATGGCGTAATACAGTAAAACCTCGTTGAGTCATCACTCAAGGGACCAAACATTTTTGACGACTTAATCGGAGTGACGACTTAGGCGGAGTTGAAATTTTTGAAAAAAAATAAATAAATAACTGAAATACAGTATTTTCGTGAATTGCTGTAGGATTCAGTGAGGAAAAACAAGATTTTCAGAAATCAATTCATGCAAATAAATGAGTGAAAAATAATAATAAAAAAACACGTTTTATAGTTACCATAGTTTAATCGTTTTAAAAGAAAGGCAATGTCTGTCTTTGAAACGTTCCAGCCAACCATTGCTGCCGCCGAAATCTTCAATGTTCAACTCCTTAGCAATTTCCATGACTTTTTCTTTGAGAATCATGGCAGAAATCGATATATTTTGCGATCTGGCATGTTTTAGTCAATGAACTAAAACCTCCTCGATCTCGTCAAACTTCGATTTCCTCATTCTCTTTCTTTTGTTTTTGCAGTCAGCTTCTTCAGTTACTTGTTTCGATGAAAGAATATCGTTTAATGTAGTCCTGGGAATATGGTGTTCTTTGGCAAAAGCTGTTTTCGAAACATTTGATTTTTCAAAAAGTGCAATTAACTTAAGTCTTTTTTTTTTTCTTTAAAAGATAACGAGATAAGTTTTCGTTTCCCTGGCATGTTAAAAACGCAATCGAACCACGAAATTGCAAGAGAAAAAATAGTCCTTAGAGCGGGGCTTACTCGCTATGAAATGAAGTCACACTCAGGAGCGGTCAAGAAAAACGTCTACACTCGACAGAGTCGCAGTGAGAAGTGTGCTTTGAATGATTAGTAGCCAGATTCCAAGAACCCGAAGGGATAGGAAATGAAGAAGTGACAGGCGTGGTCGAAAATTCCCCGTAAAGGCTTGGCTTTCTTAAAGTGAAGGGGCGGGGCTGAAAAGACAACACGATGACATGCAAAATGGAGAAGAAAGATGCTTTTGGCCATTTTTGACGGTGACGAGATATTCGGAGTAGAATTAAATTTGTTGACGGGTAAAGAGGGTTATTTTACATTATTGTGTATGAGACCTTGTCGGGACCAAAGGAAAACGACGACTTAAGCGGCGTGACGACTTATCCGGGTGACGACTTAACGAGGTTTTACTGTAATTTCTATAAATATTAGAAAGGAAAACAAGAAAAAAAATGAAAAATTAACATTTTAAATGAAAACTGAAACAAAAAAAATTATGATTTTCAACACATTAGCTAAGTGGAAGTTTCTGTACACTGTGACCAACCCAGCCCTTTATTAGTGTCTTTTTATTAGTCCACCACATTATTCGTGCGCGCAGTAATGATTGCTTTTATTAAATCTCATGTGTAATACATTTACAGGCGAATTGCATTCTGACGAGTGATTAAAACCTAAACGAGATAATTAAAAGAACTATTAAGGTTATCCAAAAATAATTAAAATATGGGAAATTTTAGAAAACAAGCTTTTCAGTGGTTTCTAATACATGTTAAAAACGAAAGTAATTAAGAGCTAATGGAAGGATCTCTGAAGTTAACTTGCGTACGAGTTGTAGCAATTCAGAAAGTAATTGCATTTCCTGCTTGCTCACTTCCGGTTAATGGTCACATTACGAAACATTGTTTCGTAACAAAGTGCTGATATACACTGGATACGCCGATAGATACAGTGGTGGTCAAAATTATAAGGACAAGGGAAAAATCGCCAAACTTGGCTATAGTTGGCCGGAAAATTATGCAAAATTTATGACCTGGAAACCAAATTATAAATGCAGCATTTTTTATTAGTTTTTATGGAAATATATAGGAAATTCATATTCATAAAATGTATTTTGGATTTAAACAGCAATATGGCATGGACAAAATTATAAGGACAACGCTATTTATGCGTTCTAAAAACCAAAATTTGCATGTTTTTTGTTCTGCACATGGCACTCCCAGACGATATAAATGCGTAGTAAGCGATTGCGAACGTCGTATTCTATTTTTTCAGTCATGCCGCCAGGTACGAAACTTTC
Organism: Thereuonema tuberculata; assembly: GCA_023159025.1. Lineage (NCBI taxonomy): Eukaryota > Metazoa > Arthropoda > Chilopoda > Scutigeromorpha > Scutigeridae > Thereuonema > Thereuonema tuberculata. Next base: position 75,143,458 of record JAFIDM010009631.1, on the reverse strand, counting down.
GGAGTTTGAGAAAGGGAAAGTGGTTGCTTTTAAAAGTTCAGGACTTACTGTACGTTAAATTTCAACTAAGCTGAATAGATCGAGAAAGGTCATTTATAATTTTCTTAAAAATTACGGAAAATATGGGCGGCAAAGACATACAGGTAGGCCATCTTCTGTTTCTGTGCATGTGAAAAGAATGATAATAGGGCGAGCTTGTTCCAAAAAACAAACACCAACGGAAATTAAACGGGAATTAAACTTACGATGCAGTGCTCGAATGTTCGACGTGTTTTATAAAAAGAAAAAACGGTTCATTATGGAAAACTTATGTCACGACCGCCTCTTACAAAAGTTCATAAAAGACTGAGAATGGAGTTTGCCAAAAAATGCATTACTATGGGGAAAATGTGGGATGATGTTATCTTTTCCGATGAGAAAAAGTTTAATTTAGATGGACCAGATGATTTTTGCTACTTCTGGTATGATCTCCGTAAAGAAAAATTCGTGAAACTACTTGACTGACCGGCCAGAAGCCCTGATCTAAATCCAATGGAAAATCTGAGGAGTATGCTGGCACACGAAGTATACAGAAATGGTATTCAATATCAAAATAAGCAAGAACTCATGTCCTCCATCGAAAAAGCCTGGAAAAAAATTATAAGAACGTTCTGAAAGAACTGTCAAACACTATGACGTCAAGACTGACAAAAGTGATTGAGAAGAAGGGGGAGATTATTAATTATTAGTGTGTTTCAGGCCAAAAACATTAATTGTCCTTATAATTTTGGCCAGTTTTTACAATGACATTTTTTGTTTAATACGGCAAATCATTCATATTTTGCATTTTTCAATGTTTTGCATTCTACAATGATTTCTAGCATAAAAAAGCATTTAATGTATATATTTCACTTTATTTACTTCAGAAATAAATTTTTTCTGTGAAATTTTCAGTTGTCCTTATAATTCTGACCACCACTGTATTTGCATATCATGACTAAATTGTGGGTACCTACTACATATATGATTTTATCCATTGTTGTCGTCAGAAATTCAGTAACAAATGGTAGTTGATATGTACAAATTTTCCCAAAGATACTGTTCAGAGATTAAAGAAGACCAATTCTACAATAAGTTTTTTTAAATAAAAGGGCCGTCCATCAAAATGTCACCAATAGCGATATGCGATAAATATAACCATAATGCTAGGCGAATACGTAGCAATCTGCGGCAATATTGTGGGACAATATTGCCCCTTTTTATTGCTGACAACCGTTGTCAGTTCAGATCACGCGCGAACACGTAGTTTTTCCGCAACGAATATTGCCGTGACAATTAATGGTTACGGCGCTTCTCACTAGGGCGAGCCAAAGAGAGCGTGTTTCCGTACAGAATTGCTATAGTATTAAACGCCGTCCCTCTGTAGAAATCAATTACAATTCTTTCATTATCAATCGACAAAATGTTGTTGTTGGAATTATCTGTTTTGGGCCGATCCATTTTGCTGATTTTAATCCTTGTTTCTCAAACAAAATGGCCGGCGTGAGTGACTGAAATGCCGATTTTGAAGCCCCGCCTCCTTTGACGTCACCATTGTCACGTGATTTCATCCGTTCATGTGATTCGCTCTCGTTCCAGCAATACGTTGCGACAACTAAAATTGTTCCTTTTTTTCCGACAATCTCAATTGTCTTGAAATGGGCAATCTTTGACAATATTGTTCATTTTTATTGCCGCAAACGGTTGTCAGCAATGAAAAGGGACAATATTGTCCCACAATATTGCCGCAGATTGCTACGTATTCGCCCAGCTTAACATGAGCACTCGTAGAGAAAACGAGACACGACTAGATACGAATTGTTCATTGCATAAACAAATTGTTTTTCCCACACAAAGAACAACCTTACAATAATCATTTTTTTCCTAAATCCAAATGGATCTCTATTTTTCAAACAATTAATTACTATTCAAAAAACTTAATTTGCTGTTATGATGCGTTGTATGGGTAAAACTGGGATGCTGATTTACGAAGTTTGTGGTTTTGCGAATGCGTAATTACATATGCATACATTGTTTACACGATATATAATGTCATTATACTTGACGATATACAATATACATACATTCGAATGACGAAATATATAGTGGATCAGCTAAAGAAGATTCGAATTGTCTTTAGGATCCTCACTTCCCCTCAAGGTTTGGTTACCTGTTTATCGACTTAATGTCATTACAGTTCTGCCGTAGGTCCTGCTGTTTCAGATGAGGGATAATTTGTCCAAATATCGAATTCACCGAATAAGCAAAAGATGCTCGAAGCAATGATGGCATCTTTTCACGAATCACTTCCTAAATAGCTGATAAACTTAGACGTTTCGAGATGTGTACATTTCATAATGTCTTTAACGTCATGGAAACAACATGCCTTGCGGGCAGCAAAAGTCAGGAGAAGGGATTGCTCGTATTGGGGTTTGACCGGAATAGGCATGGCTGACATACTGGACCTTTAATAAAAGAATGTCATAACAGTGGCCGTGAATAACTATGCATTCTCGTAGGACTGTGTATGCAGGGAAAACAATGATTAGAATTTATCTGATTTACTACGTCTGAAGTAAAGATTTAGCGGAATAAGTTAACTAATGCGAAAGCGCAAATAGCAAGAGATACATGGTAGCCTACTATACTTTGGTTCCCAACTTCGAGAATCGACATGCCCGAATGTTCTTATTTCTTGTTTATCTTCCTTTCATTGCTTAAAGATAGTGTAATAATTTTAGGGAACTTTTAATCGATGACTTAATATGACTCCTATTGTATTATTAAAAAATTACTGATACTATTAAAAATTTATATTTCTTCGTTCGTTTATTTAACTAGAAAATTTCGCTTACAAAATTAGTGCAATTTTAAGACTATAACAAAATGTGTGCAACTTTCTTAAAATATTGAAATATTTACATAATACAGTCAATTCTAATTAACCGCGGGAGGTTACCACGGTTACTGAAGCATTGATCTTATTAGGAAAATGAGGTTAGGTTGCCGCGGACTCTCTTTATTATACACTTTCGCTAGCTGTTACCATAAAAACACATCATTTTGTGTAGTGTTCGTGTAAAGAACATTTCCCATACTACAAAGTACGTGTTTGAAACAAGTTAGGAGCAGTAATCCCAGTAGCGATCGCATAATGCCCCACGGCTTCTATACAGAGCAAATGTACGAGTACCCTTTCAAAAATAACCTCAATAAAGAACTCAATTGGAATTATAAATAAACAATATGAGGATATTATGAAAAAGTTATCACTAATAATCAAAAATCAATAACAGAAAAACTAACACTATGGAAAAAAAACTAATACTGCCCAAAATGAGAAATAAGTCAATTGGAGCAAAATGTGGAAATGTTAGAAATACAACAAAAGAAAAATAATTTAGAAATTTCTAGAGTTGAAGAAATAAAGGGTGAGAATTTGTTTGACACAATTGTTAAAATCTCGGAAACTTTACAACTTCAAGTCTGAAAATTATATGTGATAACAGTCACTTTAAAACAGGTAGGAAATTCTTTAGACAAATAAAGGGTTTCCCAATGGATAGCCCCATTTCAGGGTTACTAAGCAACGTATATATGAACAACTTTGAAAAGAATAACGTCTTTAATTGGGATAAAAACAAATTCATATATTTGAGATATGTTGACGATATCTTCGTGGTATGGTACGGTACGGAACAGTTCAAACTATTTTATAACTAATTAAATACAGTAGACAAATATATAAAGTATACTATGGAAGAAGAGAAAGGTAACGGAATTACTTATTTGGATTTTTTACTGAAGATTGAAGATATGAGAATATACTATGAACACCATGAAAAACTATTCAAAAACAAACATGTAATTAATTGTCAGTCAGCGCATCCTATGAGAATTAAAAAAGAAGTAGTAATAAATATCTTAAATCGGATAACTGAGAATACAGGGATGTAGGAAGAATGGAAAAAAAAAAAGATTAAAGTTTTTTGACAGAAATTGATTTTAAAGAAATTGATTGAATACCCAGAAGGTTTTATCAATAAATGTATTAAGGATTTTTTTCAAGAAAGAAAGAAAGATTAAAGACGCAAGCAAGATATTATATAACAAGATCTTAAAATTGCCTGGTGAAATCGAAATTAACAAAGAAATAAGAAATATGTGCAAAGAGAATTAAATTAGGATAATAAACACAAAAAAGTAAAAATTTAAAATCTTTAATAAGGAAGAAAAATGAAAGTGAAACTGACATGTGGAATGCAATGGCTACCGTTTACAAATTAAAATGTAGGAATTGCCAAAAATCTATTTTGGAAATTCAGGCAGGACTTTGAAGAAGAGGATACAGGAACATAAAACTAACAACGGACTCTTCAAACTATGACGTAGGTTGTGACGACACCACATAAACGGTCAATAGACCAAGCATGAATTTCTCGCGACATCGGACAGACTGAGCGAATACAAGGCTTCTCCTGTTATGAGCTACGCTCTGTGTAGAAGCCTAAAAGGAATTTTCGCTTGTGTTTAACAAAAACTCATGCATAAAAGTCGAACATAAAATATGTGAATACACACTTTAACTCAGAACACGTGGAATGTTATCAGAACGACGTGGAAACTTGTTAGCATTCTGTTAATACAACAGAAGCCTCGAGAAGAAGACTGTAGCTTCCCTTGGTGGAGCTCGTCTCGACGCTACGCTACTAGCCGCTACGGCAAGGCCGCGAATGGATGCAAAGAGACCGCTTGTGTGCCGAAATGTGTTAGTGAAGCGGCGAATATGCGGAGTCAGCAGATAACAAGGATTGACAATTTCAAAAGTGAACAAAAGCCACATTAAGTTATGAACGATTATTTCTTATCAGTTCAATATTTAACGAGAAATATCGCAAAATTTATTAGAGAAGATCTAATAAAATTTTCTAAAACTTAAATTTTGCAAAACTTTTCATCTTGCGAAATTTCAGATTTAATTTTTTTTTTACATCTACCAAAAGCAAACTAATTAAAAATATTAATAACTATTTAATTATTTTGATTTCTATTGAATTTCCATTAAAGGGACTTTTATATCATGTCGAAGATGCATTTAGATTTGAGCGATAGGAGGACAGTGCTCTACCATTTCTGAAACATTAGTGTAATGTTTCTCGTTTCTCTGATTAACATTTTAATGCTTCTTCGGTTGAGAAGACTAGTGATTTATGTGTTGAAGAATTATTGCTTAATATATGCAGAAGATAAAGTTAATATAATTCAATTATATTACAGAGGATAGAAAATGGCGTAATAATAGATATTTTAAGTGAGCGGTATTTATTATTACAGTAATGCAGAAAAAACATTACAGTGTCAATGGAAGAACTAATAATAATAATAATAGCAATAAAGTTGGCTGCTCAGTAGCCGAACCTTCAACTTAAATTTCATTGTAGCCATCTTATTATCAATGGGATCGCGTTTAATGGTAAACGGTAATCTCACTTGAGAAAGTTTTCATTCATTCACGGAAAGGTTTGATCAGTTCACAGCAGGGCCCATGAAGTCGAATTGCTGAAGTTAGAATGTTCCGTTCATGACCTCCCTTGTTAGTTATGTGTATCCTGATCGACTGATGCGAGATAACAGCCTCTCCTGTTAAACTTAACATTCACAAGAGATTAACACATAACTTAACTGGAGATTTTTAAGTGTAACTATATCAATGTAGATTCAAGTTAACTAATCTACAAAACTATGAATAAATAAATAAACAGATCCTATAATGTATAAATCTTGGGCCTGTTTCGGACTTATTTAAAAAAAAAATGTAATATGAAAGTACGATGGTGTTTTAAAATTTATCTCTAATTTCCTGTATTTGCTAAAAAAAAAAAAAAAAAAAAAAAAGAATACTGCATTTTTCATTTAGTGATAACTTTATTTCAGTACAACTTCTTACAATTTGGCTATTTCTTCTTTCCAGATAAGTAGGTAGGCTAAAACAAAACATATCTTGTGGACAACTATTTCGTCAGTGGGAAACAATAGCCAGAAGCTCGTCACGTCTATTGAACTTTCCAACCCCGAGATTCTCTTTGAGGGGTCAAACAAGTGAAAATCATGACATTGAATTGGGGAATACGAAGGATGATTTAGTATTTGCCATTCCATTGAGGCCCGAGTTGAAACGTTAGTAAGACCAGCATTGTCTTGAAAGAGGATTACCTGGCGCTAGAATAGTTGTTCTTACATGGGCATATTTAATATCATTGGATTCACGACCGTTTCTGAATTTTTTTCGCTCAGTTAAAGCATATTCGCGAAATATTCTCTTAAGACCATCATAATCTTCTATAAGTTTCAGCGGGTTTTATCCTTTCTTCTTTAGATATAAAACACTTAATGTTGTTCTAACAGAAATGACATTTGCTTTTATCCATCGTCCCTTTCCATTAGCATGAACAACATTTATCAGCAAAGTCTAATAAACTAACACGATTTGATGCTTTTTAGCAATAAAAAATGTAAGTACATCTTGAACCGACCTATAAACTAATAAACTCAAAATCTTCTCCAAAGCTATTGTCAATTTTGGGTAAGAAAACTTTTTCGCCTTATCAAACATCAAGATCCTAGTGTCAGAAAATAACAGTAGTTTAATCCATAATACTGAAAGTAAAAATAACATGAAAAAAATAAAAAGACGCGTTTTCTATTGTATAGTAACAAAATATTTTCATTATTACCGACTTCTAGATTTTCATAATCTTTGTATCTAGTTTTAGATTTAGTAATTATTGTTGTTTTCAGTATTAATAGAAATAGAGATTTTGATATTTCGGAAAAGTTATGTATTCAGTAAATCTAGTTATAAAGATAACGAAAAACCTTAACCTCATAGCTGTGATAAGTCTATTATTTTCCTTTGGAATTATCGGTTAATTAATTTTATATTCGTTGATTGCATAAATTTTATTAAAAATTTATACTAAGATAATGAAGAGGACTACTTCAGTAACTCAAGAGAAGATTTAGTATAAATTCATTATTTAAAATAAACGGGAAAAAAAAAAAGAATTAACGTAAATCTGAAATTCTAGATAATGATGTAACAGGAACTGTTCAAATAAGAATCGTAGTATTTTATTTAACTTTATGAATATATTCGTTAATGAATGGCACTAAGTTTCCAAGATTGAAAAAAACAAGATCTTGTGGTGAGATTTTTTTTTTTTTTTTTTTTTTTTTTACATTTTAACTCAGGAAATAACTAACTATCAGTGATTTCAGCTTCCTTAATGAAATTTCATTAAATCAACAAATTCCTTTATTTTGCAGAAGTGTTGTATATTTAATAATTTATTTCGTCCTAAAAAATGCGGACGTTCAATGAAAAGTTTTCGGTCTTCTGAAGTGAATTTGATTTGTTTACAGGAAGTGCATTTAAATCCCATCCATCTAATGAACTTAATAAAGGGGAAAAAATGAATTGTGTCCAAATCTTGGACACACTGCCAAATTAATTTTACTAATTTTAATTAATTTCATTTTTCAATATTTACAATTTTTTCCCCAACTGTTTGTATCAGAAGTTGAGTTGGAATATTTAAAATTCAAATATTTAACCAAATTTCTGTCCCTGTACATTTTTTATTTTCTACATCATTGTTATGGTGATTGTCGTGAATCATCATTGTAGTGTTTTTTTTTTTTGTTTTTTTTTTTTTAATGTTTAATTTAAATAATCTGGGAACAGTTGTCTTGCCCTATCTTGATATGTTTTAATTTCTAATTTAACGTTCTGCTTTAATCGTAATGTTCTCTATAGTAGAAATCGATGAGTATTCTGTTAAGAACTTGAAATTTAGTTTATAACAGAAAAGATTGAATTTTTAACAATTATTTGTTGTCGTAATTTCTATTACTTATCCTTGTTGGTAATTTCCTTATTCTTTTTGACTATGGCTAGTTTAGCTCTTTTAATCTGTGATATACATCGATTAGGCATTATTGTTTTATTTAGGAGCCAAATAAAAGCTGCTTAACTAAATCGCACTACATCTCCGCATCTGCCCTCCCACCCACAATAAGAGAACTCTACATCGGCCCATAAACGAAACTTCGGCTTTCCCATTTAGCCTAATCTTGCTGAGCATCGCCCGTGGTTTCCTTCGCTTTGGCGGGGGAGGGTTTATTGAGCTTCCGCTTCGTCCATACATCCCTGCGGATCAATTAGATCCAGATAGTGACCGGGGAATTTTCCACTTTGCCTGATTGCATCAAGTGTTTGTATATTGGAGGTAGATAACGGGTGTACTGCTGCTACTTAGTGTGTTACAAGATATCGCGATGTCAAATTTATGTATTTTATTACCATTGCCACCAAGCTATCCTGGCACTTTTCAGAAATTCTTCCGAATCCCTGTTCGTTTATTTGTGATGGTACAAGTTAAGTCCTTAATGTATATAATTGACTTGCTATGGTTTAAAGCTTAATACCGCATTGTTTCAGCTAAAGCAGGTGCACCTTTATAATGGCCATTCTATGAATTTTTTATAATTTTAATTAATGAATTAAAATAGAATAATTCGTATTTTAATGTTTATTATTAATCTCAGAGTGGAATTTGCCATATCAAAAACCAAGGTGAAATTTTAAAAAAGAAACAAATTTAATATTTTAATAAGAGAAATACTCTCAATTAACATTTCTCTTCTTAATTCTCTCTTTATAATTAAAGTATCGTTAAAAGTGATTTTGTAATTACATGATAATTTTCTAATTACTGATCGATTTTGAGATTTTTTTTTTCAAATCGCAGGTAGTGGAATGAAGTTTAAGGTTCCTTTAAGAGATTAAATGAATTCTGTAAACAAGAAATTATGTATTACATGAAAATTTAGTTTTGTTGATCATCATTAAAAAAAAAAAAAAAAATCCTTTTTCTATTAAGCATCCAGCTTTTAAAAGTATTTCTTACTTAGTAGTCAGGTTCTTGGCTTTACAAGCGCAGATTCAAATCCCTAATTGGGCGTAGACGCAATATTTGCCCTTCCGAAGTTGCTGGACCCTACTCCTATAGCGATAGTGGAACTTACCTTGAATTCTCTCCTGCCGTTCGGCTTTCTACCACTAATGTCGTTTATTTTCAAAGAATGAAGGCGGTCTCCCGACACTCACAAATCCTTTCTTCAGCAAATCAGCAGCTATGGTTTGCTCACAAACTAAAGCAGTAAAGCATATTTATTACCTAGATTATTCATTTAGACCTAAAAATTTATCTGCATATTAAAGCAATTAAGTAATCCTATATATTCGTTATCGATCGAATTTTTGACCCAGTCAGAATTCGACTATGTTTTAACTATGCTACCTGCCACTGTATCTGGAGATGGACTGTTCATTGGGTTGTAATTCCGAATCCAGAGCAATAGATTCCCATTAGCTTATTGGTCAATTTATAACTAACAAACTTCACATTGTCCTGTGCTGTATCAGCTGATTTCAGTCATTCATTGCTCTTAAAACGTCTCCTGCTTTATCTTTATAAACTTCTTATTGAGCAGCTGATGTTCATTTAGAATTTCCTTAGTTGCTGAAAGATGAAACCTATCTGTCTATCTATCTAACTTGGAATCTACTTAGCATTGTCCTCCTGTTGTCATGCTGATAAATTTACAGCTCTTTGTAAGCTAGCGTATACTGGTTCAATCAACTATATTTTGCTTCCTTTATTTGCAACGTCATCTATCACATCATTCATTTGCTGCAACAACGGCTTAACTCAAAAAATATCATTTTCCAGAAAATGAGTTTGAAAGTTTCGAAATGTAGTGAAATGTTTTGATGACACAATTCCGCTCTCTCGTGGCGAGTTTTAGAAGCTCAGTTATGTCATTCTATCAGTAAAAAGAACTCCAACGACCTATTCTTTTTTTTTTTTTCTTTTTTTTGGCAAATAACCAGAAGCTGATCATTTTTGAGTTATGTATTTTGTTGCAGCAAATGAGTGATATTACTTAGTAAGTAATTTGCCAAACTAATTGTAGTCATTTGTAAAACATTTATACATTTCAATGGCTGTTTTTTTGTTCTACCATAATTAATTTTGTTATTATATTTTTCTTAACAACAGTGACAATATTTTTTTTTTATCTTGGTTAACTTCTAAGAGTGCTACAAAAATTGAATTTTTTGTTTATACGGAGAAATTCAATATTAAAAAAAACAATCAATTAATAAATGACACCTTCTACAACGACAAGCATTTTTCTTTTTAAAAGCACTAACAGATTTCATGATTAGGAGGAAAACAGTAATTCTTCAACAATATTCATTCATTTTAAAACTATTTTATTCAGCGTGATGTAAGTTTTGAAAGGTTGTTAACTGAAGTACTGACTTGCAAAACCAGAACAGTTGCTGACAACTTCAAAAACGCTACAAAATTACGTGCTGACTTAGCTGTTAGTGATAGCGTCCAAGGCACGGGCAAAATTTTAGAAAAGAAAAGATTAGTTTCGAAAATATTAGCATTTATTTCTAATAACTTTTCTGCAGCTTTTTTTTGTGTGAAAAAACAAAAACAAAATATAAAAGCCAATGTAGATCATTATGTAGATCATCAGAAGTATTTCCATTGGTCAGTGATAAGCTTAATTTCGGCTTTGATCATATCTTAGCATTCAAGAATAAGTTTTCAACAGTTAGCACAGTTTCGTAAAATAAGTGATCATGCAGTTCATGGGTATTGGGCAAATGTGTAATGTCTGGAAGAGTCGGGTTCTGTACTCTGGGCGGGGATTGGTCACCCAAATTTTGTGAATTGAAACGTGGTTTTTCTTTTCTCGGGTTCACGGATAATGTAGCCTTTTCGCGTCTTTTGTGGACAGTACATCAAGAGATTGTAGCTTTCTAACAAATGAATCATAAAACGAAATCAAGCCGCAGTAAGTCTAATTAAATAAGAAAAAAGAAAAATGACTTGAGAGGAAACTCATCGATATCTGGTTAATATACGTCAAATATGCTATGGTCGCTTCCACGACGAACCTTAAGGGGAAGATTAGATGTATTTCTTTTTCAGAATTGGTTCACAATGAATCTAAGAATATGAGAAAATAAGAGTTGCTGATTTCGGATTTTCGGTTGCCAAAACATAATTGTTCATTATTTCAGAAGGGGAACTTTTAACTTGTTTAAAAGTATTAAGAATTAAAAACTGAAGCAACACACAAATAAATTGATTTAAAATAACATTTAACACATTAAAATTACAGCTGTTATTTTAAATCAATTTAGTTGTGTGTTGGCCTCAGTTTTTAATTCTTCAAATTATTTTCATGATCAATATAATTGTTAATTTATTTCAGATGTTTAGGTTGAAGTATCATAAATGTTACATTCCTAATTTAATTCAGATCAGATTTCAAGTAACGCAATTCTGTAGCTTATCCAACTCAGGAAATAGCTCCCAGGATATTAACTTTTATAACTATGAATTTTACACCAGTAGTACTGAAGATTTATCCTTAGTACTGCTGGACTTTCCTAACCAAACTTTCGCTACTTTAACCAAACAAAAACCTTACAAGTTTGTTTGAAATAAAGTATTTATTGTGATCTCCTTAACAAAGCATATATCTATAATACATCGAGGCGTTCATCAACCAACATATTGGCAGTTTCCTTTGTTATTGCACAATAAGCTGGGTATCCTTAAATATCATTTGATGACTTATGTAACGTAATTCCTCCAGCTTAATGACAACACCAACAATAGAACTTACAGAAGTCTTGAGCCAGGAAGTGCACTTCAAATCTAAAGATTTTATATCTCATCGGAGCAACTATAATAAAAAGCAGGTTTAATTTTATTTCTTGCTTCTTTCCACATTATGGAACCCCCCCCCCCCCAAGGAGACCAACAGAACATGATTTAAAATTTTTCCTCCAAACCTAGAAGCAGTCATTTATTCGCGAAATGTTCATACTCTCTACATGCTATTAATTTGTATTCAATGTTTTAATTTTTTTTATTGATTTACTGGAGCTCAACTCTGAATTTTTATTGATGAATAAAACTCGAGTTCGTAGTTTTCTTTTATTTCTTGTAAACAGCATTTGGGATAACTAGATGTTGCAAGCATTTTGTTTGTGTAGTTCTTATTTGATAATTCTTTTTTAATTTTTTTTTGCCCATCTCTGAAAAGAAATATCTATTTAAGTGATCCTCGATAATTGCTTTGCACCTCATTAGAGTTTTTGTTATCATCAAATATTTCTTTGCTAATAAGTTTGGGTTTGTTGTCGTTTATAGCTAAAGTCATTTGCAAGATGGAGGATGTTAGCCTTTGTATTTTGAGTCTTTTTGATGTTGGCAGCCATCTTAATTGAATCTCGGTTGCAATTACGTCCACTGCTATCGTCGATTTCGACACCTTCCATCTTGCTAATCCACTTATTTATTTCTCTTCGTCCGGCAATTAAAACCTGCGTTAGATGAAAATATTTATCAATATTTTTGGATTTTCGAAATTGGATTAACCACTTTCATGGGTAAGGGAAACTTTTCCAAATTACCCGCCTCCCTCTGACGCTTTTCCAAGTCAACTTGATTAGATTACGTCACGGAATTTGCCTAATTCTAATATCATCAGCCGTCGAAGTTGATTCGGTGTAAGAGTAAGGCGAACCAGCCTTCCACCCACTTTCTGTGCCTTGTTTCTTCCGCTTCCTTTAATGTTGCGCCCAAATTCATTAATTATATTTACGCCTCATGAATCCCATCACTAGATGCCAGATTTTTGCCTCTTGCGTCATTTAAAAGCAGTCATAGAGTAACAACGACCACACGCCATATCGAACCAAATCACCAATTATCTTTACATCATTTCCGCACTTAAGCATCTACGACCCGACATTCAGCAGAATGAAATGATTTCCGAAGAGTTTCTTTTTTGTTTGTTCTGTATATGTATCCTAGTTTCAATCCAGCAATCAACTCGACCCTTAAAAGATATTAATGTAAGGAGAAATAAAAAGTAAGAGTCCACTTTGTGTTTTCTCTACTACCACTTTAAGACAAAGTAAGCAGTTTTTTGTTTCAAAGAATATATGAAGTTATTAAAATAAACTTTTAATTTCAGATAAAAATTAGAATGAGTTTTATAAAGATGTATGTTTCTGTTTTTTATTTTGTTACAATTTTTTTTTCTTTCAACTATGTAATTTGAAACACATTGTTACTTCCATTGAAGAGAAAATATTAATGAAATTAAAAATTTTGAAGAATTTAAAATAATTTAGCCGGGCTGGGTATTTTTACAAAATAATCCGCTCTGTAATTTCAATAACAAATGTATTTTTTGATACATGAAAATAAAGAACTTCATTATCTTTCCTAAACTTTGCGAAATGAAAAAGAGAAATTTGATCTGGAAATCATTAATTCAGCGCTCTGAATCGTCAGTGTTAGATTTCATTTATTGCTATTAATATTTAATTTTTTTTCTGGATTTCATTTGACCTTTGAAATGAAGTAACATAAATTATACAATAAATGGAGATTTTAATCTATAAATTTTATAAATTGATATATTTAAAGTGGAAGTGTAGATATTAAATTGTTGCAATGATGATAATCCAAATTTTGTATAAATGAGTTTAAATTTTTTTTTTTTTTTTTTTTTTATCGCGTATAAATTTTTTTTTCTGATTTAAGGACGACTATTCGCAGTATAGATTGATTCATGTATTTTACGTAAGACTAAATTCCTATGAAGTTAATTTCAGATAAAGCATTTTCAGTTTTCACAAACTTTTTTTTCGATTAATCGGCAGTTTCTAATTGGGTTGCTTGATGCCAGCCTCTTGTTGCCATCGCAAATGTATTCAGCAATAAAAACTAAAAAAAAATTAATTTTAACTGTTACAAACAATTATTTTTAACTGAAACATAAATATTATGATATGCAAACAGAGAAGCAGCATGGAGGATTGTCGAAGTTCAAGAAAATTCGTAAATATCGAAATTTACCTAAGTAATTGAGGGCGTATGACTCATTGATCTCAACCACATCTGGATGGAGAATTTCCGTGCTAAAAGCGAGCCTGCGGCCGTCCTTCTGCAGATAGCGCCTCCATTTTGTAATTAGGCAGACAGAAACAGCTCATTTCTAGAACATTTGCAAAACGTGCAATTGTGCAATTTTTTGCTGATTTCCATGATAACACATTCACACTGTAGTAAAATGAAAATAAATAAATAAACAGACATTCTTTGAAATAAAAAGAGATAAAAATAACATTGAATTAAATACAAACTATTTCTTTTAATGTAGATGGTATTTCATATGATCTTTTTTTTTTCCACTTGAGTTATTCATTCATTCTAAAATTAATATGTATATTTAAGGATTTAAAATGCTTGGAATTAAATATAAACTATTTCTTTTTAAGTAGATGGTTTTTCATAAGCTATTTTCGTTTAATTTATGAGCTAGACCAGTGGTATTCAACATTTTTTGTTCGCATACCCTCAGATGTAATTATCTTTGACCATTTACTTACAAAGCTTTTGGTGCATAATTTAAAGTATTGAGTTTTCCATTACATAAATAAGCTTCTAGGGATGAAGGCACGTATCCAAAATAAATTACGTAATTTATGTCCAATATAATATATTAAGTTTAATACATTTAAAATAATAACTAAAGTTTAACGTGCTGTTAAATCAGTCAAGAGAAGCAAAGATAAGAAAAGGAAACAAAAGAACAGCACCTGAATCAAATAGAAATTGCCTTTCCGATTCAATTATTAGGAGAGGAGTTGGGTACGGCCGTTTCGTCCTTCTACGGACTCATCAGCCCAACCCTGCCTCT